>JABCIY010000093.1:0-147303 GCA_014298035.1 Pseudocercospora fuligena | reverse complement strand
CGATAACATCTGCTATACACCTCCTCGACACACTGTCTTACAGGAGCAAGCAGTTTACCTCGTCGGCAGAGAAAGCTCAGGAGCAATCAAGAATCATGTCGCCGCTTATTCTGGACAGCTATTCTCCACCTGTCCCTTCGCGGCGCAAGCCACGGGCAAGATCCTTCTCAGTGACTTCTGCCAAGTATGAAGACATACGTAGGCTTGTCGACATTGAGTTCTTTGCTTTCGAGAATGAGAAGACGAACCACATCCTCTCCTACAGAGACTATAACCAACCTGGACATTTCGAGCGAGCTATACGATCATACCAATCCGCGATGAGCAAGACGGAGAATCTTAGGCGCAGGAGAAAGTCCATCTCTGCACGTAGATCTGGTAGCAGACCGAACACAGACTATGTGAGATTCCGCAAAGTTACTGATGCTGACTCCGGCCTCATCATTTCCTGGGCCAAGACCGAAGTTAAGACCTACAGCGAAGAGGAATTGGAGAGCCCGGCAGACATTGGGCACGAAGACGAAGCACCTATGAACCGGGATTGGTTTGCACTTAACGAGAGACTCCGGAGAGAGTACATGGGAACCACGAAACACTGCTGTAAGCTGCTGATTTGAGAATACGAGTGTGTTCCGCAACTAATCTACGAAGATATCGGCATGGTCGCAACACAGCCTACGTACCAACATCACGGCGCCGGAACGATGCTCCTCGAAGATATTCTAGCAGAAGCAGACGAAGCAGGCATCGAATGCTACCTCGAAGCCACCGACACTGCCAAGCCTCTGTATGAGAGACATGGTTTCGTGACCGTGAACGAATTGCGATTCGATCCTGCCGCTTATGGCATATACGGCTTCAATATAGAGCGACAGACGATCATGGTTCGAGGCGCGCTCGATAGTCGCGGCCAGAGAAGAGGCGTGCGGTCATGGGAGGATGCTGTCGGCTCAACCCAGGCTGTGCAGGCACAGCTGTGATAAGCGACAGCTCGTCTTGGGCATACTTTGCAAGGTAGCTGCAGTATGTGGAGTTGCACCACCTGCGTGGCTACCACCACAATAATTTCCGGCTGTAAGCGGGTTTGCATTCTTGGGAAAAGCTCGGTTGTGAATATTACCAAGGGGAGGCAATTTCTGTGAACAATTGAGCATAGCAAGCATGTGATATCGAGATTGGATTGAAAAGGCGAAAAGGCGGCAATCTTCACTGACTGCGAAAGCGCGCAGGCACTAAATTTATCATCATTAGTTCACGCGCAAATCTACCACTTTGATCCAGCCCTCGCCAGATCCCGGCGAACGCAGCTTTGACGATCATCGAAGATTGGTACATTTATACAACGTCGGCATTGGAAAGAGCGTGCACCGCCATCAACCGCATCGGCCGTGGTCTGGGCGTCATGCCTGTGCACAAGTGAACAGAAGCAATAATTATGGCTACCATGGTCTGCAACTACACAAGCAGTCAATGAGGCCACCCAACATCGGTCTGCGTGGTGAAAACCTTCATCTCGAGAAAGCACCACTCTCCGATGCCATAGACAGCGCACTTCGGGAGATTAATGCGCCATGATCTCCCTGATGGTCTTCTTATGCATCCTAGCAAGCGCAGTCCCGGCAATAAAGCGCCTGATCCGCTTGCCAAAGAACATGAAGATGAAGACGCACAGGTTGTTGGCAAACAAGACACCACAAAATACGCCAGCTATGATCACGGCGTATCCATTTGTGGCCACCCAGTCCAAGAGCTTTTCTCCGAACCCAAAGGAGATCAGTTGCTTGCCAACGCACATGGCTATGAGCATCTCGGAAACATTCGCGTTGTAGGAGTCGACGGCATACGCGAGGGTGCCAGTAAAGAAGAAATCTGTTCAAAAGCTGTTAGTCCACGTGTCGATACATGACTGGACAAAGCAGAAACACTTACATGCTCCCCAATTGCACATAGCCACTCCAGCAAAGTATCCAACCCAATGAAGTTGGTCCTCGGCAGTCATACCATAAACGATGAGACCTGCAGGAGCCACAAACGCAGCTGGTAGGAGTACACCCAATCTCATCTCAGCTTCTCGAATATCATCGTTACGTCTTGTGAGGTAGGCGGCCAAGCGATCGAAGGATGGAATCAGTGGGGCAGCGAGGAAGTACCCAAGGACACTGCCGACAGCGATCAATCCGGAATTCTCCTGGCTCCAGCCATATGGCGGAGCTGTTATCAGGATCGGGAAGGTGTAATTGAAGACCAGTGCTCCTAAGCCGATGAAAATGCCGTACGTGCACACCACCCAGACTACCGAAGGTACGAGGAAGTATGTGAACGATCGGATCGCGGTCAGGAAGAATTGCTCGTCGTGATTGATCGTCGACCATGGCTTCAGCGTTTCGATGAATGTTTTGCGAGGAGGCACCGAAGTCTGGAGCTCAATGTGTGTCGGACCATCTTCCTTCTCAGGCTCCTTTTGACCAAAGATCCTTCGACGTCCTTGCTCTTGGGACGGTATGTGCGTGAGTGGGCCGTCACGCTTGTACGAAGATTCTTCCACGAAAAAGAATGCCAGGATGAGCAAAGCCGCCGCGAAGCCGATTTCGACGTAGAAGTACAATCTCCAGGAGTTCCCACCGGCAAGCATATAGCCTGCGTATAATGGCCCTGTGGATCCGAGACAGAGACATATGGTATATATGCCAAGCTTCGTTGCTCTCTCGTGCACTGTTGATGTCAGCCTCGTCAGCCAAGATAGCTTTGGGATCACTGACGGAAGAAGATGTCGTTGACCAGCTGCACAGGCAGTGCTTCGCAGACTCCACTAGACAGAGTATGGAACAACCGAGCAGTCATGAGTCCGCCATATGAGTTCGCTCGACTGCAGCCGATCAACCCAGCGAGGTATACGACCATGCTCAACAGCATCACCGGTCTTCTACCAAATTTCAAGTACATCGGAACCGTGATCAGGGTACCGACTCCATACAGGATGTTGGGATACGAGATCAGCCCGGATGCCTTCGTCGGCGTGATCCCGAATTGCTCGGCATAGATGCCAATGTAGACCGAAGGACCGAGCAAAGCCGTGTTGGAGAAGAACGAATACAGCGAGCATATGATCAGAATCGATGTCTTCTTCCATGACGGCCATTGCAGTGGATCATTGGGGTCCTCAGCGGGCACCGGGAATAAAGCCTGTCCAAATGCTGTGTCGTCTCCTTCAGCAGCTCTCAGATTGACTGTGCCTGGGACATCGCCTTCTTTGGCGTGACTGCATAGCAGTATTAGCATGGAATCCAGACCTCACTGAAAGTATCAAAGCTCGCTGTGCTTACCTTTGCACGAGATGCCCACTATGTGAAGCCATACTACTCCCACTTCAATTCTACTAGCTGGTAGCACAGAAAAGAATTTCTTCACGGCCACCGAACAGATCCAGCTGCTTAAAGACCTTTAGCGAGAGCCGGCATGTGTAACAATGTCAAGAGCCGAAGTCTTCTCAGCAATCGTGAGCAAAGCCTCATCCATGCTGTACGTCGACCTCGTGGCAACCACACGGAAGACACGCAAAATGGCAGTACCATGTATTCGACCCCGCGTACGTTCTCTGCCCATGGGGTAAACAAGCATAGATCCAGGTGCGTGACGACTTGCTGATCAACCTGAAGTTCGGCAGTTGTTTTCCAGCGCCTTTGCCGCTTCGCTTGGGAGTGACCAGGGTATTCTTTCTTGCCAAGACGTTTGTCCCTCAACTTCATCGATCTCAGCATTGTTCTTTCGCAGCTTGAGAGAATTCGATGCTCACTGCCGTCCTGTCATCAATCCAAGAACTGGCTGTCACTGCCAATGTGCCAATCGACCCATCCTGAAACCTTCGATGAATCGCTCTTCCATTAAGCATCAACACCAGGATCCTCAACCTCAATCATACCAACACCCCGACTAACACAACAAAGCATCTCCCGCTCCTTCTCCTCCTCCATCAATCCAGTCCCTCTGTGCTCAACCCTCCCCTTCCTAACACGAATCCTACAAGTCCCACAACTTCCCACCTCACAAGAACTAGGAACATCAAATCCAGCTTCCCTCATAACCTGTAAAAGCGTCTGACTATGTCCGACTTGCACCTTGACTTTCCGATCATTGCTGTTAACGATCGAAGCCTCAAAAGGATCATCTCCCGTCTCGGCAGAGAACTTTTCGAAGAAGACTTCGTCGTCAGACATACCAGCTGCTTTGCTGGCTGAGATGACCGCATCGATCATGCGATCTGGTCCACAAGTGAAGACTTGACTATTCCAGACACGATTTCGTAGGATGGTTTCGATGTCCATTCGTTGACCATTTTCTTTGCTGTAAATATGCACGTTCTCTTCACCAAACTCATCTAATTTCTCCTTGAACGCAACTTCTTCTCTCTTTCGCACAGCATAATGCAATTCGAACGTCTGATTCGTCATTTTCCGTCTCTTCATCATGGATAGAAAAGCTGTGATTCCTATACCTCCGACTATGCAGATGACGTGGGACGCCATTGCGTTGGTTTGCATGCTGGATTTGATCTCGCCAATTTGGACAATGTCTCCGATGTGGAGTCTGTCGTGGATGTAGACTGATCCGCCTCGACTGTTGTCGTCGCGTGCGATGCCCAGAGTGAAACGATTTGTGGTGCCTTCGACGATGGAGTAAGCTCTTCTCAGACTGTTAGGGAGTCTGATGGGTGCGTAGCTGTTCATTGGTACAGCTTTGTCCTTCTCCGTAGAGTTGACTGCTTCGAGTTCGAGGGCAACGATTCTTGATGTCTCGTTGGATTTTCGGATGACTTTGTAAGGTGACCACTTCTCAGCTTTCTTCGGTTTCTTGCTTTCGAGGTGTTGGGTCCATCTGGTTTTGAAGACATTTCTACACTCATCGCCAATAACGTCCATGGCTATGAGTTCCTGCACAACGTCCATGTCGGTTTTGTCGCGATGAACGTAGTGGTGCAGTCGTGCTATTGACCATTTCGGATGGTCTCGCTGAATGACTCGAATCTCCATGCCAGGCTCGATGTATCCTTCCACCTTGACGCGGTAATACCATCCTGTCTTGTTCGCCGCATGTGTCTTCGGAGCAAAGTTCTTGATCCCAAACCTCTGATTCAGCTTGAAGCATGGTTGTCGGGGTAAGCTCACTTCCAGAATACATGTGTGGGCGTCTTCGTCATCGGGAGAGCAACGCTTATGGCCAATCCGTACAAGGTCTCCTATACATATTGTATCTTCATTGATTCCGTCGGCTACCAGGTTCTCACCGAATCCTCCAGGGACGAAAACTCCTTCTTCTGCCTTTTCAGGGTAGGCAGACTTCCAGTACTCATAGTTATCGATACAATACTGATGTATTGCCTTGTCAATGCCTCCGTGAAAAGTGAGATCATGCTCATCTTCAGGAAGGCTGAGCTCTTTCGAAACCCAAAGACGCCCTTGTCGTTCCTTCTTATCGATTCCGGACAGGACAGTACCCAGCTTCTTCAACTTCGATGTTCGGACCTGCTGAAGAGTGGTCGGCTTGGGTATGATAATAGGGCTGAGCTCGATGCTAGGCATGGTTGCAAGCCCTTGCTCAGAGAGCTGAAGCTAGAGGGTGTCAATGTAGTTCTTGAGAGCTACTTCAGTGCTGTATATGTAATTAGGCTGTCAGCCATTCGTTCACTATAATTCCCTGCAGGGTGCGGAATTTGCTACCATGATGGTTTCAATCAGGCTTCTCAACGAGGACCAACGCAGCAAGAAAACATGTCGGTGCAGAATACCACATAAGAGTTCTGCTTAGCGCTAGCCAAATGTGGTGTGGAACCGCGAGCTTCAGATAGAAGCAAGAAGTACGCATAGCGAAGCACGGAATGTTGTGTGGAGAATTCTGCATTTTGGTTTTTCGTTGCCGTCTGAAGCCGCCAGTGGACTGCGCCCTTTGCAGTGCATAGCCTGGAAGCATACACGCTTTTGGCCGACTGAGTGGCTTGGCATTGGTTTTCTGCCTCTCACAGAAAGCTTGATGCACGGCCCAGAACGCCATGAAGTGAAAGAGCATATGCTGTACAAACATCATGGGTATCTCTCTATCCAAGTCAGTCGCAAAAGAATAGTTGTACAGACCTGTGAGCAATTGACAGGCTCAGAAAGTCAGAAAGCTGCCCATTCCAACCAGGACTTGACCAGTCCTCGCAACTCCCCTCGAGAGTCTGCGACTGTAATGCGCTCAATCTCATCGTACGAAAGCCTTCCTGGTCCGCCACGTTCGTCTAGTTCCTGCTCCAGACTATCCATTCCTGAAAGAAACTGAAGCCGCCGATTGTTGGGAGGAGGCGCCGTTGGTGGATTGCTCTCAGCGGCAATTGCGGTCGCATCCGTACGATCAACTTTTGATTGAATCTGTTCCTCAGAGTTTGGTCGGTTCTGTGGAAGTGTCGGATCGAAAGAATCGTCTGGGGCACCGTCTGACTCGGATGTCGAACTCTTCTCGTCAGCTGTGCTCGAATCCCAAGTATCCAAGGTCATGGATTGTGACGAGTGGCGGTCGGCATCACCTCGCATACTGTATCCAGTAGCGTTCAAAAGTTCATCCACTATAGGCCGTCGGGTCAGCAAATCAATCGGTGCAATGTCAAAACGCTCGGGTAACTCACATGAGGCATTCGAAATTTCTGCTTCCCGTCGCGTGAGGCCATCCCAGTCGGTCGGAATAGGCTGGTCACTGAACGGTCCACGAGCCGGGCGCTCTGGAAGCTGCGGCGGAGCTTTATTGTTGCCACCACCATTGTACGAATCCATCGCGGTGGCCATCAAGGGATCTGTGGCAGCTGTCGCTATGAGCTGTTCGCGGAAGCTTCGATCAGCTGCTGCCTGCGCATCGATTTGCTCCCTCCATCTGGCTCTCTCCTCTCGCGTGGACATGATCATCTCGTCTTCTTCCTCTTTGTCCTTGAAAAGACGATCCAGAAGATCGTTGAAACCTTGCTCGACCACATGCCACAGTGCATCTTGCATATAGGCGACTTCGACCTCGTACTCATGGTCTGGAAATAGTCTAGGAACATCGAGGACCTGACTGAGAGAGGCATCGTTGCTCGGTGGATGGAGATTGGTATTATTGCCGTTCTCGTAAGAAGATGTGAGCTCATCCGAGCGATCTACCCCAGCTATCATGTCCTCGAAGCGCAGTAGCTGATTGCGTAGTCTTTCATGTGCTGCAGGAACTACACTTGTCGTGTATGGATCATCTTCATCCAACAAAGCTTTCGTGGTTGGTAAAGGCTGCATGTCGCCGTGTACATCGGGCTCTTTGCCCCGAGGTCGCCTTGTCTCGCCCGGTGGAATTTCTTCCTGGGTGAAGATACTGCTGATAGGTTGACTAGTTCGCAGTATTTCCATGCTCGACTGTGTCAAGTCCATTTGCTGTGAGTCAATTGAGTCATTGACCAGCTGCTTCTGAATAATATACTTGGCATGCAGTAGCCTTAGGATATCTTTTCGATCCACATAGCCATTACCGTCTACATCATATCCCTGGAGTGTTCGACTCAGAGTCGCGTATCGTCTGGGCCCTCGTAAATAAGCCATACCGCTTAGGAACTCATCGAAGCCGATAATTCCGTTACTGTCTGTGTCGTAGAAAGCGAACATTCTATCGAACATTGCATTCGTTGCGAATCCTCCAGGCCAGCGCTCAGATGTCAAAGCCTTGTTGAATGCCCTCCGATCAATGGCAGCTCGCACTTTGCAGGGGTCATTCTCCCACGGCACGTTGGCGATAGTCAGGAACTGGTCGTACAGGGCATCCATCTGAGGCTCCTCGAAATCATGCTCGCTACCGAGCCGTTTCCTCGTTAGAGGATCCAGAGATGAGTGCACTCTTCTTGGATCGCCAGGGTACCAGATTCTGTACTCTTTTGTGGGCTGCGAGAGAAGTGGGAGCGGAATTTTGATCTTCGCGAACACGTGAGTCTTCGGATGTCTTGTGTGCGTCTCGCAAGAGGAGCACAAATCGTAGTCCGGACAATTCAGGCAATGCCAGCGAATGCCCGTTATGGGATGAATGCCACACTCTTCACAATGTATCCCTCGATGTTCGTAGGCATTTCGTTTCGCGTTGTCCTCCGCAATGTAATACAGCATCCCGCGTAGGCCTTGGCTGGGTTCTCGATTCGCAGAGCTCATCGCGTCCAGATCTTCAGTCTCCGCAGGAGGAGAATTCCGCGCATCGGAGTCAGAGTTAGAGCCGGAGCCGGAGCCGGAGCCAGTATCTGTAGACCGGAGAGGAGCTGCTAAGAGAAAATCGACTTCGTGGCCGACATGCTCGGGTGTCAGAGTATCCAAGTTCATTACTCTTCGAACGTCCCAAGCTGCGCGCAAGATCTCCTCTCGACTACGTTGTCTGGTATGCAATGCAGACAGCAAATCTCTCAGGCCAAAGTCTTCTGCAATGGACCATGTCTCGGAGTCACGCCTGGAATTTGCCAAGGCGAAGAGGACCGTGTGAAGCACCAGACACTGCACCTCGTGGCGCACATCCTCCGTTCCTGGGCCGAACATGGATCTGAACTGGTCGCCGCCAGGTACTTGTGTCGTTGCGAGATTAATCGCGAAATCGTGTCCGTTCCTTGTGAGCGATACAGTTCCAAGTGGCGCATCTGCTGTAGGTGCAGAGCTTTCAAGTCTGTTGGGTCTCTCTCTGCGTGGTCGATGTACTGCGTTACTTCTGTGAAGGCTAGTTGCTGCTGGTCTTTGAGAGTATGTCGAATAGAGAGCATAGATGCCATAAGCAGCCCCAATGCCTGCTATAGACAGGACAGCTGGATGGTAACGTGACAAATGGGACTGCTGAGCCATGGTCATATTGTCATGTGCTGTAAGGTGTGGGTGGTGAATGTGACCGCACGGCTATTTGCAGTCACGCTTCGAGATTTTCTGATGTCGCCGCGTGACTGCAGCGTCGAGTCTCGAGTACGATGCTGTAAAGGTAAGGAGCTGGTGTTGTAGGAGAAGCTTGTGATTCGCGCCTGCCTGTTATACCTGCTGTGCCACACCATCGTGAAAGGCTTTGCACCTCACTTCGATGCTATAGAACATGCGGATGCTCAAAAGACACACGTGGGAGGTGCGCGTTGATGAGATATGGAATGTTCATATATGCAAGCAGCCTTGAAGCATGGATGCAAAGTAGACGGGCTCATGGAAAATTTCAGTGGCACTCTTCCAGACGCGACTTTTGGCAAAAGCAAATGTAGAACTATAGTGATGAGATTCATGCATTGGCCTCAGAGTACGACAATTGAAGAGCAGAATGGCAAATTGCACAAAATGTGATAAGGAAAAAATGCCACCAAGTGGCTGTCATCATCGTAGTATCCAATGAAGGTCTGGTATCCAGTACAACACGAAATCGCTCACACGCAAAAGTCCGCTCACACAACAGCTGCCAAACCGGTCATCGCGTCTCTCGCATCTGCTTTATCCTGGCAATAAAACTTCTCGGGTAGCCGTCAACCTCATCATCGGCCGGTATGCCGCGTTCTCTACATCGTGCGACAACCTTATTGATGATTTGCTTGAGAAGATGTTCATCCATCAAAACCTGGTCTCCAATATTATCGGGGTACAAGAAGCTGTCGGTATCGCTCAGGAGCTCTTTAACAGTGGGCCTCTTCTGAGGGTCTCGGTTGAGACAAGATCGCAAAGTACTCTTCAAAGAGTATGGAATTATAGCCCCACCGATTCCAGTCTCTGGGTATTCGATTATATGTTTCGGATTCGTGATTGCCACGACCCTGGGTATGGGATTTTGTATATGCGCAAAGGGCGGTCGCCCATAGGCCATTTGATAGAGGATGCATCCCAGACTCCAGACGTCAGATGATTTGCCGATTCGGATGTCTTTCATCAGAGGTCGGCCATTCTCGTCCGTACCAGCGCCAGCGTTTGCATCTGTTATACTTTCGGGTGACATATAATTTGGAGTTCCAACGTTGAAATCTCGGTGTACGTTGCAGGTGTGGTCGGTATCGATGGCATTTGCGATGCCAAAGTCGATGAGCTTCAGTCGGCCTTGAACAAGGAGGAAATTCGCTGGTTTGAGATCTGAATGCACGATATCGTAGTCATGCACTGCTTGGACACACTCAAGCATTTCTTTCCAGTGGTACCGCGTAAAGACGCTGTCGAAGCGGGCGCTGGCTCCGTTGAGATGCAAAGCGAGAACTCGATTGAAGTCGGTGTCGCCTTTCTCCATGAGAACAGCCAGTTCTTGCTTCTCCTCATTCATCTCCCAATCGTACAGCCGCACCACTCGCTCCACGTCTGTGAGTTTCTTCAAAAGGTCAATCTCACCCTTGAATCCGCGAACTGTGTTCTCATCGCAATTGCCAAGCTTCACACGCTTCAGAGCGAAAGTCTTGTAATTTTCAGCCATGACGCAGTACACTCTGCAAGAGCCACCTTTGCCAATCTCTCCCATTTGTGTGAATAGCTTGCCTTTGACGACAATGTGCTGACGCTTCTTTCGCGATTTCGTGGTCGTCGCTCCGGCAGTCGCAGTGGCGGCATCCAGAACGCTCATTTTTGGCGGTGGTGCTGGAGCAGGCCGATGGGGTGTGTTGCCACTGATAGCACCAAGTGCTTTTCGTTGCTCCTGCGCAGGTACAGGAACGGGTGTCTCGTCGATAAGTCGTCGACCAGGTTTCTCATCATCAGACATCATCGAAACTGATGGCTTGCCCAGATACTTGAAATCTTGATCTTTATTGCGCTTGAATGTGGGTGGAGGGACATTTTCCTGGTCATCTGCGGCATCTGTGTGCACATTAGATGCAACGTATCTATACGTGCCTCGACTGAGTGCAGGTCGATGCGCAGGCTTCTGGTCCAAAGTGGCTTTCGATTGGGAGTGGTCCGCACTCTGGTACCTTTGATGCTCTTGCTGCATAATGTCCATTTGCTGTATACTAGGCCGCCTTGACGGCTGACGACGCTCTACGCTCGGTTGTCTGCTTCGGGACGCCTCACGACTGGTTTGACGAGATGGAGGCCGGGAATCATGGCCGACCTGGCTTCTCGAGAAATGACCATTCGCTTGCCTGGATGCCGGCCGGGAGTCCTGAGAGGCGTAATTTCTGGCTGCGAAATCATGCACAGATACGGGCTCCACAGATGTCGCACGAGTATTCACACTTCCACTTCGACTTCGCGCACCATCCAGCTGCGAAAGACTCCTTTCCTGGGGCGTGAAGCTGGAAGCACTTTGCTGTGATGAGGAGCCATGCGGTGCGTCATCATTGGCATGAAAATTCTCTTCGCTGTCTTGCCGCTTAAAGCCTCTTCTGACAGGTCCATTGCGAAGAAACGATCCAGGCACGCCGGGTGGCCGCTTGACACGCTGCGAGCCTGGTGCAACTGCTGGTTCTGCGGAGGTATTACGTGTCCTAGTCGTGTTGCCATATCTAGAAGCTGTTTCTGGTGGTTGTTGCGCTGAAGTACTGCGAGATAAATCTGTTCCTTGGTTTCGTCGCTCATTCGTGCTAGGTGCTGCTGCTCGTGAGCCAGCACGGGAATTGGGTCTGCTGATAGATGAACCAAGATTCGGCTGTTCGTCCTGCGACTGCGATGCATTACTGCCGGCCCTCGATCGAGATCGAGTGACAACTCTGATCGCACGAGGCTGCGCAGGTGTGATTACTTCCTGTTTAAGTTGCGTTTCTGGAGTCGGTTCTCTTTTTGCGCCGCGCTGAGGGTAAGGCCCCGCAATGCTGATGGAGCGCTTGGTCGCAGAAGAGCCTTTCGTGCCAAGATGTACTACTCGTGGTGGTGTGTTTCCTGGAGGGCTGCGCCGGACAACCTTCAGGCCTGGAGCTCTACTAGGTGTATCCAATCCTGCGGTTCCTGCGCTGGTTGATCTATTGAAACGTGGTGCATCCTGCACCTGCTCCTGCTTTGGCGGAGACGCTATGCCCGCCTCTGCCAGTAATGCTTGCGTCGCCTTGGAAAACTTGAGCTGGGGCGGCGGCTCGCCATCGGTATCGCTGTCGTCGTCGATGCCAATGCGCTGCATCATGGGCGCGTCGGCGGAGAAGCCATTGGGCGCAAATCCAGACAAGGGCGAATGGCGACGCGCGCGACCAGGATGAGCGACTGCGGCCATGAAGCGGTGGGCAGTGCGTATTACTCGGTGCTTCTTCGAATGGGTACTATGGGTATGGTGGTGTTGCTCTGGTGGCTCAAGATGTCCGTCCCGGGTCAGTAGTGAGTGGTGCTCGTGTCCATGTCGTGCCGTTAAGTATACTGAGGTATCTCGCGAGCCTTTGAGCGACGCAATCGCTACATGCGATCAGGATGCTGGCCCTACCAAAGTATGGGAGTGTGGAAGTGTGATAGACTGCAAGACGATTTGCAGCGCGTAGTCGCGGATTTGCCGAGTTGCGCAGGGCAACCACAACAAGGTTGGCGACTGCCGGCTGCACCCCGAAACCAATACGAGACTCCTTCTCGAGACATCATCAACAACATCGATGTGAAGCAGAAATTGAGGCATATCGTTGATGGGCGGTTGATGTGCGTATGTGACCATGAACATCATGGAGACAGGCACTGCTGGTGATGCTCCGACGCCATCAGCTGCCGACACAGCTCGCGCCGCCAATCGAAAGCTGCTGCAAAGGCTTGTCGCCGGACTGCTCGAAGATCCCGAAGCAGATCTGATGGCCTTGATACCTTCTGATTACGCGGCTGAGGTCGGCAGCTTGCAGGACCACCAGCAACAGGACAACGAGACTACTAAACTAGCCCACCTCAACAGAAAAGCTATCAGTGCATTGCTAGCCAGATTTGAGAAGCGCCCCACGGATGACCTGACAAACGCTTTCCCGCCTGTCTACTCGATCAAGCGTGAAAGAGAGCTTGAGGTAAGAAGAGCGTCCGATTCAGATCGGAATCCTGTCGCCACCGACGAGCATTCAATTGCTCCAGAAGACAGCAAGTCCACGCCATTTTTTGGTCCTACTGGATTTCTTGAATCCACGACTCTCAAGATCATTGCGCCTCTGTCTTCGAGTGTAGATCGCTTGGTCCAGCAATCAAAGAGCGAAGCTGGCACTGAAGATACTGTTGCGGCACTGCATCATCTCATCCGGCATTCGGAGCCGCTATGGCTTGGCTGCCTGGCTAGAAGGTTTGTGTCAAAGCTGAGCAACGACCTCGTGGTGAAGGCCATAAGGACTGATCAAAGCAATCACCACACTGCGCTCGAGCTTCTCGCTGAGAAGGTCCCGGACCTTCCGATACCTCGATCACATGGTCTGGTCTGGCTTGGACGATGGTCACTCCTCTTCATGTCCTATGTTCCCAAACACACCCTGACTGAAGTGTGGCCAAACCTCTCATATCCAGAAAAGCTATCGTTGACGAAGCAGCTCAATGGCATTTTCGAGAAAGTTAGACAAATTGAGCAAGACAATCGCCCACTAGGACTTGTCAATGGTCAAGGAGTTGTCGAACAGCGGGGACGAGAAGAGGAATTTCAGCCCGAACGCATGGTACAGAACATATCTGAGTTTGAGGAATTCGTGTTCTCATACAAACCTTGGGTTTCCGACAACTATATCCGCTTCCTCAAACTGCTCCTTCCTCCAGCGCGGCTGCACGATAAGTGTGTCTTCACGCACACCGATGTGAGACCGGATAACATAATGGTCGACTGGAACGGAGAGGAATGGAAAATCAGCGGTGTCATTGATTGGGATGGTGCTGGCTACTATCCACCGTACTGGGAGGCTGTGAAGTCTACTAGGACATTTTTGGCGAACAACGACTCAGACTGGTATCTGATGCAACCACAATGCATCGCACCCTCCACATTCGCGAATCAGTGGCTTGTCGATCGACTCTGGGAGGAGATCATTGATCGCTTCAGTCAGCTAGACAAGAGCTGGAGTGTGCGGAAAGCGGCAGAGCAAAGGCAGAGGCAGAATGAGGAACTTTGGGCAGCATGCGAAAAGGGAAAAACGGCAGAATGACGGTCAGTACAATAAGAAATGAGTGTACCAGTATTAACGCCGTCTAGACCTCCTTGAATCGTCATGGCATAACGCTTGCCACGCGGGATACTCTTGCAGGCCTATGCTCTATATCGATGGCGTCAAGCAATGCTATGGTATAGCGCATGCAATTTGCTTAAAAATGGACTGGAACTCAACTGTGAAGTTCCTCATAGGCCACACAGACATAGTGTACTAGCGAAAATCCCGAAGACACCCTGCAAAGAATAGGACACCTATCCTTGAAAACTGCACAAGTAGACCACCACACAGAGCTCACCCAGCAAGCCCCCAAGGATGCCTCTACGCATCATCGTTGTGTTCATGCGGACGATTCCCTTCAAGCATTGGGCCTTCTACATTGAACATGGTGACGATGATTTTGAGCTGTTCGAGCTTGCAGGACTCTCTGGAGATCTGCACTACAATACACGGCGATGTAAAGATCCTGAAGGTACCCAATCTTACATCAAGACTGAGGAACTTGGCACAGTTTCGACTCGCGATGTCGAAACAATACGACAAATTGCAGCGAACAGCAAAATTAAAAAAGGTGATGTCAACTGGCATTGTCAGCATTGGATACTGCAGCTACTTCGGGAGCTTCAACGTCGCAAGATCACTAGTATTTCCAAGGCGACTATGGACTACCTGTCCGCTGAGATTGATGAATACAGCGACAACGAGGCCTAGGACTGAGAACTCACCCAATTGCGATCTACGTGAGCATATCCATGTGAGACTGCCACTGTCTGATGGTCTTGCTGTAACGTCCTCGGGTTGAGACACCACAACATCCAGCATGAGTTCGGAACTGTTGGATTTGGATTGGTAGGTCAACACTGCTGGCTGGAACTGCATAAGAGGATATGCAGATGCTGGATCTTAAACTCATACCTGCAGCAGTCTCCCATGACCACTTCTCAGATCATGTCTCAGGCCTCAAATGCCGTTCACGATGTCTCTTTCGCTGACAGCAGGTATATCAACGCAAAGTGACCGGAGACAGCACAGTGCAATTCTTTGAGCCTGCTAACCAATAAGCACCCTTCGTAAATATCGTTCACCCGACAATACCTAAATCTCCAGGCGACATGCACATCACCGATCCGTTCGCCATAGCTGGTGTCATCGTGCTCTGCCTCTTATCAATTCTGGCCCTCATCCTTCTATTCTGCGTTGCAAAACGAGCAGGCATCGCAGAGCACAAGAAACAGAAAAGAGCCAGCGCAATGCTCAATGTGATCAGGGAAGTTGGAGACTTCTACAGGCCACCAAGCATGTTCTCTCGCGACTATCAGCCTGTATCTCAGGATAATGGAGCATCAATAGAAATGCAGCGAATGCAAGCGGCCACGACCACGGATCCGGACATTGCCAGAGAGCAGACTGCATATCAGCCGCTGACCACACCCAACTCACTACCACCACAGCCAGCTACAACAGTACCAAATGTGGTCGTTCTGCCTGCTACTCCGCCCCGATCTCAGAGGCCTGCGGCTCAAGGTGCGCCTCCGAGCGCCATACGGGCACTAGCATCTGGCGGCAATAGAAGAAGCAGTGGAAGCAGAGACAGTCGACAGCCTGAAAGTCGATATAGCAATCCATCATTCCGTGGCGATCGAGAAGCGACAAGTAGAGCAGAAGGGCCTTCATCAGGAAGCGGCTCCAGCAATGTCTCGCCAACATCAACCCCGGCTTCAGCACCTCCCAGTACAAATTATACCGCAAGTTCCACACGAGCAGCACAAGCGGAAGGTATATCGCCACAAACCAGCGTCAGCGTTCAATCTCTTGCACCGCCGCCCCCTCAGGCGTCTCAAGCTCAACTTGGAAACGAAGACAAGATGCGACTACCACAGTCCTCAGCGTATCCACCTATGCCAATTCGCCACCAAAGACCGGAACAGCGTGGAGCGCGACAATCTTCGGATCGTGCAAACTTACCTTCTGAGCGGCGATTCCAGCAGCTTCGCAATCCTGGCAATAGAGCAACATATCCTCAAGCCTCAACACAAGCTCCACCTCAAGTAATTCGGATTACAGGGCAAGAACATCCTGCTATACTTCGTCCTCGAGGCAGTTTAGAAATTGGAGCCAACCTCAGACCACAGCCAAGACGACGCTCTAGAGAAGAGAGACCAATTCCTGCTGGGCCTTCACGACTAAGTCCAGTACGTGAATCTCAAGAACCATTGTCTCCTTTGCCGCCTCTATCAGCAGCACCACAACCTCCTTCACAAGATCCGGCGGCCATGCCTGGTCCCTCTCGTGTACCGAGACATCAACGACTTCCATCGAGTCCTACATTGGGCTCGTTTACTTGGGAAGGAAGACCGCAGAGTGATGGGACGTGGTTCAATGACAATCACGAGGAAGATGAGGATCTGGCCCAGGCCATAGCATTGTCTCTCGCTGATGAAGCAGATACATCTCGATGATGGAGCGGGAACAGGCGTCGTGCCGAGTAGTCTCAACTGTGGTGTCGTCGGCTTATGAACTGCTGATGCGATTCGTTGTCTACACTTTGGCTGAATGTTCAAGGGTCCAGGTGATTACGAGACGATGTGTGATCTTCGAGTGGTATGGAGTTCGCTGCTTATTGGTTCATCAAATTGTCAGGAAGGAAGAGAGGATTCGTATCAAGTCGCTTCCTGTACAGATAGGGCAAGTTATTCGTCGCCAGGCTTTCACACGTGCATTATATGTCTGCCTTTGCTGATCGCGCCCCATTGCTTTTCGTCTGCTTTGCCAGTCTGGTATGGCGTTCGCTTTAAACACAGTATTAGCAAGTCACTGGCCGGTCAGCCCTGGCCGGAACTTCTAGGGCATTGCTCATCACGAGATGTAGACCTCGAGTAACAGTCGGGTTGCCACGCATAGATTGCGCGAATGGCTTCTATTCCTTTCTCGCTTGTCGCTCATTTACGGACGAAGATGTTTCCACGTTCCTGCCTGATCACGAGAGGTTGGCGAGAAAAGCCAAGAGCCATTGGCCAGGCTTGCCGCAAGCAAGCATTAACGCAGCCGATTCCATCATACATCCTTGGTCGCGGAATGGGAAGCAGGGAATAATTTTGAGAGGGTCCTGGTCGTTGAAGCATTCTCCGAGGTTCGACTTGCATTGGTAGGAAGTTCTACTCTAGTAGACAGTGGTAGAACGACCGTCTTGAAGACGGAATTGACGATGAGGTTACCGCTCATTATTCGGCCTCCTTACAATGTTCGTCCGCCGTGTACCTTTCGGCTTAAGCATCATTTGACGCCGTTGCGACGAATTGAACTATTTCCGTAGTCGGAAATATGTGTTGTCGTACGCCGTGGTGAGCCGGTGCTCTGGACGGCAGTTACCTTTGCAGTAAGGAGATCACTACTCACCGTCGTTATCATCACGGCAGCATGGATTCGTTCCGGGCCAGTCAACGCAACCGGCGCCGATCTTAAAAGAACTCTCAGGATGACCGAGACGCACAAGACCAAGGTTGCTTGAAAGTTGGTGAAGTTTCGACACCAAAGGAGACGTCTTGCGCTCGATCTCGTTCCACAGAAGTAGCATCGCAAGGAGTGCCCTTGCAGTCTGCTCCAGCCAACCGCTTCTCTTGCG
The DNA here is from genome assembly GCA_014298035.1 of Pseudocercospora fuligena. Lineage (NCBI taxonomy): Eukaryota > Fungi > Ascomycota > Dothideomycetes > Mycosphaerellales > Mycosphaerellaceae > Pseudocercospora > Pseudocercospora fuligena. The sequence goes on along the minus strand of JABCIY010000093.1, from coordinate 129,646 downwards.
AAAGCTGACTCAGATCCTTCTGATCTGGCGAGTCGAGATTTGCGTGAGACCTAGAGAGCACTAAGTCATCAGTAAGCACTTCCAAGGCGTTCCAAGATTATCTTTCCGCTACGCTTCCTCGTCCTTGCCGTGTGGCACAAGCAATGCAGCACAGAATATCGGCGGGCTGTGCAGCGCAGTGCAGACAAAGCAAGACTTGCGGTGGCCGGTCTCCAGCGCTACGGTATCAGCTCTCGCAACAGCTGCAGGAGTCTGTTTCTGGCTGGAGGCTGTGAGCCCATTGCCTGAGCGAGCCGGGTCGGAGGCCGGAAGTATGGAAGTAGGCGCACTGTGAACCTTGAGGCTCTGGATAGTGCGTAGGTTTGTTGAACTCCTAGTCGTCGCGGAACGCCTGGTGAAGGCTATTCGAGCGCTCGGTAGTCCTGTTGGTCTTACTCAAAGTGCCTCAGCCGTGGCTGGAGGTGCGATTAATATGTACAGGGTCGCGTCCGTGTCGCGTGCGAGTGCAGCAGTGATGCCGCGGATTGTGTGATATCAGGAACGAACCCGCCGCTGCCACGGTTCTGGTGATTTGACTGTCTGTCTGCCATAGAACTATCGAATTATCGATTTCACGCGGCGGGCCAAACCGGAAAACATGATGATAGCTCCACTCCCACCAACTCGGCTTAGCAGCGACTTTCATCATCGAGACTCGAAGCGTAATGGGGTGCTACTTGGCAGCGCACCTTTGCCGGCACGTGTGCAGAACCAGCAGAGCCGACCGCTGCATTTGTTATGCGACGAGTGGGATGACGATAGTTCTGCTTCCTCTACCGACCAAGCATCCCCGCCGCACTCTGCTGTGAACAACACAACTCCAAGCAGGACTCAGTACTCTTGGAAGCCGATAGCGCGATCATGGCGACTGGATCTTAGTAGCGACAGCAGCCCGTCCCTCAGCGCCCTCAAGATGGAGAACGTGCATGGCGTGGACGTGAGTTGGCTGCATAACCCGAAAACGCCGAGAGGTATGCGAGATATGCACAGCGTGGTATAGACATGTTTATTGAAGCACGTGTAGGCCAAGAACACCGCAAGACGCCCTCGACCTCGACGACGCCGACGCCCCGCGATCTCAGACCGCCACAGAGTAACGGATATAATCATGGGCAGCAGAAGAAGCAATCTGCATCGCCGCTGCCGAGTCCACAGCCAGTGCAAGATGGCAGTCGCACGTCCTACTTCCCAGGACCTGTGACGCCACCAGCCTTGTCTGGGCCAGTGTCCGATACCACGACTGCCGTTCCAAGCACGCCGACTCCAAGCAGCAATAGCTTTGCGAAAGGACATTCGAAACGACCGAGTCTGTTAAATCGAAGCAGTCAGGAGAAACTGAGCAGCGATGGAAAGAGCGGGCCTCGGCGTTCATCATGGATCTCCAATATCAGCAGCAAGTTCTCCTCCAGCACATCGCCGCCTGAACGTCCTGGACCTGTGCCAACGCTACCTTCGCAAGCGCAAGTAAATGGAGGATCACCTGCTGTGAATGGCGAACCTGCCGAGCCATATGTCCCGTCTGCGCCTAGGTCTTCGTCGTCATCGTTCTTCTCGAACTTGACCCGGAAGATATCTGCTAATTCTCAAGTTGGAGGTATCCCCAAGGTGCAAGGCAAGGGAGGAATGTGCGAACGTAGAGTTCTAAATGTGGATCCGAACCGCGAAAGATGTCTTGTGCCGGAGATGGACCCTGCTAGACTCAGAAAAGTCTCCTTCTGCGTGGACGTTGAAATTGCAGGAGGTCCGAAATACAAGGACGAAGAAGAGGACGACGAAGAGAAGAAGCAAAGGAAGAAGAATGCGAGGTTAAAGGAGAGGGCTGAAGGCGAAGCACTGAAACATCCTGAAGCGTTGAAAGAAGAGAAAGATGAGGAAGGCGAGGCAAAGAGCGAGACCAAACGGAAACCTCTACCAATCCCGAAAGATAGCAAAAATGGCAGTAGCGAATCTTTCGACGAGCAGACTGGCACGAGCGTGAGTCCACCAGTCGGCAGTCTGGATGAGCAGGGCGGCACCAGCAGGAAAAAGGAAAAGAAGAAGCGGTCTGAGGAGGAGAGGAAAGAACGAAAAGAGAAACGTAGAAGGCGTGCGGAAGAGAATGGCTCGATACCCGTTGAGCTGTCCATGGACGCCGACAATGATCTCGATACCGAAACGTTTCCATCCTCTGTTCCTGCTAGGAAACCTTTGCCCACGAACGGTTCTGCAAACCCAGCAGCCGACAACGCCTCGAAACGCGATAGACCCACGACCGATCCAGTACGCATCTACCGAAGATGTTGTCAGCTGAGAGAAACACCAATCCTGAAGCGCATTACTGAGCAACTTATGTCTCCGACCTGCTGCGTTCCGCTAGAGCCCGGAGTCGTGCACTGCTTAGACCTGACCGGCTCTCGCCTGCAGCTGGCGGACATGATCACTCTTGGCGACTGGCTTGCAGTGGTTCCTGTCAAGAAACTTCTTCTGGAGGATGCCGACCTTAGCGATGAGGGCCTTCGCTGCATCCTGGCTGGTCTGCTTGCGGCGACGAAACCACGACCTACTAAGCGCAAGCACTCGGAACCCAGACATCGTGAGACAGAACAATTCAGGCCTCACCAGGAGCGAAGTGGCGTCATTGAGAAACTTCATCTCAAGAACAATCCGCGCATCACACGCATCGGATGGAAGCATATCAGCTTGTTTCTGTATATGTGTCGGTCCATTAAAGCCATTGACTTGTCGATGATTGAGTTCCCTGACACGATGCCGGCAAGTACACATGCGACGCCAATTAAGAGCCCACAAAACGCACCTCCTGGATCTGGCACCGATCTTGACGCCGCTGAGGTTCTCTACAAGTGCATCAGCCAGAGACTTGGTGGCAACAAGCTCGAAGAGTTAATCATGTCCGAGTGCGGCTTGACAGCGCCTCAGATCAGAAAGATTGTTGATGGCGCTATTATGTCTGGCATCAACAGGCTTGGATTTGGGGGCAACAACTTAGACGATGAGGGTCTAGATCACATATTGCACTACTTGCGCTCTGGCGTCTGCGGTGGACTTGATCTCGGCGGCAACGATCTTCGTGGAAAGCTTGGACTCATCGCAGAGGCTCTGGAGGACAGACCTGGCACGTCTTGCTGGGGTCTCAGCTTTGCTGGCTGTAATCTTGACACAGCATCTGTCAAGCCGCTGTTCTCGGCTTTGGCCCGCTTACCAAACTTCAGATTTGTCGATTTCAGCCATAATCCGGACCTCTGCGGACAGGACAACGGCACAATCTCTCTGCTTCGGCGCTATATTGGTCGAATGAAGTACTTGAAGCGAATTCACCTTGCTGATGTTGGCATGAGCTCGAAACAAGCCATTGCTCTTGCTGATGTGCTGCCTGAGGGTCCTGCACTGGCTCACGTCAATATTCTGGAGAATGCACAACTCACAGCGCTTGCTGCGGCTAAGGACGAAGAGAGCCAAGAAGAGGCATGCGCGCTGTATGCTAGCTTCATGGCTGCCGTCCGAGTCTCAAACACCTTGATCTGTATCGACATAGATGTGAGTGAAAGCATGATTTTGTTGCTTTTGATGCCCATACTAACTTTCACCAGGTGCCAAGCGCAGACAACAGCGAAGTTGTCAAAGCACTTGCTAAGCAAGTTGTTGCTTACTCGCTACGAAATATGGAACGCTTCGCTATCGCTGAGGCTACTGGCGATCCGTCACTTGCTACCGCAAATGCAGCTGCTTCACTAGCACAGGAGGTCAAGGAGATCGCCGTCCCAGACGTGCTGTATCATTTGGTGGGTCATGTCGAAGGCAGCAGCCAAAACCACGACAACGATGCTCCAGCTCCAGATGGTGACTACATTGTTGGTGGCACCGGCGTTGTCAAAGCACTTCAATATGTGCTTGGTGAGAAGGCCGATGACTTGCGCCGGAGTAGTATTCCGGGTTCTCCAATCGCAGGTATCAGGACTCCTCGAGATCGACCAAGCTCGTCTGCTGGCTTTCAAGAAGAACAGCGTGGCAAAGCGAAGAAGATGTCTAAGAATCTACTGGAGAGCGCAAGGAAGATCCGGACACGACTCCAGCCCGCTTTGGTGAAGGAAGCAACTCAAGGTGGAGACGAGATGGCATATCGACGGTTGGTCTTCCTGGACCAGACTTTGCAGAGCATGATCTCTCGCTTCGAAGAAGAATACCCCGAAACTCGCATCACATCCGGATCGCCCAAGGCACCGTCCACAACATCCTCCACCGAACCCGCTCCTCTCTCCCTCGATACCAGTGCTGTGCTCAAGCACTCCGACGATGAAGAAGACCTGGATGAGGAGGACCACAGATTCCGTCCTGCTGTATCACGACACAACAGCGACGTATCGCTCGCTTCACGCGCACTCGGCATGGAAGAAGGTCATCTCCATCGTCTCGGCCAGCGCATGCGTCGCGAAGTCGTCGACTCGCCATCCGTGGACGCTGTAAAGACTCCTTGGACGAAAGAAGAAGAGGTCGCTCGTCTCAAGCAGCTCCAAGACAGAATCGAGAGCATATCTGGACCTGAACTCAAGAGCCTTGTTGAGCACGATGGCTGGGACTCTGCATTGAGGAAAGTTGGAATGAATTTGAACGATTTAAGGCAATTGCAAGAACAAGATCCGCAAGCATGGGAGGAGTTCTTGGACTCGCAAATGAAGGCGCGCATGAATGTTGCGCAAGAAAGACCGACGCCATGAAGGGACAGCAGACCTGACTGACAGATTTGATTGATTGTGAAGGGATTGCATTACACCCGCACATGCACATGAAAAAGGTGTGCTCATATTGTATTTTCTATTGTATTTTCCTCTCTCGGAATTAGCGAGCGGCGATGGAATGGCCTGGGACATTTGCTTTTCGTCCTGTCGTTACCAACACTGAAGAGATTTTTCGCGAAGTATGTGCAGAACACATACGACGGCGCAAGCTGTAGATGTATTGCAATGAATTCTTCGCTTTTACTTCACTACTCAATACGAAGCATGAGACAAATCGAAAATGGGAGAATGGTAGTGAAGATCACGGAAAGCTTTTGGTATCATTTCACATTCACAGTCCACCACAGATCATAGGGACCTGGACCGGGTATCCGATCACACCATAGCTAAACGCCGCCCATGCTGCTGCTGACACGCAGGATACACAATACGCCTCTCCGTAAACTCATGTCGAAGATTGCTCGTTGCCAAGCCAGAAGTGTACTCCCTACAACTCCTGAGCAAGAGCCTGGATCTTCTGGGAGACACGCTCGCGGCGTTGCTCGCGGGTGAGCTTCTTGTCCATATGCTTCTTGGACTCAGCCTTCCACTCCTCCTTGCTCTTCTTCGCTTCACCATCATCCTCAGCCTTCTTCCATGGGTCCTCACGGATCTGCTTGTGGGCGTCGGCGTAGAGCTCCTCAAGACCATCGGCCTCAATCTCATCATCGATGTAGCCCTTGAACTGAGACTGGTAGCGCTCCTCGTCGTCGTCGGCGAGAGTCTCCATGTACTCAGCGACGTGACCACCGAAGATGTACTTGCGGAGAGTCTCGGCGTCGAGCTCCTTGGTCTCGATATCGTAACCTGGGAAACGCTTCTCGCTGTGTGGCACGTAGAGACCACCGTCGGAAGCACCCTTCATGGCACCGAAGACACGGGCACCGGTGGAAGTGCGGGTAAGACCGACATCGAGGAAGACCTTGAATGGGCGGCGAGTCTCGCCATCAACCTCCTCTGGCTCCGTGAGGCCGAACTCTCCATCTGCTTCCTCAACACCAGTGAAGGTGTCGTCGAGCTCGAGCTTGTTGAGTGCGCGGCGGGCGATGAGCAGACCAACGCAGTAGGCAGAGGCCCAGTTGGTGAGACCGTGGGTGATGCCGTAGCGCTTGAGCTCGTGGCCGTAGGCTGCGACGAAGACCTTGTCGCCGGTGAGCTCGGAGGAGACGATCTGGGCGATGATGTCCTTGTTGGTGAAGCGGATCACCAGGCGGTACTTTGGTGCATTGTACTTGTTCTTGGCCTGGGTGATCAAGCGCTTGCGGGCGTAGTAGTCGGTCTTGCCGGATTGGCGGCGCTTGTACTTCGTCTGGTAGCGACTATACACGGCATTGTCAGTTTCGATATGGTTAGTGAGAGGGGTTTGAAGATATTGTACTCACCTGAAGTAGGCGTTGTTCTTGACCAACTTGGTCTGCACCCACGTCCACGGTCAGCAATTTGCGCTTCAGTCCCCTTCCGAAGCAACTTGCGTCGACCTCTCAGCCTGCCGCCGACAACCCATTGAAGGGCTCAGCAGTGGCTGTATTAGGGAGATAACTTACGAAAGGCATCTTGTCGTTGGGTGACCCTGATGTTCGAGCGTGACGAGAAAAGTCGAAGTCGGAGGGAAGCTCAAATTTCGAAGTGGGTGGAATCGACGCGCCAAGAAATTGGCTGTACACCTCCCCTACACTATCTTTGCGCTCGCAACTTCAACAGATCGGAGCATGCCTAAAGCAGTCATGCGTCAATGGAAGACCCCTCCCTGATAGCCTCATTTGTGGCATCATCTCTCCAGCAGCGAGCAGAACTCGATCAACATTGCGTGAGTGAAAGGTCCCGCGAGCGACATGGCGACCATGGTCATTACTGAACAGCAGAGTCACCCACGTTAACCTCGGAACATGCATCCAGCATTGACTAGATTTCATAGTCGGAGTGTATTGTTCACTATACGGCAAGATGCTCAGCGAGGCCTATTCAGTTGGCCTACCGCTGGTATATGCTATACATTTCTCAACCCTGGTCATCAGCCATATCGCTTCAAACAGCGGCGATATTGACTTCGAAGGAACCCATTGAAGATGTCAACTCAAGGCCTTGTTCCGATACTCTTCTCTGCTTCACGAGACCCCTCGTGTTGTGCTCGCGGTCGGCTACCGGAGAGATCTTCCCTCCCAATCTGCCCTACCTGACAATCCCGGTCTTGTGCTTCAAGCAAGAACGCCCTTTGCAGCCGCTCGCTTGGATCAAATGCCGCGAGTTTCGACCACTTCGGATGTCTAGGTATGAACTGCTACTCTTCGCGGGTGCTCGGAGACACCTTCGTGCTTGAGGATCCGGCACCCGATTGATGCTTGTCACAATCACTTGTAGGAAAAGTCGGCGGCGCATCCGCTACATAATGGATCAGGCTGTACGACTTCTGTGCTTGTCCTGTACGACTTTCTAGCTTTATCTCAATGATATGGCTTTAGCACAGTTCTATCACCTTCCTCCTGAGTTGCACAATGGGACCGTCCAAGTTGAGTTCACAGCCCAAGCGTTAGGCCAATATGACTTCTTCAAGCTCGATCCGGGCGTGAACGATACAGCATGCGATTCGTAAGTGCTCGTTCGGCTTTTCAATGAGCTTGTTAGAAGTTTCGTATGCCTCTTGTCATTACTCACATACGTAGGTGGTATTTCGATGCTGTCAATCCCAATGGCAACGAATCAGTCCTAGTACTGATGAACGCTGTGAGGCCTCGGGGAGGAGACTTCTTCACTGGCCAGACGCCCTATCACACTGGGATCTCCGGCACGTTCGCCAATGGCTCTTCCTTCACCTATGGGATTGACTCCTCAGAGGCAGTCATAGTACAGCGTGGGGACAAAAGCATGTCAGTTGATTTTCTAGGAGGACAAGGCGACGTGAGCTTCGACGCCACCAGCACCCTTCACCCTGAGCTCGCATACTCTCTACGTATTGACTCTCCGACTGCCAATATTCGAGGATCTCTAAGCCTGACATCGCCCCGTGCGCCTCCTCACTTCGCATGTGGTCCTGATGCCGTCGGTGCCGACGAACTTCTCGTTCACAACCATGGCATTGCTTGGTCCAATGCTGTTCCTGACTCAGACGCCCATTTCGAGCTGACTATCGGCAGTGAGAAGCTGTCGTGGCTAGGCACAGCGTATCACGACAAAGTCTGGGGCACAGCTTACATCTCTCCCGAAACTCTACAGTCATTCTATTGGGGACGCGGGAGGCTGGGAGATCGATACAGTGTTGTCTGGTTCAGCGTGAGGGAGCAAGATGGTACAATGACGAATTCGGGGTACGTGGCCAGAGATGGAGAAATTCTTTCGGCGAGCTGTGACTGCGAAGCTGTTCAAGTCAAGGCTTGGGCAGAGGAGGGAAAGGAAAGTCCTTCGCCACCTGTACCAAATACGCCAGTGCCAGAGAGGGTTGCGATCACGTTTGACCTGGGAGAAGAGAACGGAAAGCTTCTCGTTAATATGACCACACGAGCTCTGATCCTTAAGCAGCCTGCGGTCTATTTCGGAACTGGGAAGCTGGAAGGCAGTCTTTCAGCCAACAACGGCGGAGAGACGTTGGAAGGACATGCTGTGTGGGAGATAGCTCAGTTCCCGCAAGCATGATAACAAGTGGGCAGTGTGAGGCTCTGCTTGAGACCTTACGTTGCTCCAATATTTCCCCAGACTTCATGTTCGCCTACCATCTCGTACGAGCAAGGCATTGCATCTAGCCGACCCAGCAGATGTCTCAACATCCACAGCTTGCTTCATAACCCAACTCCTCATCCGTTCCCTATCCTTACTCCCAAGTCGCTTCGCTTCGATATGTTCCAGCCGAGCTCCGCAAGTACAGTATCGGAGTGTACGCTCGTAGCCGCATGTCGTTGTAGCGCAGAACAACTACCGAACAATCGCTTACCTGCATCTGGTTGTGTTCAGCATGATCCTCTAGCAAGGCTCCGTAGGACTCGCTGCTTTGCATATCGCTTATGGCAGAGCTGTAGTAATCTTTGGTCCTCATGCACAACTCCGGCTGATCTGGTTGCGAAGATGCTCGGCACTCTCAGCATTTCCAAGGCATCAGCTGGACATGTTCAAGGTCGTCATTGCAGCCCAATGTCGTTCTGCCAGCACACGTCTTTTCACCGATGTTGATTCCTACACTGGTCCATGCTATAATTTTACCACATGTCCAAGAAACTTCGACCGTTGGCGGGTAAACAGCGGAGTGACCTGCGTGTCTGTGCAAGGATACAGGCCGCGGGTAAGCGGTTGGGGCTGACAATGGCATAGCGGCTCATGCAAGCCTGCGTTGCTCATGCGCGGTGACGGAACGCCTTTTCACCTCATGACTTTACAACAAACTGCGAATGAAAGCTGTCAACGTCCATGAACAGCTCAAGAGACATTGGCGAGTCTTCGGATCTGGCACATAGCATGAAACAGGGTCTTTCAGATGTGAAATGCAGGGAAGCAACGAGGCACATGCTGTCAAAACGCGCTGAATGATTGCCGAAGACCCTTGCGCAGATCTTCAAAAGCGCGTTTGAAAAGGACAAGGACCGAGGAATCGCAAGTGCTTCCTTATCTTGCTCTCTTCGCACATCTCACCGATTGTGAGTGCTGTGAACAAGCGTCTCGAACAAGGAAGAACCTCATTCATGCCTAGGCAGTAATACTAACAGCGTCACTTGTAAGACATCATGAAAGATTTGTGTGAGTCCATTATGACCGCTCTACCGTTCTAGCGTAGAGTTATGGAATTATGCAAGACAACCATTCGACGGTCCCAGTAGTAGGTCGGCTGACATTGCTATACATCGTGTATAGAAGACGTACTTGCGATAACGACATTGAATGGAGACATCAAGGTACCTATAGCCGCCAGAGCCGCGCGCTTGACCGCTTCTCATTGTATGTACATGTTGCCAGTGCTTTGACCTCGTGTGATACTTCCTTGAAGAATCGCGCCATTAGCGCGTTGGCTACATTTGACATACCCCGCCATCTTTGATATTAGCTCCGAAGTGAGAGCCGCACCGTCATACTCGTCAGCATGATGGCACTTTTAGAATCGATCGGAAAGCGGGAGTCATGTGGTATAGAAATTTAGTTCGTGGCGCACAATGAACTGGGCTAATAAGTATTTGATGATGCCCACAATGAAAGCTGAAAAATGGACAATGCCAGAGGCGCCTCAGACGTCTCGCAGCGCAAAGATTAGTGGTTACCAGGAAGCAACCACACGCAACCCAGGCCAGCGTTTGCACCGTCTCACAGCGCAGGAACGGAAGTCCTGAGGCCCACCTTTCTCGCAAGCTCTACTCGCTCAGCCCAGCAGGGTCTTTCTCGTGCAGCAAATTTGTGTGGTCGACCGAGCAAGAGAGTCAGGATTCGATTCGCTCCGAGCCAGGTGCTACACACTCGGTGCTAGTCGGACTCCAGTCATTGCAGCCTTTCCTCCTGTGACAGCTTTGCCCGTGGAATCCAAGCCGGCTGTGCAGTGCAGTGCTGGTTGAAGTTTGAGCCTCGCACACTCGAAGACGCCCTCGGACCCAAGCAAACAGAGCCAACGGGTGATCGGCCGCATATCATTTGCTCTTCGGTGGTCCAACGTGGCACATTTCTGCACCCTGCGCAGCAGCAGCTACCTCGTCGGGCTTTATCACCTCCAATTCCACTGTGCACATCTCCACTTGTTGCTGCACGTACTTTACCAAAACATACACGGGCTCCACCGCAATCCTGCGCTCTCCAAATAAACCACTGGCACTACCCAGCTTCGTGGAACGCGAGACACATCTTCCTTTGACCAGCAACCAAGCAAGCAGCAGCCACATCTTGTGATCGGATGTCTTGTGCAACGCAAGTGCACTCCAGTCCTCCTCAACATCGACCTCCTTTGGCGCCAACCTCGCGAGTGCATCCACAGGCGCCTACACTTCACTTACCGCTTTCGCCACTCTCAAATCGAAGGATGCCATCGCCTCGAAACTCACCCTCGGTCCGTCCAACATCACCTCTGTCTCCAGGCTACAAGACTGCATCGCATTTCGACACATTGCAACTACCACCTCAACGGCCGACAATGCATCAACGAAAGAACAGCAACAATCAACGACCCGCTGTGTCGAGGAATTCTCTCAAATTACCTTCCTTGCCCAGGTTCCACCCAGCAAATTACCCGAGCAGCAACAATTCAACATCGGACGGCAATTCGCACGCCTCATCGCCTCAGGCTCCAATCTCACCTCGTGCACATCAGAGGATGTACAGCGACGCTCAAAAGCAACTGTACTTCAATCAAAGAGAGATGCTGAGTGCCACACTCAAAGCCTCGTCGCCTGGCAAACCCGACAGCCCGCGCTTGGCTCCTCTCGGAAGTCCTGGACCCGTCACGCCACTGGAACTGGAGAGGGAAGAGGGTTATCTAATTGCTGGAGCGAGGTCTACATGTGCGAGTAACGAGACTCCAAGCGAGGAACTGGTAGAGAAATTGATTCGTGCAGAGGTTCAAAGGCAGCACGGCGGCAATCACGCTCGGTGACGAAAAGTCTACTAAGGCTTCATCTGTGCATTTTGGAAGCATAGCGTTTGGTATGGATTGGCGTTGGTGAAAAATGGGAGAAGGAAACGGGGCGTTCTTTTCTTGTTGTGCTCGGAAGCTGCGTGATAACACGCGCCTATGGTATGGCACGATCTATGTACGCCGTCACGGCCTACGTATGGGAAAGTGATTGATAGACCACTCGCCTTGCGCGAGATGCGGCAGTGGAAAGGGATTCTTCGTCTTCTCTGCTGCCGCATAGATAGGTCTATACCAAAGAAGATTATACTTACTACTCTTGCCACGCGTATCGTCGTCTTACACACGGAAAATAGATCGTACTCACCAGGTTGTCACGCAGGTCGTCGTCTCCCACACGGAATACGGAAAATAGGTTCGTTGTCCGAAACATGGCATGTTGCCCTGCATACCCCGAGACATGAGACGTTGAAAAGGGTCCAGTACGTACCTTTCCACTCAACGAAACATCGACTGTAACGAATGCAAGGATACAATACCCCGTTACTGAACATATCAACATAACTTTCATAACAGCCTATCAACAGGCATAGCTAATCACATCGCTCCGCCACGCACTCAAGCAAGGTATCGAACATCTACACGCAGCCAGCACCACTACCTCAGACCTTTAACAGGCGCATTCGGCGTAACGTATCCCGTAGAAGACATAGCAGAATAACTTCCCCTACATCTCAACCAATCCGAGACATCTGCCTTTTTACGAAACGGAGTATCAATGTGTTTGGAATTCTACGCCAAGCCACCATCCGCATCCGCATGCCATTCGAGTTCTCCGACGATTTCAGGTAACATATCTTCGACATCTTCTTCTCGGACACCGAGAGCGCCTGTGATGAGTCGTTTGTATTCTGCTTGCTTATCGCCTAATCCAGCGACTGAGAGGTTTTGGACAATGGTTCTGAAGAGGGTTCGACGTTGTTCGACGAGGGAGTGAAGTTCGCGAACTAGGGCGAGTTTGTGGTTGACTTGGTCGTCGTTTTCGTCGTCCATCATTAGGTCTTCGTCAGGTGGTCCGGTGTGGTTTTGTTCTTCGCGATTGAGGATGTCTTTGAGTTCTGCGTCGTTTTCGGCTTGTGTCAGGTCTTCGCATTCTTTCATGAGTGCGTCGAGTTCTGCTAGGAGTTGATCGTCGCCTTCCGTGCCGTCTAGTTGCTCCATCTCCTTGGTGCGGAGCTCGTCCATTTGGCGCTTCAGAAGGTCGAGTTCTTGTGCTCTCGTGGTCGCGACTCGTTCAGCTTCGCCCTGCTCGAGCTCTTTCTCGGTGATTTCTGCTTCGAGAGTGTTCGCAAGTGATTTCGTCTTGTCGAAGATGGCAGGAACGATGGCGGATGTGATCGCGAGGGCATGTTCCGACTTGTACACACTTGATGATGTGCTCTCAAGTGAGGATTGAAGACCTCCGTTCATTGCTGACTGTGCCAACAGTGGATCAAGTATGATGCCACCGTTCATGTCGCCAAGACCCGCAATGTGAGATTGGACTGGGCCGCCAGGCATCATGCCTCCATCCGGGTGGTCGCCTTGGAAAGGAGAAGATGAGAGTTGGCGCTGATTGTGCCGCTCTTGCCGACGACGATTGAGCTGGACGATCAATTGATCTGCCGTCTCGCCAATGTTATTGGGGATGTCAACAGCCGCGTTCCTTCCGATGAGACTTCGCACGCATTTTCGCGCGCCGTTTCTCGCTGCAATCGTGATCGCAGTGTCGCCGTTTTGGTCTTGCATATTCAGAATGCGCTCGATTTGATCCGGATTGAGCAGATCGGACATCTTGATGAGGATGCAGTCCATGTAATATCGAGCGCATGCGTATTTGCTCTTGCGTTGTGTGATGCCAGCAATATGGTGGAAGACACTGCTCCCATACCACTCTTGCATGTTGACAGTTCGAATGAGTAGCCCCGCCAGCTTTTCCATGTTCTGCTTATCGTAATTGTTAGTGAAAAGCACTGCGCGCATCAATGGTGTCTCGCCGCTCTTAGATGGCACATCAATGGCAGCTCCTTTTCGTATGAGGTCTTTCACTACTTCGATGTCGCCCATTGCTGAGGCCCAGTGAAGTGCCGTATGGCCCTTTTCGTCGATTGGCCGGTTCAGATCAACGGTTGCTGGAGGAGCTGGAGCATTCGGCAAAGCGTCCATTGAGTTGTCCGCAAGCATGAAGTAATCCAGCAGTTCATCCGCCCACAATTGGTGCTCCTTATCTGCTGGACTTAATTGGTCTTCCACCCGCCGCCGCTTGCGAGAGCCGCCTGTATATTGCGCCTGGTCGAAGTCGTCAAATGCATCTGACACAGTAGTCACATTGTCTGGAGTGCCATCATCATGCATATCCATCTGGTCGTAATCAGGGACATTCGCATATACTGCGCTACGCTTAGTGCCAGCTCTGGCAGGCGGTTCCATTTCTTCCTTACCCGGCTGTCTTCTGGGCTGTGCTGGTGCTCGGGGTGCTCTTGGCTTATTGGAGGCGGCAGTGGCATGCTTGGGCGCAGGTGGTGGAGTTCTATCGCCCGGGACAAAGTCGAAAATGGGCCTGAGCTTTTCCAGAACGCCATTCTTTGCTGCCAGTTCCCGACCGTCTTGGAGTGGAATCCATGTGCCTACAATATCGCGCAAAGCGATCAGCAAACTGCAAACCACATTTTCTCTCTCTATACCGAGCGACATGGCGCACCTTGATACTTTCCATATCCACCCTGGACTTTCTCATGTACTCCCTTTTGCACTTCTCTCTCAAGAATCCTAGTTCTTGCAGGCTTATCGTAGTCGGCGACCTTCAAGATATGGGTGGCATTGATCCAGTCGTCGGAGCGCCGGCGCATAATGTGGTTGCCGTTGACATTGTATTCGTAGACCGGTACCTAGGGTTGAATGGCAGGTTAGCAACGAACAAGAAATTTGCAGTACGAGTCGCATAGTGAGCGCGCATACATTGCTGTAGGTCGCGCTGTATATCTTGTCGCTGGGCGGCGGCATGGCGGGCGGTGTCTCTGGCTCTGGCTTCCATAGATATGTCGTGCGTGTCCCAGCTGTCGCGACGAGGTCGAACGCGTCTTCGCGTGCTGCGGCACGGCAAGTTCGGCAGCCAATCGGCTTTGATGTGGCGCTGAGAACTCTATTGACCAAAAGTTCGAGAATCTCATCAAGGAGAGTCTAGAAATTGCATATATACGATTTTTCCTGTGAATCAATCCGACTGTATTAGAACGTAGTGTAGGCTCGAAGTCACTGTTCTCGATATCGATTCACGATTGGGCCCAGCCCGCGCAAGCCGGAAGCAGACAGGGATCTTTAAACTTTCAAAGGCTCACGGAATCGACTGTATGAATGTTGGGCCAGGAACTTCACATACCACGGACTGTTCCGATTATAGTAAACCTCCACGGCCGCCGCTTGGGGTATAGAAGCTCTGTCTGACCGGCTCAGATTGGACAACATCCTCAGGAGTCTCTTACATCTCATACTCATCATTGCTCACTCTTGGTAACTTTCACATAATGGCCACACTGGACCTGATCGATCACTCGCCTCAGCACCCTGCACCTGCTGATCCGGTACCGACCGCCACCAATGTGGTTTTGATTGACAATTACGACTCTTTCACGTGGAATGTCTATCAATATCTGGTCCTAGAAGGCGCGACCGTGACGGTTGTCAGGAATGACCAGATTACTCTGGAAGAACTCATCAAGTCTAAGCCGACCCAACTGGTGATCAGTCCTGGACCAGGACACCCAGAAACGGACTCTGGAGTCAGCAAAGATGCCATCAAGCACTTCTCAGGCAAAATACCCGTGCTGGGCGTGTGCATGGGAGAGCAGTGCATCTACTCTGTCTTCGGGGGTGTTGTGGAGCAGACTGGCGAGATTCTGCATGGGAAGACTTCGCCATTGAGGCATGATGGCAAGGGAGTATATGCCGGACTTCCGCAAGATCTGCCTGTAACGAGATACCATTCTCTTGCGGGCACGCATCCTACCCTTCCAGAGTGTCTCGAGGTATCGTCTTGGATCGCATCTGGTCCCGATGGTGGCAAAGGTGTGATCATGGGAGTGCGTCACAAGGAACTGCTGGTGGAGGGCGTTCAATTCCATCCTGAAAGCATCCTTACCGCTGAGGGTCGGACTATGCTCAAGAACTTCCTCCGCATGCAAGGTGGCACCTGGGCTGAAAATGCAAGGCTGAAGACCGAATCTCAGCGAGTCGTCACAAATGGCACCAAGCCCACGTCAAACGGCTCTGCTTCTAAAGTTGACAAGAAGACGTCGATCCTGGAGCGCATCTATGATCACCGTCGTGCTGCTGTTGCCGCTCAGAAGCAGATTCCTTCGCAACGTCCAGAGGATCTGCAAGCCGCCTATGATCTTCAGCTCGCACCATCTCTCATATCATTTGCGGACCGCCTGCGCCAATCTCCATTCAAGCTTTCTCTGATGGCAGAGATCAAGCGTGCTTCTCCCTCGAAGGGCATTATTCAAATCTCAGCATGTGCTCCATCACAAGCCAAGACATATGCCTTGGCAGGTGCAAGCACTATCTCGGTGCTTACAGAGCCAGAGTGGTTCAAAGGCAGCATTGATGACCTTCGAAGCGTACGTCAAGCGCTTGAGGGCATGCCGAATAGGCCTGCTATTCTCAGGAAGGAGTTCATCTTCGAGGAGTACCAGATCCTTGAGGCTCGACTTGCTGGTGCGGACACGGTCTTGCTAATTGTCAAGATGCTTGATGAGGAGACCTTGACAAGGCTATATAAATACTCGCAGTCCTTGGAAATGGAGCCAGTGGTCGAGGTCAATACAGTCGAGGAGACAGAAATTGCGGTCAAGCTCGGCTCGAAGGTCATCGGTGTAAACAATCGTGACCTTACCAGTTTCGAAGTCGACATGGGAACCACGACCCGTCTCATGAGCATAGTGCCAAAGGAAACTATCCTCTGCGCGTTGAGTGGTATTGCAGGGCCCAAGGATGTCCTTCCATATCAGCAAGCAGGAGTCGGAGCAGTGCTTGTTGGTGAAGCATTGATGCGTGCGCATGATACTGCCAAATTTATCTC
The DNA here is from genome assembly GCA_014298035.1 of Pseudocercospora fuligena. Classification (NCBI taxonomy): domain Eukaryota; kingdom Fungi; phylum Ascomycota; class Dothideomycetes; order Mycosphaerellales; family Mycosphaerellaceae; genus Pseudocercospora; species Pseudocercospora fuligena. Next base: position 113,187 of record JABCIY010000093.1, on the reverse strand, counting down.
GGAACTTCTTGGTGGCAACGAGGCAGCGATAAAAGCCAATGCTCAAAAGAAGCTGCTGGTGAAGATTTGTGGTACGAGAAGCGCTCAGGCTGCCAAGACCGCGATCGAAGCGGGAGCAGATCTCATTGGCATGATTATGGTGAAAGGCCGGAAACGATGTGTGTCGACCGAGACCGCTCTCGAAATATCTGCGACTGTTCACAGCACACCAAAGACATCGACACAAGTCACGGATGATTCGCAGGAGGCGCAAGGCAAGGTGACAAGTTTCTTTGCGCATACAGCACGACATCACATCCAGCATCCTCGCCGCGCATTACTGGTAGGTGTCTTCCTCGATCAACCTTTGGAGTACATCCTCGAACAGCACAAAATCCTCAACTTTGACATCGTCCAGCTGCACGGCTCAGAACCTTTGGAGTGGGCACACCTCATACCGGTGCCCGTCATGCACAAGTTCACACCCACAGATTCTGGCGTTGCGACGCCAGGCTACCACGCGATGTCACTGCTCGATCCAGGTTCAGGTAGTGGTCAGCGACTTGATCTCGGCAGTGTCAAGGAATTGCTCGAAAGCAATGAGGGCCTTCGCGTCGTTCTCGCTGGTGGGCTGAATGCGGAAAATGTCGCTGACGCTGTATCCTCGCTTGGCTCTGCGAAGTCAGGAATAGTGGCTGTTGATACGAGTAGTGGTGTCGAAACCGATGGAGAGCAAGATCTTGCTAAGATACAGGCGTTCGTCAAAGCGGCGAAAAGTGTAGAGCTATAGATATGATGGGTAATGGGACCTCACATCGTCTTCAACAACTTGCACGGCTTCTGCTACCAAGACTGCACGGCTCTAGCTAACGAATTTGCAAGCTTCTGATAACAAGAATGCACCGCTCTTGCTAATGAGGCTGGCAGGCTCTAGGTAGTGCCAGTGCACGGCTTTCGCTAACGAGGTTGCCAGAATTTGATGCCACTGGCATCACATTTCGACCTTGGGATTGACTGTCCCTTCAACGATAGCCAGCCCAGACTCGACTGCCTGCAAAAATTGATGCCATTGGCATCACTATGAAAGATCAGTGGTCGAGTTGACAGAGTTTCGCAGTGCAAGAATTTTGCCCAAGAGTGCTGACATTGATTGCTGAAGGTCAATATCAACACACTCGCTCCGTAAGTCGTCTGCGACACGAGTGCCGTGTCTGTGATGCGGATCGCATTTGCACAATTGCATGGCGCTGTTGAGTGGGATCTCTGTGGTCAAAAATCCCCTGACAACTGCAGCGGAACTTTTCCTGCCATTCCTATTCTTGAGCCATGCTCTTCAATGTCGGCGTAGTCGCTCCACGAAACTTCTGCGACCTATTCTTTACGTCTGCGACGTGGAACGCACAGGTGTAAACCTGTAGCGGAGCTGATTTGGAGCCTTGCGGCAAACCGTGGCTGACAATGTCAGAGGGATTTGGCCAACAGCAATGGCATGCTTGATCGATGGTTGTGCAAGATCAGCACAGTCGCTCCAAACATTGTCTGCAGCACAGACACCAGGTCTGCGAAGTGGAGCGCACAGACATAGACGTATGGTGGAGTCGTGATCGAGGTGAGGTTTGGCCAGACCGCCTAGCATGTGCACCGCGGTTGCCTCAATTTCCTCACGTCGCTCACTTGCGTGGTCCGAGCTCGCCGCTGCAGTATAAGTATTTGCCACTTTCTTCCACCCTCTTACACTTTTACAATACACTCTCATCCGCCTTTGGCCCCCCTTTCCACCCTTTTCCAACACAAACATCCATCCAGCACATCCATCCCACACCAATTGCGACGCTATTATCGCCAAAATGGTCCACAGCGCACTCAAGGGCTGCGTCATCGTGACCGTCGGCCTTCACGAGGACTGGAATAACCAAAAGGTGAAGGACTGGGTCCTACAAGCCAGCGGCAAGGTCGAATCGCGAGTCACTGAGGCCACCACCCATCTGGTTGCCAGCAAGAAGGAGTGGGAGAAGAAGGGCGTCATCGTCCAAGATGCGCTGAAGCGCAAAGACGAGTCGCTCCAAGAAATTGAGATCGTTTCGTACGACTGGCTTGCGGACAGCTTGCAGGCAAAGTCGAAGAAGCGCGAGAAGGGCTATCGATATGCTCTTCCGGGCGAAGCCGGCAAGGGCAATGGGGCCAATGAGCCACGCTCACATGCTGGTCTTATGAAGCAGTTGTTTGATGACCACACTCTGGGTCCGACCCCCGAAGAAAAGGCACTGTTCGAGAAGCGGGCAGCCGAGGAGGCGGAGCTTGCGCGGAAGCGCGAGGAGGCGAAGATGAAGGAGTTCGAACAGACTCGTATGAGCGTGCCAGAGGTTGCCGCAATCTTCAAGAAGGGCGCGCAGAAGGCGAAGACCCATCTCCTCAACGGTAAGCGACTCAAGCCGCTCCAGCGAAATCCAGACCGTCAACTGACCTGTTCAAATTTAGAAAACCACCACATCTACCAAGACTCCACCGGCTTTTACTACGACATTACCCTCACCAAGGTCGACACCAAGCACAACACGAACGAGCGTTATTCGCTGGTGGTACGTCAAATCCGCCTCCCCATCCTTCCCCAACATTGGCTAACACTAATCACTCCAGCTCCAGATCTTCGAATCTAACAATGTGCCGAACACCTATGCTCTCTGCGCTTCGTTCTCAGGCACGCGCCTCCAGCAGACCAACCACACGATCGTCGCAATCGGTTCGCCATGGCCGACTGTATACCGCGCCTTTACTCAGGCATTCTTCGAAAAGACCGGCGTCAAGTGGAGCGATCGCGTCAAGGCTGCTACCGAGCGTCAGCAAATTGAGCGACAGGGACGCATGAGAGGCTACGCTGCCGGGCAACTGGGTGGACTGCAGCCTGCCAAGCGTGTGGAGGACTTCAACAAGACGAAGTTCCAGTACACTCCGCCAGCGTACGGACCGAGGGGTGAAGGCGCCGAGATGCCTCAGGCCAATGAGCCAGTCGACCTCACTGGCGAGGATCAGGGAGAAATCCGTGCCGGCGGCACAGGAAACCGGTCAGCCAGCCCCCAGAAGCCAGAATTTGGACCAGAGGAGGTTAAGAAGTTCAAGCAGGCGGTGATGAACGAAGAGATCGATCCTTATACGGCGCCATTCAATTTTGGAGAGAGTGGCTTCGGTGCAGGCGGCGATACCACGGATGCCGCCACCGTCGATGACGCTCTCGACCTCGAGCTACCTGACATCCCAGCTGACTTCGCTCTGGACGGCTTCGATCTAGACCAGTACACGGAAGCGACAGCAGAGGATATCGGTGCCGCCGGCACTGAAAACTCGTCGGACACTCCGCAATCGATCCAGGTACTAGGCAAGCGGAAGGACTCACCGACCGCCAGTACTGCAAACGGCTCGGAGAAGGGCGAGAAGAAGCAGAAGATCGGAGGAGAGGAGGACATGCCGGAGAAGGGACCAGAGACACAGTTCCGCGAGGCTGTCGATGCGATGGCGGCAGAGCAGGAGGCACTCCGCGAGGCGGAGGGTGACGATGGTGCTAGTGGATGAGTCGGTGCATTGGTCTCTCGTCAAGATAGCGGAAGCGATTTGGTATTTGCGGTAGAGGTGAGGTGAGAGAAAGGTATATAGGCTCTCACCTCGGATAGTCCTGCTTCCGCCAGTCAGCATACTCTGAGCGTGTCATGGCTGGACCATGACACTACATCAAATATGATTCCTGAGAGCGAGCTTACGAATCCCTCCATCTCTTAGTATGTGCAATCTTCAATGTCATCTCAAGCGTTACATTTACTGCGCGTTTCCGCTCCATCAGGCAAAGGCTGACCAGGGTGCCAGTACGCCAGCGGATAAGTTGTGTCGATGTCGAAATGGTAGAGCGGCTGTACGGTGAGGGAGGTACAGGTTCTCACCTAGGGTGAAATCTGTTTCCGTCAGTTCGCATAGTCTGTGCGCGTAATGGCCAGATCACGGAAAGTCATCATATTTGCTGTTTTCGAGATGCTCCTTCTCTTGGTTCGTGCGATTCTCCGTTCCATCTCATGCGTCATGTCCAATGCACGCTCCTCGAGAGACTGAGTGACCACAGCGCTAGAGCGCCAGCGGATAGGTCGTGTCATTTTCGAGATGGCGGAGCGGCTGTGAGATGATGTAAGGTGAGAGGTGTGTAGTTCCTCACCTAGGGTGACCTCTGCTTCCATATGTCAGCATACTCTGCGCGCGTCACGGCTAGACCATGACGAGCCGTCATAATTGATATCTTGGAGAGAAAGCTTACTCTTGAAATGTGCCAATTTGACATTATCTGATGCACTCCACTGCGCGCGCCTTAGCCGCTCCGTCAGGCTAAGTGTGCGCAAGGTGCCAGCGGAAAAGTCGTGCCATCAGGCTAGCATCGAAATGGAGAAGCGACCGCGAGATGGTGTGAGGTGAAGTCACTCGAAATCGTAGTCTGCTTCCGTTGGTCAGCATACTCCCGCGCGCGTGAAGGCCAGACCATGACAAGCCATCGTATTTGATACTTTGGAGAGGGAGCTTAGGGAACCCAGTCCTGTGAGATGTGCAATCTTGCGTTTCGTCTAGGTCTTCACCCAAGGTGGCGGTCTGCTTCTGTCGATTAGCATACTCTGCGCGCGTCGTTGCCAGACTATGATAAGCCATTATGTCTGCAGTTTTGGAAAGCAAGCAGAGTCTACCTTCCCGTGGTATGTGAATATTTCGATTCGATGAGGTCTTCACCTAGGATCGCTGACTGCTTCGATCAATCAGCATGTTCTGCGCGCAACGAAGCCAGACCATGACAAGCCATCATCTCTGTCATCTCGGAGAGAGGCCTTCAGAAGTACTCCTTTTCTTTGGGCATATGTACAATAACAGTACTCAGGCCATGCCTTTTCTCATGTCATTCCCAGCTCATGTCATGTCTAATTGCTTCTTGCTCCTCCCTTCTCGGCTCTCAATTCCTCCATCTTCTTCACTCTTAGCTTGAACTCCTCGTATTGGCACTTTTCGTATCCGTGTCGCTCGTCCTGGAAAAGAGTCCATATCAGCACCTCTTCCGAGCAGCTCAATTGCAGCAGCCGTATCTGCGCTTTCCTCCTGCTTTTTCCCTGCACTCGCGCTCGAACTTACCATACACCTCCACGGCAAATAGTAGTTGTCAAACCGGCACTTATTCAACGGGATCAAAAGATGGGCGCAAGAATCTCTGTATGCGAGCGGCAGTTTCGCGTCGGACATTTCTTTTCGTGTGGCCTCTGTTTCCAATGCGCTTTCAGTAATGTGGTCGATGCCATTGGTCGTGGTGCAAGTTTCAACATACGTGTGCTGCCATGGCCTCCGAGACCAACTGCCTCCTTGACGGACTCGGCCGTATCTTTTATGCTTTCTGCGACTGTCATTTTGTGTATGCGTGTGTTGTTGAAGGCGTGGAAGTGAAGGTGTGGTGTGGTTGGTGGTGGTGGTGGCTCGGCTTGATCCGAGAGAGAGACGGAGCTTGAAAGTCTGTTGCCGAGAGCATCGCGTGCAGAGTCGCGTTTCTTCAAGGAAACATTAAAGAGCTGTTTCATTAGCAACAAAACGACTTAGACGCCGCATTAACGAGATGGACGGTCGCATGATACATACACTCGACTCGGTACGATAGCCTTCTTCACCAAATCTCTCATATTGCGACACAATCACCTCAGGCGCAAAGCAAACATGTCAAACGGAACAGAATCCAGCTACTTCCCAGCTCTGGACAAGTGCCTCGCCGGCGAGGTGCCTCTCATATCGTGGCGCACAGCATACCGCGCAATTTGCGATGAAGAAAGCGCAGTAGACAACAGCCAACTCGCGAACTTCTTCAGCGACAACGAGACCATTAATTTTCTAAGCACTGCTCTGGATCCCTTTCCCGAACCGAATGCTAGGACAGCAAGCGAACTAGATACCAAGACAGCGCCGATAAATGTCTCGCAGACTCAGAATGGCGACTATAATCTGGAACAGATCAAGGCCGATGCGAAATGGTTGTCGAAGGAGATGAAGATCGAGGAGCTGGCTGCTCTAAGGGTGGCTATTGTCGAATGGCAAGAACGACCTGCGGATCAATTATTGAATACTGCGTTCAATGGGACGAGTGGACTTTCTGGGTCGCTAGAGCTGGCGAGTTCAGCTTTAGGAAGAAGTGTGGTCGATTCTCCCATGCCTCTGGCAGCTGCAGCACACCCGCCTCTTAAATTTGAAGACGAGAAGGTGCGAAGGGAGCGACTGCTTAATGTTTACTTGAGCGAGCTGAACCATCTGCGCAAAATCAGTGCGGACCTTGTGAGTCGGTCTGCGGTGTCGAAGACGAGTTTGCAGGGAGAAGATGTTGGAGCTTTCAGGCAGCCCGAGAGGTTTTCTTGGATTGACAGTGCTGCAGCAAAGGTCGCGCAGAGTATGTGTCCGGGCAATGACAGAACAGTCAGCGAAGCATTCATTGGGCGCTGTATCGCGAGACTGGATAAGATTCTGGACCAGACCGAGATTCATACATCCTGGCCGAAGATTTTTGCGGACGACGAGAAGGCACCGAGCTATATTGACTCGCTGTATGGCGAGCTCGTATGTGCCTTCAGGCTTCTGCTTGCCGCTCTCTACTCCTTCGATGGCATTCCGAGCGGCATGAGTGTGCGAGCATGGTTCAGCTTGATGCAAAAGCACGAGTATCTACGAGCTGGCAAGCCGATGCTTGTTAACGTGGACACCTCAATTTTGCAGCTACTGATCTCGATCATTTCGGTCGACATTCTGAAAGTCCAACTCGCAGTTGGCGAGATCATGAATGCTGCTGGAGTTGAGACTGCCACACTGAAAGGCAGCCACTACGTCAACGACGAGCGATGTCTCTCCGAAGTCAACATGGATCTGCACAAAGCGGCAGTAAACCAAGTCAGCATTGCGGCGCCTGCAGTGCTTGCGTGGAGTATCATCACATCAGTAATCCGCGACATTGCACAGATTCATCAGGATCTACGAGAGTCGCGCGAGGACGGCGAAGGTCTTGCACTGGCACGCCGTTCCTCAGCGAGACGAGCTTCTAGAGATGGCTCGTCAGAGTTTGAAAAGCTCTACTTCCTCTTATCCAGCCAGACCGAGCTCGAAAACTATCGAGAAGATCCACCACGACACTTTCTTGGAGACGCGGTTGATGGCATGCGTGTCTTTAGCCTGATCCGCGTTCTGAGCGACACAGTCGGAGCGGTATATAGCTCGGTCAGTGAAGCTGGGACCTCTTTCATATGCAAGGAGACACTCCTCGATTTGACAAGAGACGGAATACCTTTCGTACAGTACGATGCTGAGATCATGGAGGCCATATTGTCGTTTGTCTCGCCCTCATACCATTTTCCAGCTTCCACAGAGCAGGCTGCAGTGCTCGCCGAGAAGCTCCTACTCGACGAAGACCAGCTTCGACCCAACATTCTGGAGGAAGCACTCAGGCGATATCCTTATGAGCTTAGCCCAATGCTGAGATTGTGCACGGCTCTTGCAGGTGTCACAAGCAGAAACCGCCTAGACACGAGTGTTCCTGGTATCGCAGAGCAGTTGCAGCGGCTGCAATGCTTCACACAGGAGACTCCGGCCCGTTTCCACAATTACGAACTCGAGAATGAAGATGACGGCATGAACTCTATGAGGCTCACCGAAGCTCTACCAGTCTTGGTCTCGCACTCTCCAGCGGCATCTTATGGACAGCAGCGGCAATTGACCGCCGGCGATGGTGCCGATGTTCCTGTTGAGTGGACCATTCCGGTGGATACACCTGGCACCATTACTCGCGAGGAGCGACCTCTCGTGCTCACCCTTAGGTATGAGCACTCTGCTTTGGAGTACTTGAGCGTCCTGCTATCCACATTCGTTGCGAGCAGTGAACTCTCGCCTCTTACTCAAAACGCCGTTTTGGATCGCTATACCGCTGCCGACATCGTCTCACTCTTCACGGCATTACTCTCTGCCACTTTGGGACGCGAGTCGAATGCAGAAGACGCCAAGAACCTGCTTGAGAGCATGAGCGCGACTCTGCGACAGAGTCAGGATATTGTCTCGATCATCGCCGATATCTTCGAATCTGAGCTTCTGTCCCACCTCGACCAGGTGGCACAAGAAGGCTCACTGGAGCTGGTGACAGCTTGCGCAGAGTTCTGGATTGTGCTTGCGAGCTTTTCTCCAGAGCGAGTTTGGGCAGTGCTCGCAAGGAGCAGTCTACTGGGCATCGTCGATGGTGCTACTTCTCTGGCATCGGTCGTCGGTGGCTCTGAAGTAGCGCTTGGTCAATACCGCTTCCTCAAGGCATGCGTCGAGCTTCATGCTCTACTCCTCGATGATGCCATTTCCGGACTGTTGAAGCGGAAATTGAAGCCTCAAACCAATTCTCGCATGCAAGATGAAGAGGCGATGGAGACTACCCCAGAGCGAACGATGAGCGCAGTGCTCAATGCTTATCAAAGAATACTGCTCGACGCCTTCCAAAACTTCCCCGATTGGAAGTTCGTGAATGCGGAAGAGAGATGTATCATCACGAGCTGTCTCCTTAAGTCGTTCGCGAAGCTCCTGAAGAGCACGTACGGTATCGATGTGGCTAAAGAGCCGTCGAAGAGGCTCACATATGTTCTCGCTCCTGCAGCAAGCTCTCTGCTTAACACTTGCTGTCCAAGCACCGATAGCAGCCCACTTATCAACACTTTCAGCAGGACGCTTTTTGAGGCATTATCAGTCGCTGGAGACGGCCTTTCAGTCCTGGGACGGAGGCTCCTCATCGAGCAAACATGCTCGCTATTCGACTTCATGACCGTGTTGCTACGCACTGCTAAGAGTGGTGTCGACCTACTTGCTGTCAAGAAAGCGAAGTTCAACAGCTCGATTATGCAAGATGAGGTACTGGAGGAAGACGATGAACTCAAGACCGAAATGAGACGCCAAATGGGCAATCAACGAGCATCAATGCTAGCAAATGGCGTGCTCAAGAGTATGCCCACGCTGGCGTCTCTTCTCGCTAGCGATCATGCCTTCAAGAGCGGACTATTTGAGCTGCTGTCCGATCTTGTCAAATCAGTCAGTGCAGCCAGCGACGATCCTCCGTCCATACTCGCACAGCTGGATCCGACCGCAGCCAAAGCATTTCTACAGGTAGTGACCCAGCTTGACCGGCCACTCTGCGATCTGCAAATCGAGCGAAAAGCGTGGGACTTCTTGTCAGTGGTCATGAATAGTAAGCAGCAGTGGTTTGCTATTTACCTTCTGACCGGCAACTTGCCCAAGAGCCGCTCTCATCGTCGCAATTCGGATCCGATCAAGGGCAAGCCCATTCTCAGATATGTGCTGGACCAGGTTGCTTCAATATCGACTTTGTCACCAGAACGCGCGGTCGGCATGCTTCAGTTCCTAGCTGTCGCACAGCGGACGTGGGTTTGGGCTACGAATGAGCTGCGATCGCATCCAGACTTCCTGAAGAACACTTTGGCTTGGCTCGAGAATCTTCAAGAGCCACCGAAAAAGCCGAGTGCTGCTATCATGGTCATCAGTGCGCGAGAGTGCGAGATGGCATCATACCTGTGCGAGATTCTGGCGATCAATCTGCATACCAGTCTCGAGATCGGTGATAAGACGGTTTTGAAGGCTCTAGTGCCCAAGCTAGGCTACCTCAGGAAGCACGGCGCCGGCGTGACTGCCTTCAACATAGATCTGCACCATGGATTGGCGAGCAGCCTCAACAAGGTCTTCAGAGAAGCCGAGTTAGAAGACTTCAAGCGCACTTCAGTCAATCCCGCACCCTTCGGCGAGGACTACTTCTACGATAAGGACATTGCGGCATCGGTCTTCCAACACTACAAGTCCTGGCATGGGATTGGCGGCAAAACCGACCAAGGCTATGCGAGCGAGTTCTCCCGTGCGAATGCAAACATCAGCTTCCTCCATGCGCAGACTGCATTGCTTAAGAGCTGGAAAACGCTAGCCACTACTTTATGCGAATGCGCCGACGACGATAGTGCGCTTCAGATTGAGCTTGCGAAGACGGCAGAGAATTGCCTTCTCTTCAATGCGCAATATGACACGAGGCAACCAGGTGTCGCAGATGTACTGCAGATGCGGATAGATCTCGCATTTGTGCTTGTCTCGAAGCTGGTCTCGCTCAAGCTTCAGGATGAAACCATGAAAACACTGCTGCCAGCAGCATGGGATCTGGTCTCGCGCTCTCCGGTAGACTATGATGTCGCTTCTGCGCCTGAGGATGTGCGGTATTACAGGCAACTGCTGCAAACATTATACCTCACCGTGCAGCCACACAACTACATCAAGTCGAAGAGCGAGATGCAATATCTGCCTCCCGCTACAGCGTCATGTCTCGTAAGCATTGTCAACAAGACCATCGCTACCGGGTTCCGAGCTCTCTGCGGCAATCTTCACAACGACATCAGCCTCGCTCTTCCCGCCGACTTCGCCCTTCTGACGGCTCTTCTCCGTGCCATCGTCGCAGTTCCTGGGATCAGCTCGGTCCAGACAATGCTCTCAGACATCGTTGCCGACTCCTCCCTCATTCGTGGTGCCTTGAGCCTCTACAGCTGGGCGGATCAGCTATCTGAAGCGACTACATCCTCTTCTGATCCCATTTATGGCGAGATTGCAGTCATGTTCCTTCTCGCTCTTTCCACGATTCGCCCGATCGCAGAGCAGATGGCACTTCAAGGCGTTCTCACCCACCTTGCTTCCGGAAATCTGTCAAACTATTTCCGCAAGCCTGGTGGGAAGGGACCCTTTGATGAGCCTCAGCGGATGTTCGTGATCTGGACTGAAGGCTTCTTGCCTTTGTGTCTCAATCTCCTCGATGCCGTTGGTCCACCAATCGCAGCAGAAGTCTCCGTCTTCCTCAATTCCTTCCCAGAACAATTGCGTAGAGCAGAAGTTTCTCTTCAGAACGAAACACCATCGTCGCGAAACCCAAGAGCTGGTGCCGTGACTCTCGGCCTCATCGCCGAGGCTCACAGCCTAGCCATGATATCTTTGATCTTGAAGTCGGATGTCGCGCGAGGTGCAGCTGAGGGCATCGATGCTAATGCCGTGCCCGAGTTAGACTATGATGTGGAGGTTGTGAAGGGGCTTGTGGAAGCTTTGAGTCGGAGCAAGAGAAGTCTGAATGATCGCATTACGGCTGTGAGTCCGTTGGAGGAGCGCTGGATGAAGACGAATGTGACCGGCGCCAGTGATAATCTGCTCGTGGAGAAGGTGCTTAGGGAGGTGGGGAGCTTCTTGGAATGCTTTACAGGAGAGGGAGACGTATGAACGAGGGCAGCATGGGTGAGCGTCGTATCATTGTTGTTTGAGAGCGAGGCGTTGGTTGGAGTATTGAAGATGCAGATCTCTCACGCTGAGATCAAAAGAGATGAGCAATTTTTGCGATAAATTTGATGCTCACTTGCACGCCTCTTACGAAGACGAGTAGCCTCCGATTTGTTTGCTCCGACTTCTTTAAGCGTCCATTTCGAAAAGTCTCGAAGTCGGCTGCCTTACTCCAATTACCATTCGGTTGGCTCACGACCTCCAACTGCTCCAGACCTCGAAGCTTATTCCATCTTGCCTTTTCCGGTCGAGAAGCTCGTCAAAGGCTAGACAGCAAAATATTTAAATCTTCGGGGAGCGTATTTTCCGAGAAACCACATCACGATCAGGCCTATTGAAGCCGCAACAATGCTACATACCCTATCCCTCCTTCTAATCCTCACATCCCACCTCACAACAGCCTCCATCCACTTCTCCGGATTCAACGGTCGCCACTGCAGCGGCATCCCTCGAATGAATTACTCACCCCTCAAACCCAACGAATGCCAAAGCGTCAGCTGGGGCAACTTCGCACCTCCCGTAGAATGTCTTAAAGCTTCGAGTCTCGACGGTTGGATCGAGAAAAAATCAGATCTGGACGGATACATTGAACTTTATGCAGATACGGAATGCAGACTCCCCACGAGCTGGAATTCTAGATTGGAGAAGAGTGGGGTTTGTCATGTGGTGGATTTTGGGAGTTTGAGGTGGGTTCCTAATGGGAATGGGAATGGGACGGTAGTTTGATGGTTTTGATGGGATTGGGGTGAATGGAGCTGATTGGTCTAGGGCGAGCTGACGGAGTAGAGACGTGTGGATGAGGAGTTGGAGGGGAGAATGCTGGAGTTGGAACAGGCGGCGATTTGAGATGGTTATAAGCCTTGACTGCCAGTGAGGTAGTGGAAATTCCTGAAGCTGGCGAAGAGGATCGCTAGAGGATCGCTAGAGAAGATGAACGGCAGGAGACGTGAATAGTGGATTAGCAATGAGTCGCTCATTTCTGTCATTCCTCATCACTAGCGAATGACTGCTGTGGAAGCCGATCGCTATCTCTGTAGCGCTGTGTCCAACCAAAAAAGGGGAATGCGGTGTGAGACACGAGTCAGTTCTCGGCCGTTCACTTCTGCGATTGCTCACTCACATCATGAGGCTCATCGACATGTGAGCTGGCTTCAAGAGGCTTGACGGACATCAAAGAAGAGAGCGAAGCGCATCGGATGGTGTGAGGTGTACATCATGTGCGAAGTGCTCACGCCGTGCGGACTTCACTCGTGCTCATTCATGCCAGATTGAAGATCTTGTCGATAGGTAAGCAGGAATTAAAGAGGACGGAATATGGCCATTCGCGCGAGAGCTGAGCTACTGCGATTTTCAGACCCGATTGCCATTGCTCGTCTGTGAGGCCTTCTGATCGTTCGAGCTGGTTCTGGGTCGTGGAGGGAACACGGAACTTGACTCTGTTCACGCTGATGTAGCGTGGGAGGTGTGCTCCGTTCTGTGGTGGCGCCATGCCTTGTTCATTCGACATGATGCTCTCGAAGATCGGGATCCGAGTGGCGATGCCATCGCGTGGAATAGCGTCAGGGCGCTTGGGGTAGTCTGCGAGACTGTTCTTGAAGACACGAGTGTGTCTTTCACTATTGGGGCCGAAGTCCTCTTGAGCCCGGACAAGTGCTTTCGCTTTCGTGTGCTTGGCTTCCGGCACTGCCATCAACCAGTTTGGCAGAGAGATTTTCGAGTTGATATTATTCTCATAACTCTTGCACGCCTGGACGAACTGAAATTGTAATCGGTGGTCGAGGAGGGCAAACAGCTCTGGTAGTGGCACACGACGATGCAAGTGGTTCAACCACTCCCACTTGTGGTCGTTATATCGGCAAGACGCATAATATCTCCGGCCTCGTTCTTGAGCTCCTTAAAGCGAGCCTCCTCACGGTTCTGAAACCCAGCACGCAGGCCCTTTGGCAGATCGTCGTAAGTATGGATTGGCCGAGCCGAGTTCTTCACTTTCGCACTTGTTCTTTAAAAGGGTCGTAAAAGCATCGTGGTCTGCTTTGAGACTGGCATATATAGCTGCGCATGCCTGGTCACGCGCTTGGCGCTCTGCGTAACACTGTCAGCATGGGCTTGATGTTTACGTCTGCGAAGTCTTTGTCTGCACCGGTGAGGATTGGGGCTTTTGTCGCTAGAAGTGAAAGGTGAACGGACACATCTCCTCACTTCTGATGATCCCTCTCTCTTCCGTTATCTGATCTCGAGCTGGATCTGATATAGGTAGCGCAGACGCATTCGGTCACTGGAGAGAGCTCCAGAACGCCTCTTGCTCGGAAATGGACATGGAGTGGTAGAGCTCGGTCGGCGTAAAGTCAGAGGCGATTGCCGTCCAAGTGTCGGCGTCTCGAAGGATCTGACTAGCCTCCTCCTTCAGTAGATTGAATCCAGCTTCTTCGCGGCCTTGTAGTGGTAAGAGGAGGGGCTTCGGCACGTTATCTGGTGAGTGAATTGGGCTGGAGGACATTCGCACTTTCTTGATCTCAGCATCGAAATAGCTGAGGAAAGCATCATGGTCGCCTTTGAGACTGACGCAAATATCTTGGCCCAACTTCAAGCGGACGTTGCGGTCTGCGCGACCTTCAGCAACACCGACAGGTGGCGCCTTTAGTCACACAACTTCCAGTGCCTTGTATTCCATGGTCTGCAAGAAGTCATGGAACTCGACTTCTGAGCTGGTGAGTGTGCGCGTATAGTTCGCCTCGCCCCCTCCTGTGTAGTATTGTGTGGTGTCGCGATCTGTGCCCTGCTTGCTATGGAGGCCAAATCGTCTCGGATCGAATGCCTTTGGCTCTGGATTCAGAAGTGCAAGTATGACAATCGCAGTGGTAGCCTGGTAGTGGGCGTAGTGCTTGTCTTCGCCGACGCCGTTCTTGAGTGGTAGGCCTTCTTCTGCGACTGTGTGCCAATCATTCTCTGGTGCGAGAAAGCGGTATGTTTCTGAGTTGTATCTGGGGCATCCCGTGAGGGCCGGCATCTTTGACTGACGGTCGATTGGCCTTTGCCGCGGGCTTTGGAATCTGACTTGACGAGAAATGATGCCGCTTCTGATTTCGCGTCTTGTCTGAGCCTAAGTGCTCAGCCTTGACACGATAGGTCTTCAGCTGTAGAAGGAGATACTAGATGACTCGCCAAGGACGAGAAGTGAGAAGCGATTAGCTCACATGTGTCATCTCTCCATTACATCACAGGACTTTTCCGCACTTGCTTGGCACCTCTTTAGCATGGCGATCACCTCTGCAGCGAGCGTAACGGGATAGACCTCGATCTCGGAGTCCGTTGCTTGACGCATGTAATTGCGCTTGTCCGCGCCGGTGTATGCGGAGGTGGCTTGTCGGTTGGCTGCGGAGCTCTCTCTAAGCCCGAATCGCTTTGTATCGTGAATTCTTGGTTCCGGCTTGAGTAGTGTGAGGATGGTGATGGCAGTCGTGCCTTGATGAGTAGTGTATGCCTTCTGCTCGCCTTTGAGCAGTGGCAGACCTTCCTCCTCGACCGTGTGTCATCCATCTCGGGGCGCAATCTTCTTATATGTCTCCTCCTTGTAGCGGGGGCCTCCTGATATGGCTGGCAATTTTGACTGGCGGATGAGGAGTCTGTGGTAAGACTTTTGAAGAGGTAAGAGAGCGAGTAAATGTGAGGAAATAAGCAATGATGGGTTCGCTCATCTTGTCCGTCTCTCCCTCGTTATTAAAACCACCTGCAACTGGCTGGCAATGGAGATGCTTGGACTTCGATGGAGCTAAGGCGAGGCCCAACTTGAATTCCTTTAGATGAAAATATAGCCTTGTGAACAAGGTTCCCGAGGATATTGATAAGAACGCGGCGACAGGGGTTCGAAGAGTGATCTAAGGTTCGCAAAGATGCAATTCTGTAGCGGTCCTTAGTACTGGAACGTCGAGCCTTAGCAAATGGACCACTATTCTCCCTCAGCGATCAAGCCGTTTACTCGGTCGCCAAGATACCACACTGTACTATGTCAGCTCAGAAGCAAGCCGAATTCAGAAGGACTCACACTAGCAAATGCCTCAACCTTCGTCTCACTATCCTTCACACCAGTATTATAATCACAACCATGATGTTCAACATCTTGCACGCATTCATACGTCGCACTACTCTTTCCATCCTTACTCGTGATCTTAGCCTTCACATCTTGATAATCGATGGTTCCATTGACTTCTCTGCACCCTTCGAAGACGATATCGATGTTTGCGTAGCAATTGATCTTGGGACGACTGAGTTTCGTGAAGAGTGGGACGTGGAGGAACTCGACAGGGTGTCCTGATGAGGGTGGAAGATCACAGATATCGAGATTGGTTGAGACGCGGTTCGCTTCGGAGCACCAGTTGCGCGAATAGATCCAAGCGTCGATTTCGGTTGCGCCGTCAGGGAGGCTGCGAAGAAATGGTAGCGATTGCTGTAATCGTGAGTTGTGACTGTACTTACGTTACATGTGCAAGCATGATCTGAGGACCAACGGTCTCGTTGAAGGGACACACTACTGGGTTGTCACCATCTTGGGGAAGTGCAATGGCATTGGCCAGGCTGAGGAGCGCTAGCGCTGTAAGTGCAAAGTAGGGCATCGCCATCTTGAACGCCAAGAGGGTCTTCGTGGTGTTGATGGGAGGCGGAGGTGTGAACGCGATACGAAGTGATACGGATCACACAAGCACATTTTGCTGAGACATAGCGGTAGTCCGCAATAGGCTGCCGTTCTGCTTCGACCAGGTGCCCTGTAGCAGCTCAGGATCATCCTGGGAGACCTGTGTGTTCGCACTCCACTTGTGTTGCCTGTTTGGTATTCTGATTCCGAGTTACCTGCTGGAAACAGTACCGCTGAACTAGGTTGTTGAATCAAAGCAGAAGAATTCGAAATACCCTGGTGCACAAGGTCGGCGCATATGCAAATGTGCTTGCGACCGACTATTTTCGAGCTCGTCTAGAGACAAGTTAATACATGGCTATGCAGGTGCTCGTGTTTTATGCTGAGATGCCAATACTATTGCCAATGCTGATGCCAATGCTGACGTGACGCGTGTGAAAACATCATTTCGCCATGAGCTTTGGAAGAAGCTCGACCTCCGTGAAGTTCCAGATTGGGTACGATGCAGCTTTGATCATCGAGAAACCATTCCACCAGGTATTTCGGTGGCCCTGTAGTGACAGCCATTCTCGATAGAACCCATTCGCCACCTCTTGACTGGAGACCGTGAGATGGAAGGGATTGTGCGAGTTGCATTCAATCACTTTTGTGGGTGGATTGGGATCCGGCAGACCCAGCCCTTTGCGAAGTCTGGCTATCGTTGCAATGATCTGCTCTTCGACTTCTTGGATGGTGAATGGCGTGATGCTTCCAAAGTAGGCTTGAAAAGTGCCAGGAATGCGAGCAGTATTCTGGATAGTGTAGACAGAAGGAAGAGCGGCAAGTCCAAATGGCGCCATCGGATCGATGTTGTTGAATGTCTCATTAGTCGGTAGCCCAGTGTTCGTGACAATGGCGTTCCAATAGTAGCTGTTGTTGAATCGGGCGTAGAGCGTCATCTCCTGCTGGTCCAAATCCAGATAACCTAGGTTCTCGAGCTTGGGAGGTACAGTTATGACCAATTTTGTTCCTTTGATGAGCTTGGGACCGGAAGGAGTGGTCACAAACACTTCGACGCAATTCTCTGTTCGCACAATCTTATCTACACATGTGTCCAGGAAGACGTTGTCTGCAAGCTCGTCCCGCACCTTGTTGTATAGCGCCTGTGTATTGCCTTTGGCGCTGACAAGGAAAGGTGCGTCGAGTAGAGCCCGAGCTTGGTGGATGTCAAACGACTTAAAGATGTATATTGCTGGTAGGGCCAAAATATTCCCCTGTCCTTGACCAAAGTTGGCCGCGAATTGGGCCACAAGTGGCAAGTTATGCTTCTGGACGTACTCCCCAAATGGTCTCAGCAACTCCTCGGGCACTGGGTATGGAGGGTCGAAAGTCGAAATCAGTCCAGGATATTGCTGAAGAGCAGTGATCCAGGCTGTGAGGTTGCTAGCAACAGCTTGTGGGTCTAGTTGAGTTGCTGCTGCTGGAAGCACCGTGCCAGATCTGAAGTCAGCAGCTCTAGCACCGGCTCCAACCTGTCCTGGGAGCTGAATGAGAGGCTCGCCATAATGGTTCCAGAAGTTCGTCACTACAGAGATGTTTGCCCATACGACGACGCCATAGTCGGTTGTCGCGCCAGTCGCTGGGTCAGTGTAAGTGTTGACATGGCCTGCAGTCACGGATGTTAGCTTGACCGCAAAGCATTTGGATGCCTACGTACCTCCGAGTCGATTTTGTTTCTCAATCAAGGCCACCGAGACTCCCTTCTGGAATAGCCTCGCCGCCGTGTAAGCACCACTCCCACCACCGCCAATGACTATCACATCGCGTTCAATCGTTTCCACATCTGCAGCGTAGCCTAAGATGGCATGAGTGGCCAGAGAGAGGAAAGTCCCACGAACAAGGCTGCCAAACATCTCGACGTACAATCAGGCTTCGAACAGCCGGTACCAGGTCGAATAGAGAGACGGACGCGGGTGCGCACGCGGGCGAGGCTGAATATATGTCAATTCCATCGCCACCTGTCTCTCAAGCGGCAATTTCTTTTTCCCGTGCTTCGCATTGCTAAGGCGTTATGCATTATGCTCCAGCATGGCTATAATTAGCGGAAAAGACGGCTAGGTCACAGTAGTTCAGCATGGCATTCGGGGAGCCCTGCAAACCTTGGGGTGGCTTGCAAAGCATATTCGTACTCTGCTCGGGTCTTGACCTGACGTCTTGAGTATTCAAGCCGCTGCGGAGTTCCGCTTAGGACATCTAGGGCTCGAGATGGCATCGAGGAAGCAGAAATATCCAGTTTGAGCAGCGCGGGCGAGCTTGTTCCTGGAAGTTGTTATCTCCCTGTGCTCCTTGCTAATCAATGCGCAGGTTTCGAGTGTCTTAGACGCAAGGACACATGGTGTATCCGATTCAGCTTAGGCGCTAATTCAGTTGGGCGATGAATGAGGCCGGACATGGTTGATTGACCGGACGCTTTTGAGCCTGGTCGCGAGTAAGCACTTGTTTGCCGCAATTTTGATGATGAGTGATTCCTCGGATGTCGTGAGGGAGCACAGTGGCACCTGTCGCTGACAGTCTAGCTTCGACATTGGAATTCGTATCTCGGGTCGTTCCGCAGTCTCATTGTACAGTATGCTAAGGCCGTTCACTCATTATCTTGTCTATCATATATCACTAATGCTACAATTCTGCACATCTGCCAATGCCTTTTATGTGGCAGAGATACCCCTACACGTTTGAGACCAAAGATTTTGGGGCGTAATTCGGTCTTGTGCACGCGATTTGAGAAACGCCCGAGCATCGTCCACGAATCCGCTTTCCACAATCAACATAGCCAGACACCACAGATAGCAAGAGCAGAATGCCATGCACCCGAGAATCATGTTGGCCACGATCCACAGATCTGGCTTGCTTGCGGGAGCTGGAATAAAAGCTTCCACGAGATGCCAAATCGCAATCGCGGCGTAGGCCGAAAGGTGGATGTACTTTGACAATCGCGATAGACCGCCATGCTCAGACGACTTCTGGTAGATCTTGAAGCTGAACGGAGGCAGATCCATTGCGTATAGCCAGACTCCTAACAAAGGCAGATATGCCACTTGTAGGTCGTCCTTGATCAACAGATGGTATAATGTCCACGACGCCACGATATTCGCGAAGCCAACCCATGCTCTTGTCGCCGCTCTTTCGCCTTGCTCGCTTGCCAATAGAGCCGTCATCGGGACGAGTGGTAGAAGTACGTTCTTCTCATGCACCTGGTATGAGCATAAAAAGAAGCCCCACGCGCAGGCCGTGAAGGCGAGCGTGATGAGCGACTTTCGTGGTCGGAAGAAGATTACGAGACACGGCGGGAGGATGAGAAGCATAGTCAGCGCCAAAGCGGCCAGACTGAGCGTCTCGGGAGAGTGGTGTTTCGCCAGCTTGTAGACGCCGGAGAAATGGATAGAGCACCAGATGTTCGCTACTTTGTCCTCGAAGAGACCTCGGGAGAATGGGAATATCCTGTGAATTGACTGCGCAATCTGATTTGCAAAAGGCTGGAATGCTGTCGGAAGCGGCCCAAATAGCGAAAGAGGTTGAGAGCCGCCAGTAGTTGCAGGAGGCAGCTGCAGGTTGTGCGCAACATCATACCAGGTGCCAAAAAGAAGCGGCGCATAGAGCGCAGCGAACGAGCATGCTGTGACTGTGGCAATTGCCAAAAGTCGGAACGGACGTACTGTTGGCAAGAAGCAGGTTCCGGCCAAATACGCTGCGACAGCTGGCGCATAAAAGAGCGCCATCTGCTTGAAGCCGAGAGCTCCAACGAAGAAAACGCATCCGGCAAGGTTATAATCTGCCAGAAAGCTGCCCATTGCTGCCAAACAGAGACCAAGCATAACCGTGTTATACTGGAAGTGTCCATGATCGACCAAGATCATTGCTGGCTGCAAAAGTAACGCAATCAACGCCGCCGTTTGAGTATGCCGGGTCGATATCTTCCCAGCGCGAGTCTTCCCAAGTTGCGAAACAGCAAGATACACCGCTGGGACGAAGATGAGAAGCTCCGAAGCAAATACAGTGATCCGCATGAAAGTCTTCAGTCCAGCTTCCTCGCAACCTCTTGAAGTATACAGATCGAACCAGCTCGCATTGGCCATGGTCCCAATCTTCCCCAAAATCCAACTATGATATGCGGTCAATGGCGGGTAGTCGAGCCGCCACCATTCAGGATCGTGAAAATACCATTGAGATACAGGCAACCGAGTGGTGATCTCCATCCAGTGCCTCTGGGCCTCAAAATCACCATACATTGGTGGTTTCCCTTGACCAGAATGTCCCAGACATGCGGCAAATATTCGAAGAAAGAAGCCCACCGCGAGCAACCTGGTGAGTGAGCTCCATTTGCTTGCAAGTTGAGGTTGCTGTGCAGTATTCGCCAATTGTGAGTAGGTTGCTTTTCTTCTTGTACGGGTTGTGTGCGATTGGGTCGATCGATCGAGAGCTCCGACTTGGCCCATCTTGGTATGTGTGTAATAGCTAAAGACCTTGAAATCGTCTGCGCTGCAATAAGGTGGGCGGTGGTCTTCAACGCAAAGTCAAGGGCATGCGATGCTCTAACACGTGCGAATTTGTTGTCCTGCACCCAAGAGCCGGAGCGAAAGCATCTTAACGAGATCCAGTATATCGTGCGATGGCGCTGGCGAGACCTCAATCTTTGCCATGGATCCTAGACGAGGCATTTGGGATCATGTGGAAGTCCAGCTCACGATCCTTGGCGAAGCTGGCGTGCATACACTCGCGAGCTACGAGATACGGTAAAGCTACACATTCCAAGCCATGGTATATGAAAATGTTTTGAACACCGGTCGAAATCTACATCTCGCCTTACGCCACCGCGGTCCCCGACAGCTGGAGAGTTGGGAGGCTGAACGCCAGTTCGGGAAAGCAGGCTCACGAGTGATGCGCCACGAAATATACTTTTTGGCATTCTGGAAGTATAGACACTTACCGGATCCGGACTTTGGACGCAAGTCACCCAGACGCCACAACCGCAGAAGAGCACTGGCAATTTGAGACGAATACGCTAATGCACCTCCCACATGGCTGCCCAGAGCTCTTTGACTTTCTGGACTGCAGCTGGACGCAAGCCAGAAGCGATCTCATGAGAATTCTTCTCTCGGTATCAGCGAGCGCATGACTACCGGCGACCAAGATGGTGTAAGTCTGTCAATAGTAAGAGAGTCCCCAGCACATCAGCTTTTTCAGCGTTCATCCAATTCCCTCGAAACCCATCGATCATCATGTCGACCCGATCAGTAAATGTGTTTGCACTCTTCGCTATCCTCTTCTCAGTTGCATGCATAGCATCAGCACCACAATCAATACCTGAACGAGATCACAGTGATGGTATCGCATCCAAAGTCGGCTGTGGAGCAGTGAACTTCGTCCTCACAACATATCTTCCCAAACCTCACGCCACAGCATTCTGCGATGCATACATGCAGGTTCCAAAGAAGACTCAAAGTCCCTCTGAGGATACACCGTAAGGATCGATCGATCATCCCGTGAAAGAAAAGCTCCTAACATTTATCCAGATCAGCTACATCGACCAACGATCAAGCACAACCCACATCAACGAAGCGAGCATATAGAAAAGCTTCGATACCCGAGTTCAACTGGCTACGAGAACGTCAAAGTCAAGAATCTACCAGATCGACAATCCTGAAAGGAGCTTGCGGTTGTCTCTCACAACCAGAACCCGAAAAGATATCAGTTATTACGGTCACAAAGACAACCATCTCGGAAGAGAAGCAGCCTGCAGAGCCAGCTTCTCTCCAACAAATTGCACATCAACTCCATCTCGCTTCGGCCATCGCCATCGAATCAGGACTGAGTCGAGCCAACGTTTCTCTCGAGTCACTCGAGTTGGGAAGCGTACCTCAAGCTGTCATCACTGCTCGACCTGTACAAGTACGACCAAGCGAAAAAGAAAGGGCGTGGAGACATGTATCAAAACAACTCGCAGTAGCATCTATGATCGCACATGATGATGCGCCAAGCAATGTAACGATGAAATCTACAGATATGCATATGGGAAGACTTGGGTTATTGAAACTCCTTGAAGCGAGTAAGAGGTTACTTTGATGGGAACGAGAATTTATGATTACGAGATGTAACTAGAATGTTCAATGATACCCATGATTACTTCAACTATGCACCTCTATTGTCCGCTATTGAGACTGAACCGACTTTACTATTCTATCTGTACACGGTCTGCTATCCAAACTGCACGGCTCGAGCTATTCGACGTGCACGATTATGCCTAAGCAGCCTGCACGGCTTTGATTATTCGAATTGCACGGCTTTCACTAAGTGACTGGCACGGTTGTGCCTAACCAGTCTGCACGGCCTTGGCTATTCGAATCGCACGACTCTGTCTAATTCACCCGCACGACTTGGGCTCCCAAACCTGCACGGAGTCAGCTAATTTGACTGCACTGCTCTGGCTATCTGGACTGCACGGCTCTGGCTATCCCTTGGTCGCACGATCTGCACGACTTCGACTAATGATTCTGCAAGCACCCGGCTATTCAGACGGCACGGCTCTTGCTATCCATCCTGCACGGCTCCAAGTATCGGAACTTTACGGCTCTGACTTATGGACTGACACCACTTTGACTATCAGACCTGTACGAAAAGAGAGCGATAGACGATAGCGTCGTACTTGAACTGCAATTCGTATTTCATTTGAAGGAAGACACGCTTTCTATGGTATATCGCTAAAACAATCAAACAGCCAAATCGTACAAGTCATGCTCATGCTCATGCTCATGCTCATTTCTCATCGCTCTCAATCGTCACAGTGTACTTCGGCCGCCTCCGTATCGTCGAACCTCCATGAGCGAATCTTTGCAACCGAGCGGGACCGAAGACAGTCATCGGTTGATCGCTCTCCTCCTTGTACAGGGCATTGGATGCTTTATCTATAGCTTTGTGTGCTTCTTCAATGATATTGGCGAATACGCTTGCGTCTGGGGCGTGGACATCGTCTTCTACCGGTGTATATGTCAAGTCACGCTTGTAGGATTTTGTGGCTGTCTTGTTGGCAGGTTTGGCGATGCAACAGCAGAAGAGCTTGACGTCTTTGTCGACCCATGATGATAGCTTACTGTACGTACTAATAAGCATGTCAGCTAGTGACACGAGGATCTCGTTCGTAGAAGATACTTACCTGTTCTTCTTGTACGTGCCGTTTGCAACCTTAGCACACAATTGCTGTGCTAGTGGCACGGTACTGAATGGTGCCAAGAACTGTCTGAGGAGAGCCGGACATGTCGCTGGACACGATGCTGGGATTGTGCTATTGTTTGGAGTTGTCCCATTTGTCGGGGTCGTGGTATTCGTACCGTTCTTGGGAGGCGTCGGGGTCGTTCCATTGATCGGCGTCGTAGTGTTGGTTGGAAGTGTACAGTTTTCCGGACGTGTGCCATTGACTGACATAGTGCAGTTCGTTGTCGAGTTTGTGCCATTAGTCGGGCCTGGAATTGGGAGCACTGGTACTGGAAGCGTACAATTTGACTTGCCAGTCGTGGACAAAGTGCAATTAGTGCCATTGGTTGGAGCTGTGCCATTGATCGGCGTGGTGCTGTTCACTGGCAGAGTGCAGTTCGCTGGCAGAGTACCATTAACTGATAGCGTGCAGTTCGTCGAGTTCGTACCGTTCTTGCCGGGTATGGGCAGGACTGGGATAGGCAAGGTGGTGTTGGTGCCATTCGTGGGCAGAGTACAGTTCGCTGGCAGAGTGCCGTTGACCGATAGAGTGCAATTTGTTGAGTTCGTACCATTCTTGCCAGGTATTGGCAGGACTGGAATAGGCAGAGTGCTGTTGGTGCCATTTGTAGGCAGAGTGCTATTCGTAGTACAATTCAGGGACAGCAAGCCAGTACAAGTGCCATTCGTCGGCCTCGTGCTGTTGGTTGAGTTTGTCTGGTTGCTCGGTGGAATGATGACAGGAATAGTCACATTGGTCTGGTTGTTTGGCGGAGTGACGACAGGAGTTGTCACATTAGTTTGATTATTCGGCGGAGTGACGACAGGCACCGTGACGTTCGTCTGGTTGTTCGGTGGAGTAACAACAGGTACAGTGACATTAGTCTGGTTGTTTGGAGGGGTGACGACGGGCACCGTAACGTTCGTCTGGTTGTTGGGTGGAGTTACCACTGGTATCGTCACGTTCGTCTGATTGTTTGGTGGAGTGACCACAGGAGTTGTCACATTGGTCTGATTGTTTGGAGGTGTGACGACGGGCACCGTAACATTCGTCTGATTGTTTGGTGGCGTAACTACCGGAGTCGTAACATTCGTCTGGTTGTTAGGCGATGTGACTACTGGCACAGTTACATTCGTCTGGTTATTCGGTGGAGTGATCACCGGCGGAATCGTTGTGTTGGTTTGGTTGTTCGGCAGAGTGACCACAGGAGTTGTTACGTTCGTCTGATTATTTGGTGGAGTAACCACTGGCGGAATTGTCGTATTGGTCTGATTGTTCGGCACAGTAACATTGGTCTGGTTGTTTGGAGTAGTGATCACAGGCGGCACAGTGACATTGGTCTGGTTATTCGCCGGAGGGTTGACCACAGGTGGTGTGGTAGTGCTATTGGTCGAATTCGTCTGATTGTTCGGAGTAGTGATCACTGGGGTCGTAGGCGTTGTGGTGTTCGTTGAGTTGTTACTTGGCAACGTGACTGGTCCATTCGGCGTAGTAGTGTTGTTTGTTGTACCATTTGTGGTCGTGTTGCAATAATGCACGGTAGAGTCATTTCTAGTAGCACCGCATGGCACATCACCGACTGTCGTGCTGTTTCCCGTGACATTCGATGTTGAATTTGATGCTGTGGTATTGGTGACTGGAGTGGTGGTGTTTAGATTCGTGGTGTTCGTGGAGCTGCCTGAACCACCGCTCGTGGTGGTGTTCGATACGGTTGTGGTATTCGAGGCTGTAACGTTTTTGGCTGGAGGAGGAGGAATCTCTTCAGGAACAGTAGTATTCGAAGTTGTGGTGTTTGCGGAAGGGGCATCCTTGGTAGGCGAGGTTGTGATGGTCCCTTGAGTGCCGTTATTTGAGTCCGTTGTGTTCACAACCACAGGAGCAGGAGCAGGAGGGGGATCCTTGGTAGGCGAGGTTGTGATGTTCTGACGCTTTTCCAGCTCGTTCTCAGCTACAGGCTCTGATACCACCGCTGCAGCTGCAGCCTCTGCCTCTCTTCTCGCGATAACCTCAGCATCCCATGCGTCCTCATCGAGATCCGCAAAGGCATCAGGCTCAGGTAGTGCAATGGCTTCAGCTTCTGGTGCAGCTTCTGGGACAGCAAGTGGTGCTGCTTCTGGTGTGGGTACTGCTCCTACTAGGAGTGCACACCCAATGAAGGGTAGGAGGGTGGAGAGACGCATGATGAAGGTCAGAAGCGTGACCTATGGAGGAGGAAGGGGAGTGACAGAATGGTAGTAATCTTCGAAGAGAAGGGGATGTCTCACTTAAGAGGATGTGTTACCATGCTTCGGCCTTCTTCGAATGGCTCGATGGCCAAGGAGGAGACGCAGGATTTGTTCAGATGGTCGATGCTGAGACTCCTAGTGCATCAGAGGCCTCGTATACGCCGTCTTCGCGTTAGTGAGCAGGAGTATCATTCCAAGACCAGCCATGCTGGTATGGTCTTGGTCCGCTTCAGGCGCCATGTTGGACATTGCTTGCCTACATTTGCTGTTCTGGGCTGGTATGAGTCGGCTTGGCCGACATGAAGACTTGTGCGAAGTCAGCCATAGCCAGCAGAGTGGTACGTCCGACATCCTGAATCGTGAATGTGATGCCTCACAGCACTCTATCATTCGTCAGATCTAGAAGACCGAGTATGCATATAGGCGCCACAGTTCATCCAAGAAACCAGATGCGTTCCAGAAGCAAGCCTCTTTTCACCAGCGCAGCCGAATTCGCTCGCATGTGCTATCGGTCTTCAAAATATAGTATGGACACCGACCAGAAAGTTGATATTATGCATGTCGAGCTGTCAAAGCCAGATGCTGGGTCTGACACTAATGCAGGTACGCCACAGCCGCGTCTAAGGACTTGGGAAAGAATTGTCGAAGCGGAGAGAGTCGACCCACTTCCACGTGCGTTATGGCAGCTATTCTTCTTTTGGACGCGGCGTTGGCACTATGATCCTTCCCGACTACCGCTTTCGCTATGTGTGCGGGTGGTGTGATCTATTTAGCTTCCAGAAGAGCACGTGCTGCGATCTCAGACTTGTGGCTGACTAGCACTGTCGGAGTGCCCATGCAGTTTCTTTCCTGCGTCGCCTTCACACCCGGAGTCAGACCCGTACCATAGGTGCACTGTTTCGGCTGTAAACTTTGACAATAATCAAGCCATACCTTGGACGCAACACTTGTGGCTGCTGATTTCTCTAGGCTCTCAAGAATTCGAAAACTTGCTCTAGCCCAGCCACTACGCTGATACGTCTCATGGAACACTGTCCAGATGTCAAGCCGCGATGTGTAGATTGAAGGCTTGACCGCTTCTGGGACTTGCACAAGGCGAAGAGGTATTTCCCTTCTGAGTGAGACGACAATACGCTTTCATGGCAAAGATGGCTTGCTGATATTGAATCGCTGCAATTTTTGACAACGCTGCAATTAGAGCCCGGCTTCTCTGGGCACGTCTCTATCATGCCCATCAGGGAACTGCAGATCCGCTGCCTCAAAGAATCGTTTCGTACACGAAGGATTCCAAGCAATGTTCTCCTCCGGATTGCACAAACATTTATTCTTTAGTCGTTTCGCCGCAGACCTCGGACAATGTAGTATCGGTTCGTGTCGATATCCAATATCATCAAAGAAGTGTATTTCCCCTTTCTTGAGCGTCAGAGCGGCTGCGATAGTATGGATGGAAGCATCACCCCATCGCTCGTAGAAGAAACCTCCAATCTTGTCGAGATAGTCGAAGAAGTCGTTGTATGCTTCGCTGCGATACCAATCGAGACTGGCGATTTCGAAGTTGCTCCAGAAGTGGCAATAGCTCCAGTTCTCGCCACCATCCTCAGATAAAAATCCCATATGGTTATCTTCCACGATATGTTGAGGATATGCTTTCATGAAGTCTTTGACGTGACTCCATAGACTTGGCACAGTCTTCTTCAGCTCGTTAATCGAAATCACGAATCCATACTTCTTTCCATTCTCTGCCATCAAGCGGAAGGGATCGTAGTCGATGTCGCAGAAGAGCTGTATGGACGGCTCTACTCTCCAATACCATTCGTAATCCAAAACAAGTGGATGTTTGTAGAAGAAACCCGATTGATAGCGGCACATGTGCCTATATGAGGCTGAATCGCCGTATGTGAGGTCTGCCATTTGCTCCCTCGTTTCTTGTGCTCTGGTCTGATTGACGAAAGCTGGAAAGCCCCAATGTTCCGAATCTATCTTGCCAAATTTTGCGCGACCTGATGTGAATGCTGTCGCAGTCGTGACAAACTCTTCCGTGAACTCTTCGTCATTTAAGAACACCCAATCGTAGTTCCAATTCCGATTGAAACGATCTTCCACATCTCGGATGCTTTGCAGCATTCCAGAAAGCTCGCTATTCCGCACCAGCGAAACGAACGTAGCATTCATGCGCTCACGCCCGGAGCTTGGTTGGAGAACGACTTGCTCTGCTGGCTTTGGCGATATTGGTTTACTTTGAGGAATTTTGCCAAGGATATGGTCTGCATCTTCCGCTCTCGTCGTCCATATTTTTCCGAAGCCTCTGGATTCGCCCGCAGAGTCGTAAGTTGATGACCACGCTAACGAGGTGTATGTCTGGAAAATGCAGAACGCTATCGTGAACAGCAGCAGGGCACGAAGGGAGGATCGTTGCGGGCAGATGTTCATGATGCTGGCGGTTTGTTGCGAATCTTGAAAAAGTTTCCAAGTGCAACAGCATCAACAGATGCAATGCCCTTACCTCAGGTACTCTCCCGCCGTCGTGGAAAATGTTTGGAGTCTCGCGTCTCGACGCGATGTGATCTGAGCTCAAGCTCTCTCTGTGTAAGTTCAGCCTCGCATGCGCTGAAAATCCTTGGCAGGAATCAGACCCTGGCCGGCGGTCCAGATCTGCCACTGTCTCTCGGCTACAAGGTAGTCGTGTGCAGACCATCGACTCGCGTGTGTTGCGCCATCGGTCTCTAATACCTTCACATGGTTGGCTCCACAAGTCGTGTATGCATCGTGAGGCTTGCCCTACGGACATCAACGTGTGTCGGGCAGCACATGGCAGAGGAAAGGCGTTCTCAGCGTAGCTGGGCAGTCATAGCGTGGCCAACCCCAGCTCAAGCTGTACGCTACAAGCTCATAGCCCAGAAAACATGACTGCTGGATACGAGACGCGAAGACCTCGCTGTCGATACTGTCTGAACATTCTTTTGATCTTGGTTCTCGAGATAGTCGTGTGCTTTCACGTCCTAGCATCAATTCATTCGCCCGCTGCAAACCCCTCGCCATCGCTCGGCGTAAAGCCCACAGCTGAGGTGACTGGACAGCACGAGTCGGCCGATCCTGATTTTCGACTTGGTCTTGATGATGTCGTACTGGTCATTAAGACTGGCGCGACAGAATTACTGCAAAAACTACCAGTCCACTTTGAGACGACTTTGAAGCGCTGGCCGCATGTCGTGCTTCTGTCAGACTTTGAAGAGGAAGTGGATGGCCATCAGATTCACGATGCCCTAGACATAGTGAGCGAAGACATTCGAAAAGATCGCCCAGATTTTGAGCTCTGGCGACGACTCAAACAGAGTGGAAGAGGTGCCTTGGTCGCGTCCGACATTGAGAGTGGAGAACAGATCCAGTGGGTTGCCACAGCGGAAGGCAACAGGCAAGCAGGATGGCATTTGGCTAGATTCATGAACCTCCCGATGACTGTGAAGGCCCAAAATTACAGAGCCGACGCCAAATGGTATGTGTTCATTGACGCAGACACATTCATTTCGTGGTCGAACACTTTGCGAATACTCCAGCATCTCGACCATACCAAACCACATTACCTTGGCTCGCAGGTAGCAATGGGACCTGGCCAGTTTTTTGCGCATGGCGGTTCAGGCTATGCACTATCTCAGGCGGCGCTCTCTGCAGTTGTCGATAGATATCTGTCTGAGCGAGAATTGTGGGACAGAATTGCGGATGAGGGTGAATTCGGCGAAGTTCCACTTGCGCTCGCGTTGATGATCTCCAGCATCCCTTTGACTTGGACTTTCCCGCT
The DNA here is from genome assembly GCA_014298035.1 of Pseudocercospora fuligena. NCBI lineage: Eukaryota > Fungi > Ascomycota > Dothideomycetes > Mycosphaerellales > Mycosphaerellaceae > Pseudocercospora > Pseudocercospora fuligena. Next base: position 83,953 of record JABCIY010000093.1, on the reverse strand, counting down.
GTTCCAAGGCGGGAAGCCGCTCGACATGAACTTCGCGGGTTTCAAGCACGGGCGGAATTTATGGTGCTATCCGGCCGTCACGTACCACCACACTAGTCGAGAGGAAATCATCGACTTGGCAGAGTTCGAGGACGCTTGGAACAGCGAGCGAAGAGCTGACAGGCCCTTTCATCATAGCGACGTGTTCAGAAGATGGGCGCTGCCTCTGCTGCACAGAAGTGGCGAAGACTTGGACAATCTTTCGGAAGAGCTCGTGGAAGGTGTCGAGAATTCGAGAGAATGCCAAGCGTCGTGTCACAAGAGTCAGAGTTGTCTTCAATGGTCCTTCGGCGTCGGAGAATGCAGAATAGACAGTGGTTATCCAAGAGTGGGAGTTTCGAGACCCGGATACACCTCTGGGTGGAGTTTGGACCGAATAGAAGAGCTCGTGAAAGCTCTAGATCGCCAGTGTGAGGACGGTATATTTGTATGATAGTGTATCAAAGAGAAATGTGTTGCGTCTGCTCAGACACCTTCGTGTTTTGTGGCCATATTTTTCGCGCATCAATCAGCTCCCGAGCCAGCGTTCTCTTGACCGCGGTCGCTCGACAATTGGTGCCATTTGGCTTGCCGTACGATGAGACTCTCCGTGGGTCTTCTGCATTACAACGATGGCTTTCCTCCAGAACAGCGAAAGTGCATAGCATTGACGTTGATGATGATGCTGCTGCTGCAAAGAAGACAGAGAGACAATTCACGTGCAACAGGGTCGAAGCTGCGATGATCCCTGCTCGCCGCCAAGCATTCGCGCCAGGTGTTGTCTACTGAGCTTCGCAATAGCTGTCGTATGCATTGGATTCGACGTGGATCTAATGGCAACAGCACATTGAGCGCACACTCTTTCTCTTTCTTCTCGACAACCGAATCCGCTCAACATGGCCGCCGCCGACACTGCGTCGCCAGTCCCGGGCGCAGATTTCTTCTTCAAGGGCGAGTCTGGCCGCAATACCAGGGGCCTGCTACGTCTCATCATCCTTTGCACCATTGCAGCAGCAGCCATAGCCGCGCGACTGTTCTCCGTCATCAGATTCGAATCTATCATTCACGAGTGTCAGTATATCTTTCTTCTTAAAGGCAATGTGAAGCTGACACCTCGAGCAGTCGATCCATGGTTCAACTTTCGAGCAACGAAATACCTCGTAGCCAATGGCTTCTATAAATTCTGGGATTGGTTCGACGACAGTGAGAGAGACGGAGTGTCACGAAATGGGCAATGGGCTGATTGAGACAATACAGGAACATGGCACCCTCTGGGACGTGTCACAGGTGGCACGCTCTACCCAGGCCTCATGGTGACCTCCGGCGCCATCTACCATCTCCTACGATTCCTTACCCTCCCTGTCGATATCCGCAACATCTGTGTGCTCCTTGCACCAGCATTTTCGGGCCTCACCGCATTCGCCAGCTACCTTCTGACCGCCGAGATGAGTGACAGCCCATCTGCCGGTCTGCTTGCAGCTGCTTTCATGGGTATTGCACCAGGATACATCAGCAGAAGTGTTGCTGGATCATACGATAACGAGGCTATCGCCATCTTCCTCCTTGTCTTCACTTTCTATCTGTGGATCAAGGCAGTAAAAGTGGGAAGCATCATGTGGGGAGGCCTCTGCGCGCTCTTCTACGGATACATGGTTAGCGCATGGGGAGGTTACGTCTTCATCACGAACTTGCTCCCACTGCATGCTTTCGTGCTGATCTGTATGGGCCGCTTCAGTCCTCGCCTGTACGTCAGCTACACAACCTGGTACGCTCTTGGAACGTTAGCCAGCATGCAGATTCCTTTCGTCGGATTCTTGCCAGTGAGAAGCAGCGATCACATGGCAGCTCTGGGTGTCTTTGGACTTGTTCAGCTGGTTGGCATCGCTGAATGGATTCGACCTCAGCTGAAGTCTCAACAGTTCCAAACCCTGCTCCTGACCTCGGTCTTGGTCATTTTCTTGGTTGCTTTCGGTGGTCTTGTCCTGCTCACCGTCTCTGGAGTCATTGCTCCATGGAGTGGAAGATTCTACTCGCTTTGGGACACTGGATATGCGAAGATTCACATCCCCATCATTGCCTCCGTTTCCGAGCATCAGCCGACTGCGTGGCCGGCATTCTTCTTCGACCTGAACTTGTTGATCTGGCTCTTCCCGGCAGGTGTGTACATGTGCTTCCGCAACCTCAAGGATGAGCAGGTCTTCGTCGTCATCTACGCCGTGCTTGCCAGCTACTTCGCTGGAGTCATGGTCCGTCTCATGTTGACGTTGACTCCGATCGTTTGTGTCGCTGCGGCTATGGCCCTGAGCCAAATCCTGGACACCTTCCTTGTAGCCAAGCAACCCACTGAGCCCTCATCAGCTCAATCGAATGGCAGCGCCAAGGGGCCTTCTGATTCCAAGGACAAACTCTCGTCTATCATACCAGAGTCACTTCGTTCCACGAAGTCTCCGCTCGTTGGAATCTACAGCTACCTCTCGAAATCGCTCATCACAGGTGCCATCACCTGCTACCTGCTGCTCTTCGTGCTTCACTGCACGTGGGTCACTTCGAACGCCTACTCCTCGCCATCAGTGGTGCTCGCCTCACGCATGCCGGATGGCAGTCAGCACATCATTGACGACTATCGCGAGGCATACTACTGGCTGCGACAGAACACTGAGCCTACCGCCAAGGTCATGAGTTGGTGGGATTACGGATACCAGATCGGTGGAATGGCAGACCGACCAACGCTTGTCGACAACAACACCTGGAACAACACCCACATTGCTACTGTCGGAAAGGCAATGTCGAGTCGGGAGGAAGTATCTTACCCTATCATGAAGCAGCACGAAGTCGACTATGTGCTTGTCGTCTTCGGAGGTCTCCTCGGCTACTCTGGTGATGACATCAACAAGTTCTTGTGGATGGTCAGAATTGCTGAAGGTAATTTATATCCACCTTAAGAGTTCATTGCGAGCTCCTTACTAACAATCTCTACAGGCATCTGGCCAGACGAGGTCAAGGAGCGCGACTTCTTCACAGCTCGCGGAGAGTACCGCGTTGACGATGAAGCCACCCCGACGATGCGCAATTCGCTCATGTACAAGATGAGCTACTACAACTACAACACTCTTTTCCCTGCCGGTCAGGCCACCGACCGAGTACGAGGCTCCAAGCTACCAGCGGCTGGGCCAGAGCTTTCTACACTCGAGGAGGCATTTACCAGCGAGAACTGGATCATTAGGATATACAAGGTGAAAGATTATGACAACCTGGGCCGTACGCACCAGGATGCGACGAGCTTTGAGAAGGGCAACAAGAGAAAGAAGGCAGGCAAGCGCAGAGGAGCCCGTGTGCTTCGCGTTGACTAGATGCACACCAAAAGCCGCCAGGATGTTGTAGTATAGCTAGACAAAATTTACGGCCATGTAAAAAGGACTCTTCCGAAGTTTCCTGGTGTGGGAATTTGGTAATGCCCACTCATGAACGACACGAGCACTGCGACTAGGAATTCAAAAGTAAGGTCTTGCAAGGAAAGAACGAGAGAAGAAAAAGGAGGAAAGCAGCTACCACGATCTTTCCCGACCTCATCGGCAGCGACTCACGTGATCTAGCTAAGCGCATCTACCACGGGACCTCTTTCCGCGCTTCAGCACGATCCCGGCTTACAATCAATACGGTTCGGCGACTCCATCGAAATATCTTCCAAACTTCCAGCGCCGCATTTTGGTGTAGCGACAGCCTCTGTCGATCTTGAGATGGGGTTCTCCCACGACCCAGAATTGCAAAGCCGCGCCGCTGCCGATGCAAAAGTCAAGCGTTTTGGCTTGAGAAAGCTGGTGCATGGAACAAAACACACAAATGTCTCGTATCCTCCACCACAAGCTCCTCAAAAATGGTAGGGAGACAATGCCGTTTTGGTCGCCTTTGTTGCAGCAAACTGAGCTCAAAGTGTTCAAAATGGCCGCCCCGGCGGGTTCGTCAATGCTGTGGAGACCACAGCCTAATCAGCATGCTCTTCTTCAGCAGACCAGCACCTCCGCTCCCACCTCTAGCCGCCTTGAAGGCGAGCCTCCTCAGTGTGGCAGCCCGACTTCGAGATGGGCAAAATGTGGTCGATCTTACACCTCGTCGGATACTTAGGAACGCGGTCTTCGTTCTTCGAAGTGCAAGCCCTCTTGCAAGGCTACTTGTTGATAACTTGGTGCCCTTTGCTGTCCTTGGCTTCGGCATCTGCGGATTGCTCAGGGAGGATGCAAGTCCTACCACCTGCCTCAAATCCCTTGTTCCCAGCTTCCGAGCCGAAATCAAAGTTCCGACCAAGCATCGCCTTTACACTCAGCTCGTAGGATGGATAGCTAGACAGGACGCTGTTGCAAGCAAACGCGCCCTGACCCTAGACGTTTCTTCGCCCCATCTACCCGGCACAGATCCAGACGCCTTGGTTTATCTTCCCCTATCCCGATCACTACGGCTCAAATTCAGAGGCCATTGGCTCACATTCCATCACGATTCACCACGCGTGGAACGGAGGAACGATAAGGAGCCTCGCGAAGACCTCGGGAACGATGTAGGAGACATCACGATCTCTTGCTTCTCCTGGACTGGCAGCACTAAGATTATAAAGCAACTATTGCAAGAGGAACTAGAAGACGCTACCAAGTCAAAAGCAGAGGAATGGACATCAATCTACAAGGTCTCAGCTCAGGGCTGGGGTTGGGCTTCGCCTACTGTGCGCGAAGCTCGTGATCTCGATTCCATTGCCATGGATCCTGCGCAGAAACAGGATTCAGGACGAGATCAGAGAATACCAGGATTTGAAGGAGTTCTACAAACGTCAAGGCAAACCGTATCGTAAAGGTTATCTACTTTATGGACCACCCGGCACTGGCAAGACTTCGCTTGCACTTGCATTGGCAGGGAAACTTGGTCTGCCGCTCTACATTCTTTCGATCGCTGACCGCAGTCTCACTGATCCGTTGTTGGAGGTGCTCTTCGAGGATCTCCCATCCAGATCAATCGTCCTCATGGAGGACATGGACAGCGCGGGCATTCACAGGGAGAACATGTCCAAACCACGAAGCAGCGACAAAGCTAACAAGAAATCCACAAAATCCAAAATCACACTAAGTGGTCTCCTTAACGCCATCGATGGGCCAGCATCGGCAGAAGGCCGCATCCTCATCATGACCACGAATGCCAGAGAGACGCTGGACAAGGCCCTGATCCGAGACGGTCGAATCGATCACGAATACGAAATGGGCTACGCCACTAAGGAAATTGCTGTGTACCTATTTGACAGAATCTACCTCGACGAAAATAAGAAGCCCTTCAAGAGCATCGTGCCCGAAGGCATCACACAAGAAGATCTGGACAGACTTCGCGTGCAGTTCTCAGCAAAGATCCCTGATGCCGCCCTCACCACAGCTGAAATCCAAGGATTTTTGATGCAGCACCGCAAAGAGCCGCAAAGGGCCGTTGAGCTGGTGGAGGAATGGTGTCTGAAAAAGCTTGACGATAGAGCAAGTAACAACCTCACATCGTCATTGGTAAATGATTCCGATAACTCCCGGGACGGAGGGATCCCGGCGCAAGAAGAAGAGGCAGCTGACAGTGAAGCTGAAGAGGACCTGGCAATTCAGGAGCGATCATTCTGGAGAATGATGTTTTGATAGGAACGGATGAAAAGTGCAAACACGAAGCTTAAAGGAAGTAGGAACTCGCCTGTGTCGTTTCGTTTCGTTTCGTTTCAGCAGACAGTCCAAGGTGCGAGTCTTGGAAATGCTCTCATTGTCATATCCAGTCGTAAGCTACGACTAAGCTGTCTTCAACCTACTGTCTCTACTTCATGCTTCTCTTCGTCTCCCACCAGCGCCTTCGCTCAACAACACCACACCACATCACACCACACCACACCACACCACACCCATATATTGACGTCTACGCCCCCTCAGCCTTCTTCTTCTTCTTATCCTCAATCAACTCAATATTCTCCTCAGGGATCTTATCCTCATAATGCTCAACCAACCAATCAAAAACATCATCACTCACATCTCCCTGCACCGTAATCTCCTCCCCACCAGCCGCAGTCTTCGTAACAGAAGATCCAGTCGCAAACTTCTTTCCAAACTCTTTTGCAATTTTCTTCAAATCTAAACCAAACTGTTCCAGACCAGAAACCTCAGTCACGTATTTTCGCTTATTGCGTTCGACACGTTTTATGTAGATTTTGGAAGTTGCGCGTTTTTCTGCGTCTCGGGCTTCTGCTGCTTCGGCTTTTGCTGCTTTCTTTTGAGCGTCTTTTTCAGCGCGTTTTTGGGCGTCGACTGAGAGGGTAGAGAGGTTGGCGGATAGGGCTTCTTCGGAGTAGAGTTTTGAGTGGAGGGAGGGATGGTTTTTTGAGAGCCATTCTTCGCATTTTTTGGTTGTGCCGCCGTATTCACAGTACTGAGATAGTGTTAGTATGATGAGACTGCGAAGTGTACGAGCGTGGAGGCAAGATGTTGGAAAGGAGATGTATGTGAGGATCATGTGTGTGCGGGCAGGCGCCATACCTACTTCTGGAGGAAGAGTGCAGACTCCGCAGTATGTTACTGTTCGCGGAGGCTTGATGCCTTCAGCAGTAGCTGTGTCTGCCATGATTGAGAAACAGTGCAATGGAAAAGTGATGTAGCTTCAAAGGCTGATGGAAGTCGAACGACCCCCCCCAAGCGGGGCAAGAGCCTCATGCTTGGCATGGCAAATATAGTCACGCCTTTCACATGCTGCAACTCTAGCACGCTTCATGAGGCTCAATATTGATGTCTGGTACATTGGACTCCGAGGTCGAACGCGCAATGACACAAACAGTAAGGATTATTCTGAGACTGAGGTTGAATGGCTCTGTTGAGAGTGATATTCGCTGTTTGTGGTATCTTGGAACGCTCATATTACCAGGCCTTTGATCACGCCTCAACCTCATGAGTATGCAATGCCGCCGCTCGTGCCTCCTCATTGGCAGTGTCTTCGCTTGATCTTGTAAAATCACCAGAATCGCGAGCTGTGGTGCCAGAAATGGTCTGCTCATCCGCATCAGTATCCAGCCGAGAGTTATTCGCCTCATGCCGTAATGCTGCTTCTGAAGATCTGGGGTCTGGGTCCGCTACAATGCCAGCAGGCATTAGAGGAGGTCCGTCCTCGTCGCTGTCAAGTTGGAGTAGATAGGTCTCCCAGAGTTCGATGAGCTGTGCAAAGATCAGTAAATCGTCAGACGCAGATTGTCACAGTCCGAGCTTACCTCTTTCTGCGCTTCAACAGCACTTTCCAAGAACGTCTCCACACCACTCTTGAAGTCTTCTACCTTTTCGCGCTCAAATCGATCAAGCTCAGTCCGCATCAACCTTCCCATATCCTCGAACAGCAGACGGCTGGCATGCACTCTTCTCTCAGCATCAGCAAGATCCGCTTGCATCTGTCCAATTCTGTCTTGTTGTGTGCGACCTGCGCGAAGGAGCTTCTCCTGCTGCTTCTTGATCTCTTGAAGCTTGGACTCTGCCGAGTGCCATGAATGGTATGCCTTTTGTCGCTGTTCAAAAGCCTTCTTCACGGACCCGATCAGGCGGATGTATTCGTCAATCACAATGCCCAATGTAAGGATGTCCTGCATCGCTTGTCGTTGGTAGAGCTCCTGCACACGCAGCTGCAAATCTCCTAGTGCATCCAGTGGTCCAGAAAGACTTGGCGAGAGTTCCACAGCTGCAAGATTGTGAAGAGAAGCGCTGAACTCTGCGCATGACTCTGCAAGACCTTTCCGCTGAGCAACGACAGTATCAGTGCTCTTTTGCAAGGCCTTCAGTTGGGTCTCCAGAGCGTCCAAGTAAATTCGGCGATCGTGGAACCAGTCATCATGCTCCACAAACTTGCCTCCTGAGCTGCCACCAAGACCAATACTTGACATAATGCCCTTCGATTCGCTACCACCCAGCAGAGGATCCTTTCCAGAGTGTTTGATGGCCACATTGAACGATTCACTTTCCAGGAAAGTCTTGAGATCGCCATCCATCTGAAGTACAGGGTGAGCGGCAATCTTGTTGACCATGCGCTCGAGCGCCATTCGTCTCGACTCGATGAAGTTCGTGTCAAACCTGCCAACAGCTTGCTTCTCTGGGGGTGGAGGAACAACAACGCCTGGATTTGTATCGTGCAAGCGTTCGTACAACCACAAGAAGTCTCGATATCTCCTCGTCACTGTCATCGTCGGGTTCATGAACGCTTTCGATGTCGTCCTGGTGATTACGCTGTATACGGTGTGGCTACTGGCAGCATTGCCGACTGTATGTGGATCTCCTACTGTTATGGAGAATGTAGGTTTGGCTGCCTGTTCGACGGGCTGCGAAGGTTGTGTCGGTCTTGCGCGTCCGTCGAAAGACGTTGGCTGGACTGGAGGCGGTATCCGTGGACCGCCATTGAGAGAGCCATCGTCGTCTTTGTCCGCGCTCCGACTTGAAACAGCTGAGGCAGCAGTGGACGGTCTTGAGTTGATGGGCTGTCTTGTCCTTGAAGCTAGCTCTTTCACGGGAGGCGTTGGTGCACTTGGCTCTTCTGTTGGCTCTATACCCAGAGGACCCAATGGCCCCATAGAGTCATCGAGACTCTCGAGAGTGGTGGATTGTGTGAGATTGGCATGGCCGCGGCCTCGTCGGGTCTTGCTGGGTGCTGGTCTGACACCGGCTGCGATATTAGGAGTAGATTGAGAGAGGTTGGCGGGCTTTGGCGATTCTGCTGTAGACTTATGAGCTGGGAGATATCCTCTATGGGTTCTACGACCTACGAGTTGGTGATGATGGAGCCTCTTCAGCTTGCTTGGCTAGGTTGTGGTTGGAGTGTGACCGCGAAGGCACATCTAGCTACCATATTAGTCTTCGGAGATATTACTTTCTGATACGTATTTGGCAGCTCACCATCCCACGGCGAACTTCCTTCATCCATTGCCGCGATGTGCCACGGATCTGAAGGAGTCTCGAATGCCATCTCGGGCCCAAGGTTTGACGTACTTCTCGCGGCGCCGCCTCGGAATCAGCCGAATCATGCAGGAGGAGAGGGCAAGGCAGTTCGATTTCTCCACTCGTACTTGTGAACTTCGTCTTCGCACTGCTTTGTACAATGGTTTATCACTGACGATACGAACGGTATCAGCTTCTGTTGTTCCCTGCATCCAACTTGGCTTCAGCACGAGCCTGCAACTTTGACCGCGCAGGGAACATTGCTCGGCCACGTTCATGGATGTCACTTCCAAGGTTCCCGCGGCGATAAAGAAGCAGCATATCCTGCCACCACGATATGGAGAGCCTTTCCTCTTCAACCGTCTATGATCCTCTGCTTGTTGATGAAAACCATTTGGCGCTCATTCAATGGCTGAGTTCGCAGTATGAACGCCTATTCGTATGGAGACACCGCCGTTGACTGCACAGCCGACCGCGGCTTGACTCACCAAGTACGAGCTATGGCGGTGACACCTACATGTAGAGAATGGTATGTATGTTGGCCAATGTCTCCAATTTGATCTTCTCTTTACCACAAACACCATTAAGAGCACCCATCGGCTACTGTTAAGTCATGGCGAAGAAGAAGCGAAGGCCATTGCGGGAGCAAGACCCAAAGCTCGCAAGAGAGCAATCACCAATATCAACGCGAGAGATCACTGTCCTTCGGCCCGCACATATAGCTCAAAGCAAGCGGCCGGCTTTGAGGATCGGCGAGACGATTTCAGTCGAACACAGCAACACGACACTTGGCGATCGATTTAATGCATTGCCAGCGGAACTTCGAGCTCACATCTTCTCCTTCCTGCTGACCCGACCAGTGAAATGGGATGTTGAGCACCAGCCGAAGTGTCCAAGACGCCAATCCGACTATGACATTACGCCCACCATGAGGAGCAGCAACCAATGCTCTGCCAATGCATATCCAGTTGAGTGGCGGAAGGGCACCTGCGATATGTTTCAGTCTCCGTGGCGAAGCCAATGGGCCGCAGAGCAGCAACACCCCTATGTGTGCTCAGTCTGTTACGATCATCGTCTTCGTGCTGGGCCCACTCCAACACCAAGGACCTTACCATGTCTATGTGCTCGACGGCAAGAGCTTCAACTCCTCCTCGTATGCAAGCAATGGTACCAAGAAGCCCGCACAGTACTGTACACGCAGAACACATGGGCATTCGAGGTGAGCTTTTGGCTTTTGATGCCTTGCTGTTGATTGCTGCTAACAATCTGAAAGGACGATACTACGTTCACATCTTTCGTCCCAAGCCTGAACCCAGATTGGCGCAACATGATCTCCAAGGTCAGTCTCATGAGTTGGCTCAAGGATCAAGAACTTTACCCTACCACTGCAAGCACTCTCTTCATGGGATGTCACGGTCTTTCATATGATACCACATGGGAAGAATTCTTTCAGCGACCCGAGTACACAGGACCAGGAATCTGGGCACTTCTACGGACACTACCAGCACTATCACATCTGGAGCTCGATGCTCTTTTCTTGACATCTGCTCAGAGCGTTAAGTGCATGCTCAGACTTGGTCTGCGTGGCCTCAAGCAAGTCAAGTTCGTTAGAAGGGTGGAGGATGTGAACAATGTGTGGAAGTCAGGAACGCCGACTGTTTGGCCAGCATTCGCTGGAAGGAAGCTGATCGTGGGAGGCTTCGCTGAAGAGGTCGCTCGGGCGATCAAAGGACAGAGGCAATTGAGACTCAAGAAGTTCAGTGCTATCAAGGAGTCCGTCGACAAGATGCAATTTGAGTTCATCAAGCCTCGATCAGATTGAGGTGGAATGAAATGCTAGGTGATACAGACACCTGAAGAACTGTATGCGAAGCGATTCAAATAGATCGAATCCATCAGCACGAATGCACAGTCTCAGTGCTAAGTCCAAATATTTCTCAGTTCTCTCTTCTTACTGCGTTTCGTACTCGCACTTCAGAGCTCGATACGAGGTCACGAAGAATGGTCTTGGCCTTGAGCTTGCATCCCCTCACCATGTCAGGAGTCATCTTCTTCCTTCGCTATACGCGCCGAGCAACACTGCGGAGGACTTATGCATCGCGAGCTCTCCTGATGGGTGCGAGATCATCAGCTCATGCAGGACGTCTGACACGGTGCTCGGTGTGAAACGCCGTGACCATGGCACAGCCGGTAGGATTGAAAGCTTCGTGTAACTGATGTATTCTCAGCATTGAAGCCGCAGTCCTTACCCTCACTCATCATTGCAGTCTTCGACTTGATTGATACTCAAAATGGCAGACGTATTCCCATCCTTGACCAAAGTCTGGCACAGCAAGCCATACCGTGACATCGATCCAACGCGCCCTGAACTCTCAGCCAAGGACAAAGTTGTAGCTATTACGGGAGGCGGAGGCGCGATCGGATCAGCGATCGCACTTGCCTTTGCTAGAGCAGGCAGTCGAAAGATCGCGGTCATAGGACGCAGAGAAGGACCTCTTCAGGAGACGAAGAAGAAGGTCGAAAGCGAAGTCTCCAATGCCCACGTCTTAGTCGTCCACGGCGATCTTACACAGGCCGACTCCATGAGAGGAGCTTTGGGAAATGTAAAGCAAGAGCTTGGAGAAATTAACATTCTGGTCGCGAATGGAGGATACTTGCCCAAATTCCAGGCTCTTGCGGAAGCAGATCCTGAGGAATGGCGAATGGGGTTCGAAACGAATGTCTTCGGTGCATTCAATCTGAGCCGGGCATTCATGTCGGTCGCTTCCAAAGATGCGGTTGTCGTTGATATCAGTACTTGTGTGGTTCACTTACCTGCTATGAAGACTGCTTCAGGGTATGTTGCCAGCAAGTTGGCTGCGACGAAGATTTGGGAGACCTTTGGAAGGGAGACCGGTATTGACGTTGTGCATATACACCCGGGTGTTGTATACAGCGTGAGTCTCGGCAAGAGCTGGCGTTGGGAGAAATTGCTGACCTGGTCGTGGCTTGCAGGAGCTGAACGTCAAGAGTGGTGTAGTGCCTGCAGATGATGGTAGCGACTTCCGGAAGACATATGTTGTGCGCGATGGCTGACAATGATCAGAGAACCTCCCTGGACAGTTCGTTGTCTGGGCAGTCAGTCCGGAAGCAAGACCATTTAGAGGCAAATATCTCTGGGCGAATTGGGACGTCAAGGAGCTTCTGGACCGCAAGGAGGAATTGAGCAAGCCGAACCAGCTGGCGATCACGCTCCAAGGCTGGCCTTTCGATCAAGCGTGAGTAGCATATCGTCTTCGATGCGGATTGTGCTGATTTGGTCTCTCGACCAGCGAAGGTGGTAACGATGCGCTAAAGACCTGAGACGTACTTGCCCACCTAATGAATCTGCTCCTTCTGAGTTGTGAGAGTGGCTCACCTCGCCTCTCGCCTTTTCGTATCATGCTAGCAACACTCGCTCCAAATTCTGCTGCAGCTTCTATCTTTGTCCCGTCTGTCGATCGCACTGATGAGAGCACAACAGGTCGAAAATATGGGAGTGAAACTTGGCTGATGCTTCGTTTCCAAGAACAATTTCGAGCACAATTAGCACAAACGAATTGATCAGATCAGCAATTCCAGCAATTCCCTTCTCAAGTGGCAATAATCACCGAACAGGACGGAATCTCGTCTGTTCCAAACACTGGCCGCTAGCTCGACCGGGACAATTGAGGCTACTACGCCGTGCAACATGGGCTGAGAAGGTCTAACACTATACGGGCCTGCCAAACGTAGCACTGTCGCTGAGGAGACTGACACAGCGCATCTATTGTACTCATCAATGCCCACGATGCAAGGAGGTCGCTATCCGCATCGCGTGAGGACTTTCTGGGGCGCAGAGATTTCCAGTGTGACAGGCACGCCGAAGGCTGGAGACGCAATATGTTGCGTGACGGTACGCGGCGAAGTGGTTGGCGACAACAAATTGCGTGGCCAGGCCGATTCTCGAATCAACGGACCAGCTCAACACCCGCACCCCTGGCCTTGTGCCTGATAAATGCATCCACTAGTGCAGAGACAAGGAACGCTCCCCACAACCACGACGACGACTTCTGAATCTGGCGAGTGATGCTTTGCGAAGCTCAACCGCGAATCTTTGCTTTGAGAAGGAGACTTTGCAACTTCAAACACGGCGCGAATCCAACAAATGCCATAAACAATTGGGCAAACTTGCATAGGAGCCGACATGACTAGCGAGAATTGCCTGTTCCTGAAAGAAAAGCAAACGCTGGTTTGTCGGAACGGAGATCCCGCCTGGCGGCAACGCCATCGGCTGTGCAGATCGTTTCAAGTTCTCATCCTTGCTGCAGCCCCTAGGCTCGCTAGTTCTAGCTCGCCAACGAACTTGATCGAACTTCAAAAGGGCGGCAATCGAGCATTCCTGTGCACACCACTTTCGTTCCGAATTTCATCATTCGCTCACTGCATCAATCGCACCTCACCGTCGTTAACGAACCTTCGCCAGAACAATCACTTCACGACAGACCTCGAAAAGCATCAATCACCTAATCAACAACACTCATATCAAGATGCGTTCCGCAATCATTGCCCTCGCCGCCGCTGGCGCTGTGTCCGCACAGTCTGGATACGTTGTGTCCCAGATCGGAGTATGTCGTAATCGCCCATCCCTATCTTGATATCATTGCTAACGATTTCTCAGGACGGTCAGATTCAGTGAGCATCGATCGCGACACCGTGTTTATCGCGCGCATTCTAACAATTTACAGGGCACCAACTGCTCCAGTTCCATACACTACCTCAGCTGTCGAGACGAGCCCAGTCGAGACCTCTGCTCCAGCTCCAGCGCCATACACTTCCGAAGCACCAAGCGCACCAGCCTACTCTTCTGAGTCGTCTGCTCCTGCGCTAGCACCATACACCTCTTCGGAATCTGTCGCGTCTCCAGTCGAGTCGACTCCAGTCGCCTACACTTCGCCAGTCGTCAACGCGACCACTGCGCCAGTCGAGTACACCACCGCACCAGTCATCAGCAGCGCCCCAGCTCCATACCCAGCCGGCAACAGCACCACTCTCGCTACCTCTGTTGGAACCACTTCCGTCACCACCACTGCTGAGGCCTCCAGCTCGACCGAGGGAAGCCCTGTCGGCTCTAGCACTACCTCTGCTCCGGTCGAGTCATCCACAGGTGGCGCCAGCACTCTCCAGATGAGCTCTGGTGTTATCGCTGCTTTCGGCGCCCTCTTTGCCTTCCTTGCTTAAGAAGCGAGTCTTCGAACTCGAATTGTACCTATGTGTCTAACTTGCGAAGGAGTCTTTAACGGATGGGTACAGTACATCATACATCACTGTCGTTCTGGGCGGCAGACAATTGGGATAGCTTGAACCTTTTTGGACGAGCTGGTAATGAAGAATGAGCGCGCTACACAACTAAAAGAATGTGTGTTATTAGTGCAGCATAGACTTATGACATGAAATACTACTACTACAACTACAATACCTCCAACTTTCCCTCCGAGCTGTTGATACTGTTCATCGACATACAACAACAAACAAACCAGCATATAGCTCTTGACTGACTCTTTGCCTCTCCTTCTCCTTACTTATGCGCTCTGTCGTGAAACGTGATCAATGCAGGTTCCGTTTCAGCCTTGTAAGACTCGGAACCGTTAATGGGGGAAATAGAGTTGACGCCAGAAAGATTGATTTTGTGACTTCCCGGCAGCGTTGTGAAAGTCTCGCTTCGTAAGTTTCGGTAAGTGATACGCCAGTCACCGACCGGATTCATGCGTTTGGACGTTGCGAGAATGAGTGAAGATCATGATGGGCATGAAAAGATCATGTCTTTCTATAGGGAGGAACGCAATGCTCTTGAGCTGTCTGAATCCTGGGAGATATCTGGTCTTTCTACTGCCGAGAATGTATGTGAGTCGTCCGGAATTCCAGTGCTCATGGCTTCCCTCAACGCTGCTTCTGAGTGCAGACGAGCCGTGTATCAACTTTGAAGAAGCATGTGCTGAACAATGTCCCATGCGCACATGCTGTTCATTATGAGGGGTTTGGTGTGACGTTGTCTGGTCCTTTTGGCGGAGTTTCGCAGCGAAGATGTCAGTGAGACGGTCTATTGTGATGCTCGAGAGTATCACCATCAAGTTGGCATACATGTTTCCTTTGGCTCTTTGCGGGAGATGTTACACTCGCAATTTCGTTGATGTTCTTGCGGACAGATAAGTGCAGTTTCGGTCGTGGCCTGGTCGTAGTCTATGACAAACCTGGGGTTTCTGAGTGTCTGGCGTTCCTGAGTATCTGAGTGACTGGCGTGCCTGAGGATTTGATTGGGCTGTCGGCTCTATCCGGAGAACTTCAACGGCTGCGAAGGTTGAGTCCTATAAAATCTGAGTCCTACGCAATCTAAGTCCTACGTAATCTGAGTCCTACATAATCTAACGAGTACAGGATCTGAAAAGTAAGGAAGGATATACTATTGCATTTGCTAGGCTTTAAAATTTGAAGACTAGTATTTCGAAAGACTAGAAATTTTGAATATTACGGTATACGAGGACTATAGATTGTAACGGCTATAGTTTCTAATTACTTCAGAATCTCAAAATACGAAGATCTAGGAATTCGAAATTTTCGGGATCCGAAAATCTCGTATGTAGAAACCTCGTAGTATACAGAATCTGAAATTCTAGAATTGCGCCCGTACCTTCCGAAAAGGGTAGCGACAGGAAGGTACAGGTCACGTGTAGAGTCATTGTCCGAAAGGGGCAGCGACAGCGAGGTCACATTGGCGACAGCGAGGGCCAAATCGGAGGTCAGATACTCAGATACGCCAGACACTCGAAAACGCCAGATACTCAGAAACGCCAGAAAACGCCAGAAAACCCCTGTCAAACACTCAGGTTTGTCATAGACTACGTTTAGGCTCCCGGGTTTCTTCTCTTTAGATCAGCTCCACGAGGACCAGGTTTCAATTTCTGGCATATTGGTTATGATAAGCCAGTATGTGCAACTGAACAGCATGATTGCAGTGCCCGCGTAGGTCCTCTTCTGGGTGGCTAGAACATGTCGTCTCCAGCTTGGACTGCCAGGACATCGAAGGAGCTTGGGCGTGTCATCCCCCCTTAGGAATAGCATTACCAAAGGCTACTCGCCTTTCGGAAATACTGGTGATTATGCTCAGATTGATCTTGAGCGAATGAAGCGAGGTGGAGGTCTTACCAGATTGGTCGCATTTCCTGTCTTAGGCCAAAGTCTCAGATATGAAGTCGATCGTGTCTGTCTCGAACGCTTCGAGCTCGAGATGTGCAGGTTTACAGGTCCAAAGTTCTCATCGATAGCCACAAGGATGAGAATCGAATTGGGTCTCTTTTGCAAATTTCGGAGTAAGAGCCAACGTAGTCTGGTTTGTGCTATCTGCTACCTGACTGCGGATATTTGCCTACGCACTCGGAGCGCGTGCCTTCGAACTTGCGGTCCGTATGTGTTTGAGCGCGGTCGGAGTATTGTGAGCGTTCTTGAGACTGAGCTGCGTGATGCAGATAGAACTAGCCACGGCCATCGTAATCGATGCGAGAGGCGAGTGAGATCTTCGAGTGTTCTTTCAAGAGCCCGTGGGCAATCTATAGGCTACTGTGCCTAGATAAGTACTCGTGAGGCAGACTATTCGGCGAAGCTTGATTGCACTATGGTGCATTATCGAAAGGCTGAGCATCACAAATGTTTGCGGATCTCGGACAATGCCAATCGCATCTGCTCGCTCTTCCCATGCGATGTCCATGTACCTATCTCGGGGGATCGTTTGATAGGTTTACGAAGAAATGTAAAATGCCCGTAAGGCTGACGGAGACAGGATAGCCCTGAAATGAAGAGCAGGCCCATGCTTGAGCCAATGCCCGGTGGTCTCACCCGGCGAGGGAACACTGGTCACCAAATGCTCAGCGTAGGGACCCATCCCGCGTGTTGCTGGAGGAAGAAGCCGTCGGCGAGCTTCAGCTTCTGGTTCTTACGGAATGCTTCTCGATGAGCGCTTTAGCTCGGGCTTCATCCTCCTTGTTTCTTACCATCGTGATGATCAGCCTCGCCGTCCTTTGACGTTGGATTAGAAGTTGCAGCCATGTCCAGCTAATCATTCCAAGCTTTCCCAAGCTTCCACCCAAGAGATATCACGTCGTGGGTGGTGGCAGCCAAGCGAGCGCAGTGGAAAGCTTGAGCCTATCGTTCTGCCACGCGAGGATATTCACTCGCATCTCGGCGATAGAGGAAATACGGTACCACCGGACCATGTTTCTCGCCACGCACACGTTGCAATGTCACTGTCTGCCGCAACTAGTTGTTCGTCCGCGCGTGGTTTCACGTTTCTCGCGTGCGCCGTAGACCAACCAGCGCAACGAGCAGGTCTTACGTGAAAGTCTGATCAAAGGGCCTCCGGAGTTCGCAGAGGATGATATGCATGAAGGTCTGTTCGGCGGCAGGATTCCGCTGAAGTGCTGTCCACAAGTCTCTGCACGTTTTCGCGTGCGCAAATTTGATTGGCCATCTCAACCTCATCTTTCGAGCTCTCCATCTCGGACGCTTTCCTCGATGCTCTTTGGAGTCTGGCACTACCTCCGTAAGGTGGATGCAGACATGCTGGGCGATGTTCAGGCCTGCAGCCAAGCCGCCATTTTCTGCACAAGGCGACTGTCCGTTGTTGCTTCCCTCAAGCCATGGCTCCAGCAAAGTGCAGGCATGATATCATCCTGGTCAAGCGTCTCGAAAAATCGTTCTCTGGGCCTACGCAAATCGCCGAATGCTTCTCCATTTGCAGAATATCAAAGTCGCATTGCCTATGTTCGCTTAAGAAGCAGAGTTTTCCTCAACTTGTGGTTCGGCCTCTCACATATATTGAGTTGGCCGGGGCGTTGAAGTCAAATTTCCTGTGCCAACAACTTGCACATCACCGCTGCTTCTCTGCCGCACACAAAAGAAAAGCTGAGAGCTGTGGTGGCTGACGCAGTCCTCCCGCCCGCCGCCATTTCCCACGACCTACAGTTAGCAAAGCCAGTGCTTTGCGGCCTCTAAACTACACACAGACAGGCCTATCCATTCGGCAGCAGTGCACGAGCAACGAGTAGCGTGGCATTCCGACTCTTCCGTCATAAGCCTCTCGCGTATGCCCTGCGCATACGGATAGCACCAAACCGCAGCGCCGCATATTCAGCTGCTTAGCCATTCACGTCTGATCCGACCTGAACGTGGTACCCAGGAGTGGCAAGCCTGTCTGCTTGATCCTTCATCGCATACCCACGTTGGTCGACCCTGTCAGAGTTTAGATCGGTCCGTTCGATCGTCTATATCGTGCCGACTATCCAAAGCTATATACAAAGCTTGTCGACGTCCACTGCTTTGGCGCTTTTGCTCGAATTGTAGTGCCAAGTCCACTACACCTCACTTCAAGTCTCAGCACGCCAAGACGTCACGATGGGTGACCAGTCGATGCGAGACTATGGCCTTGCGGCACCCCATGGACCTAACATGGGTGGCCAGCATGTGGCTACAGCCGATCTGTCGAACATGCACGAGAACGAGGCATCTGTATTCAGATCGCTATTGCTTCCAGACGACAGCTACGATGAGAACGGAACATACTGGGCAGATATGCCGATCGGAAAGCGACTGAAATTCGTCAACCATGTCGATTCGCAAGAGGCCAAGAAGGAACTTCAAAGCATTGGACGTATGATGAAGGCCGATCCACTTTCACCAGTTGGCTACTACATGCGAAATATGGTCATTCCTGGTATGGGTCTGCTTCTTGAAGGGTAAGCATCGATCGAAGCATCTTCTTCTCGTGAAATTACTAACTATTCTAGTTACGTCCTGTTCTCCATCGGTAACGTCAAGCCGTTATTCCAGGCTGCATTCCCTGGCTGCTGGAAGAAGAACACTGTCTGCGACATCACCTGGATTCAAGCTGTCGACTACCTCGAAATCTGTGGTATCATCGTTGGTCAAATTCTCGTTGGTATTCTTGGTGACTGGCTGGGTCGCCGATGGGGTCTCATCCAAGACGCGGTCATCATGTTCCTGGGTCTTATCATGCTTACAGCTTCTTGGGGTGTCACACTCAACGGCTGGGTCATCTGCTACGTCTGGTCGCTCTTCTTCTACGGTATCGGCGTAGGTGGAGAGTACCCGATGACTGCTACTTCTGGTATGGAAAACGCTGTCGGCTCCGGCAAGATCTCCACGCGTGAGGATCGTCTCCATCGTGGTCGTAAAGTTACGTCGGCATTCTTGATGCAAGGTTGGGGACAGTTCTTGAACCAGGTCATTCTGATCCTCCTGCTCTTGATCTTCCACGGCGGAAAGTCTGGCGCTCCATATGGAAGAACTCTTGTGCAATGGACATACCGTGTGTCCTTCGCGATTCCTGCCGCTGGTACTCTCTGGCTTGTCTACTACCGTACCTACAAGATGCGATCGGCCTCGAAGCAGCTTCAAGCCGCCAAGAAGAAGCAATCAGTCACTGGTTACGATGTCAAGTCGTTGAGTCTCACGTTCAGCTACTTCGGTGGACGTGTTTTCGCAACAGCGGCAGCTTGGTACGCCAACGATGTCTTCTTCTACGGCAACAAGCTCTTCCAGAGCGAGTTCATTGCCACGATCTCTGGTCAGACCACATCCGTCATGGTCAACTGGCTTTGGAACTTGCTCAACATCGGTGTCTCTCTGGTCGGCTACTACCTCGCCTCATTCCTGATCGACAATAAGAACTACGGACGCAAGTGGATGCAAATTGTCGGTTTCCTGGGAGACTTCCTCTGCTTCGTCATTCCAGCTTTCAACTACACCTACTACGCAGAAGGCGCTGGCGTCCACAAGTTCATGGCCATGTACTTCATCTCGTCCTTCTTTAACCAGTTCGGACCCAACTCGGTCACTTTCTTGGTTGCTGCTGAGGTCTTCCCGACGCCAGTCCGTGCTTCCGCCCACGGTTTCAGCGCTGCCTGCGGAAAGCTCGGCGCTCTCACAGCTGCAGTCCTGTACAACTACATCGACATCCCGACTCGTTTCTTGGTGGTGCCGTGGTTTGGTCTTGCGGGTGCTTTGATCACTTTCGTCTTCCTCCCAGACACCACTGGTCTGGATCTGAAGGAGCAAGAACGGAGATGGGCATACATTCGCGCCGGGCGTGAACACGAATATCATGGTGTCGCAGTTCACCCACAGCATCTGTCCTTGTGGGAACGCATGTGGGGTCTCAGCAAGAATTACAATGCTGAGGAGGATTACAAGCAGCGGGTCGAGGAGATGCGTACCGATTGGGAGGCTGCCATGGCGAAGCGTGCTGCCGAGAAGGAGCACCCAGATGAGGATCCCGATGCTGATGACTGGAGCTCAGAGGTCAGCACATTTTTCGAGCGTACGAGAGGCCAGAAAGGTGCAGCGAGTCCATTCAAGCAGCAGCAGCACGGTGGTGGTCTTAACGGGCATGCCAATGGTTCTCCGAACGGCAACTCCATCGGAGAAGAGAAGGAGGAGCTGAAGCAGCAGTAGTTTTTGCATTGACGTTTTGAGGCATTTAGATCGTATATTGGCGCTGGCTACAATTACATCATTGGTGTATAGCATATGGTACATGATGTGTCCGGCAGACTAGACTGTATAGCAGAACAATGGCGCTCGTGGCTACATCTCTCATAACCGATCCTTCGCATACTGCCGACTCTTGTATTGCGACTATTCGTCCTTCGTTCGGTCATCGAATCGCTGCAACATATGCAGCGCCCTCTCATACGCATACATTGTGACCGCACTGCTGGGCGCAGCTTTGACAAGACTAACGCTCAGGCCCCGGTATAACCCAATCGTGCCTTCCTTCTTCAAGATCATCCTCAAAGTGCTCAACACTCCCCTCTCATAGACTGGGATCTTCATGCCTCCAGCATATCTTTGCCTGGTAGGTCCCTGAACTTGTAGTCTCTTCCTGACCGTGTCCAGTGGGAACACAGCGCTCTTGCTCAAAATACTTGCTGTCACGCCCGCCACTGCGTCTCCAGATCCGAAAGGTAGTTGCACGCTCGCCAGTGGCGGCTTGAGAGATTCGTAAAGCGCAAAGAAGAGGCCCATGTATGGAACAATCTGTCCAATGCCTGCGCTGAGCCCACGAAAGAAACCAGCGCTACCTTCATTCCGCGTGATCTCTCGAACACTCGCTATGAGACCATCGTAGACTCTCTCGGTCCCTTGTGCTGCAAATCGTGTGCGCAGCAGGTCGAGAGGATACGTCAGCGTTGTTGCTGCAGTTCCAGCAACAGCGCCTCCAATGAAACTCTTCGCTGAGCCTGGAATTTTAAACCTGCCGTCTTCTGATATCTTGTCCAACGCCTGAGTCGTACTCCGATATGCCAGAAACTGTACTGCGCCGTAGCTCAAGTATAGCCATTCTGCTGGGATGTTGCCCTTCCAGAACCCCGTGATGCCTTCATGCTGCCATATGTCCCGTACTACGCTGGATACTCCAGCCGATGATCGTGGTCGGAATGGCTGAGAAAGAGGGTCGGCGAGGGAGTGGTAGTGAAGCTGTAGTCGAATCTTGATCACGTCCAGAGGCGCGATACAGAATCGCGATATCAGTCCGGATATGGCGCCGGCGACGACGACTTGACCGCGAGTGCCCTCATCGCGGAGCTGTTCTGTCCCAGACATCCATTACTAGCCTTTCGCCGGAGCGATGTGGCAGAATGTGCTGTGCTTGCTGGGTGAGGGTGGAAGACAATTGCCGGGGCAAACAAAGGTGGACAACGCCGGTCCAAGCGTTATGTCACCACCTGTTTCCGACTTTTGACGAAGCGAACGCAGCAACAACGACCTGTCGGTTAGCAGAATTTGATATTATTCGATAGCCTGCGTTCTCGCGAACGTAAGGGTATCTGTTCTGTACAGTCTGCGTCGTCGTCGAGGTTGTTATAGTAGAATATAAAGAGGGCTTCAAGACACCGCTAGTGACATAACGCGTGTCCCGACGTTGGTGGATGTCAAATGAAGCTCGAAAGATTGGCTTGGCTTGACCTCGGAGCTGGGTCGTCTCCAATGCCTTCGCAATCCTCTTGCTTTCTTTCTATACAGGCACCCGTGATGGCGTTCTCACGCCATATAGCACGGCAATGCCAGAAACGCCTGTCAAATACTTCAATACGACTGGTCTCTTCAACGGGTCGCGCTCGACAGTCTCCACAGGAAGCATCGAACTCGGGATCCCAACCTCAGGAGTTTGGAGAGTTCCTCATTAGGAAGCCAGTCTCTCGTATAGAGCCTCGAAAAGTGCATCCAAGAGTGAGGTCACAAGCAGAAGCAGCCCGTCTACGAGCAATTCAGACTCGTCCAGGAAATGATGAGGCAACTCTGATCAATATTGCTCACGAAGAAGACGAATATCGCTTTGCTCCAATATCTCTACGAGATCTATGTCAATGCTCCAAATGTGTCGATCCATCAACGAGGCAGAAGCTAGTTTACACTCCGGATATTCCCAGCGACATCAGAGCCAAGGAGGTCACGTTCGATTCTGGCAACGTGAGCATCAAATGGGAGAACGACGCACCTGGTTACGCAGAAGATCATGTCACTACTCTACCATTGAAGGGCCTCATGCGACTGGGCGGGAGAGGGAGAATGACTCCAGAGCAAGCACCTATACCTCGAGCTTATTGGAACACCCAGATGTACACGTCAGAAACCTCGGACTTTGATTATGAAGATTACATGTCGTCCGATAGCACACTCTACACTGCCGCCCGACAACTTCATACTCATGGTCTTCTCTTTGTGACGAATGTGCCAGAAGACGAAGAATCGGTCGAACGGGTCGCAGAACGCATCGGACCTCTTAAGACTACATTCTATGGCAAGACTTGGGATGTACGGTCTGTACCAGAGGCTAAGAATGTCGCCTACACCGCTCAGAACCTCGGTTTCCATATGGATCTCATGTATATGAAGCAACCTCCCCATCTTCAACTATTGCACTGCATACGTTCATCATCAGCAGGAGGCGCCTCGCTCTTCGCGGACTCATTCCTCGCGGCCAAAGAGCTCTCTGAAACGGACAGCTACTCATATGCCACCTTGAGCTCTCGAACTGTAGAGTTCCACTACGACCACCCAGACCACTACTATCACCAATCTCGACGAGTCATCGAAGAGGCTCCGATTCAACGTGGTGCGCTGAAAATGCTAAGCCATATTGATCTTGGAAGAGCGCAAACCAATTATCCAGGCCTCGAACACCTCAAGACCCTTAAACCAATAGATTTCCTGGAAAGTGTTGCATGGTCGCCTCCCTTTCAAGGCCCCTTCAAACTCGACTCTGATCCTTCACATGCCAATTCGCACCATAGGACAGGTCAACCCATCGAGGCAGGTCTGGGTGCGAAGCTCTACAACGAAAAAGTCGTCCAATGGCATGCCGCGGCCAAGAAGTTCAACGACCTGATCCATCGTCCGGAAGTCATATATGAGAGGTTAATGAAACCTGGAGAATGTGTGATTTTCGATAATCGAAGGGTTTTGCACGCGAGGAAGGCTTTTGAGGTTGGTGATGCGGGTAAGGAAAGGTGGTTGAGGGGTGCATATATTGACAAGGATCCTTTTATGAGTAAGTTGAAGATTTTGAGTGAGAGATTTGAGAAGGAAGAGAAAGAGATGGGGCCAGAGGAGTTGGAGAGGGCTATGAGTATGGACGTTTGAGAGTGATGGGAGGGTTAGCATTTGCATTTGCATGTGAGCGAGATCGTGGTGGTGTATATTCTGAGCAGTGTTAGCATTGGTGTGAGCTGATACCCAGACAGCGAGGAAAAGAGGCAGTTTATGTACAGAGAACCGTTCGAACGATCATGCCTGAGTCCCGGTTCTTCACAATTACCGCATCTGCGCGTACGACTGTCGTCTCTCTTGATCCATCGCTCGCTGGCAGACGTCGTCTCTCCTGGAAGAATGTCGCAAGTCGAGCATCAAGCGAGGCCATCCCCTCCCTGTCTAGGCATATAGCCAAGTTCTAGATGGAGACGCAGGTCATACGTCAATGGACCGTCAGGAGCCCTTGATAGTGGTGTCAAAAAGCAAAGGAACGTCTGGAAGTGCCACTGTTTTGTAGGCTCCTAGCTCGGCTCATACGTACAGTCAATAGCATGTGAGTCTTGATGCCGAAGATAGCCGGTTTGCATGTGAATCTTCGAAGGACTAGGCGGTCCAATTCACATGGCAGGATATGAAAATGCTCAGTTCAAGCTATTCCGAGAACGTAGTGATCACTCCCAGGCGTGGCCTCCTCTTCGAATCTGATGACTGGCAACTCGAATGCAACGATCATCTCGAGTCACCTGCCTTGCTCATGACAGGATTATACTTCCCTTTGACGAGTTTTCTGCCGCCATCATTGCGAGATACCATCGGGAGACATCCTTTTATCGAGAGCTGATCTTTGGTCTTAAGTCAGCCAGATCGACTTGACCTTTCTTGCCTTGCTTATGGCCTTGTTCGAAAGAGATCATCGTAAGGTCGATCACTGTGTTAATTTCAATCTGCGCTTGCTTGTGATCCTTTCGATCGACATCCACTTCCGGTCGTTCACATTTCGACTCTTGTCAGCTTCTTTTTGATCTAATAATCATTGCAATCGGTTGTGGAATGATTGAGGGCAGACCGTAGCTATGAGATCTCTTCCGTGTCAGCATGATATCTGCGGGTCGTTCGATCTCAGAAACCTTTTCGATTTTCTTTGGACACTGGTATGTGTATCAAACACTGACGATGTTCTAACGTGGTCTCACAACGATCACTGGGTCGATGGATGTAATTTGTCAAACAGAATAAGTATCTGAGCGACATCACTGTTTGCATTGCATTGCTTGGTACAAGTCCGCATCAATTGAGGCTTTTACCTCGTCCTATGTACTTCTCGAGTGTCTAATTTGATCACTGCGAAGTGTGGTCATCACTTCGTTGGAGCACCGGTAACGCGGTTTCGATGAGGCGATTACATTCTTGCTTGGTTTTGATGGCAACGCCCGGGAGATGAGATCAGTAAGTATTGAGAATCTGAAAACAGGTCTTGCTCAATGTGTCCAGCGTTGAGACAATGCTAGACACAATCAGAGCTGCCGAGCAGCTCGCAATATCTGTGTTGTGCGGCTTTGATCGATATGCCCTGGCTTCAAGGTCAAAGTCGATCTATTGTTCGGTCTCCTAGACGTTATGCGAGCAACATGCGCTCTTACTGAGCATAGTCAGGCTGTATTGAATTTGTTACGTGTCGATGAAGAGCCTCCGGGTGAGCGAGAGGTCGACGGAGTCGTCGATCTTGTGACAGCGATGCATCCACCGAAGTATTGATTGAGCAGACCTTCTGGAAGGCTACTATCGATGAATTGATCGATTGTACATCGAAGGAGTATTAGAAAGAAGTAAGAGGAGAGTTGTAGACATCGATTCCATGCTGCTTTGATCGAAAAAAGTGTCAAGGCCACAGAGTGGTGTTATGGCTATTGGGAGTTCTTATTGTTGATCCTGGTGAATGGAATAGTCAATATCGATTGGGAGATGATTAAAAAGGATGTCTGTGAGTCGACGGGGCTTTGGAAGTGGTGGTGTGGGCTTGGCGAAGCGTGAAAGTGCAAAAAGTTGCCCCAAGCTACCCCCAACTTCAACCCACGATATCTCAACCATTCCACAACCGATTGCAATGATTATTAGATCAAAAAGAAGCTGACAAGAGGGGGATTCGAACCCCCGCGGGCAAAGCCCATGAGAATACTGCCCAGTTGAACTGGGTAAGATCGAATAGATCGAATCTTGAGTCACACCTGAACAATATTAGAGCGCGCTCAAAGCTGTACAGCCGAAAGCGAAACTTACGCCATAACCACTCGGCCTTAAGAGAACCGTTAGCAACTGTTGGGGACAATGGTAGAACGGTAGAACGAACCATCTTGCCAATGAAGCTCTCCTATTGGATAGAAAGTCGTGAATTGAGGTCGAAATAAGTATCTTGCTAGTCTCCAAGCTCTCCAAGCTGTTCCCTGCTTGTCAGAAAGTCCTTAGACAAAGTTCCAGGCTATTCGGTAAAGTGGTGGGACCGGAACTGCAAATCTTGGGCTGTGAAGTGTGGATCACATGCCGGGCTTGGCACTTTCGGCTGGCCCGAGCACGATCCACTGAGGTCCATCGCCAGATGAAATTTGATGGAAGAAACAAAATCAGAGATACAACCACAGATCATAGAAAATGCAGAGCAAAGCAGCAAAAATCAACGTTGCAAGAGAACAGACTCTGAGGCAAAAGATCTTGCACGTCACCCGGCTCATCCTGCATCGCGGGGATTTGCCTTCGCAAGGACCACAATTTCGGGTGCCAATGCAGATCATAGAGACTACTCCTTGGACCGAATAGCAAGGAACGTTCCTGCAGAACGTGTATCGCCTCGTCTACATGAACGCAAAGGAGCAAAGCCAGCTCGCAAAGTCCATTCACCCGCATCGAGGCCGAGCGGAAGAGCACGGCGGAGCTTGAAGTGGAGCCATCATCAGTCACGATTTCAAAGCAAAGACCTCGATGGCCCTTTTCAGCCTGAGATCATAGACTGTCCTCAGCAAACATGACTTCAAGTGGTTGTGAATTTCCCTGCTGAGAATTCTGTTTACCACTAGCCTTTCGTGCCGACCTCGGCGAGCAGGCGCATTGTGTATTGCCCTTACCCTTTCCACTATTCTACTTATCCGTGTCTAGACCTCACTTCCAACTCATTCGAAACAACAATCACACTCGCGGTCAATCACTCGCCATTGACATTTTCGAACTCGACCGAGACATTCGCGCCCTCTGAGACATCTTATTCAAGTAAATCACACACCAGGCTTTATACGATTGTCGCACATCAACCTCTGAATCGAAGGTCGGCGAACAGAGCGCCTCATATTTGATCACATACGGCTGGGCTTGCAGCGTTGCGTTCAGGCCAAATTCTGAGGTCTCCAACGTCGCAAGCCTGCGTCTGGCGGAGTCATCATGATTCCAATCCCAAAACCAGAAGACTACAATGTCTCTTCGAAGAACGGATTTTTGCCTACCGAAGCGCCACTCGAGCGCCTGCCCGACTCATACTATGCACCATGGGAATATGTTGTGAACAATTTACAAGGCCTGGTCCTCAGCAAGAGACTTCGAGAGACTGTGGACAAGATGGAAGTGCTCTCGACCGAGCGACTATTTGGAGAGGCTCAATGGCGCCGAGCATATAGCGTGCTTGCGTTCATTGCACATGCATACATTTGGGGAGATGACAAGCCGGCTGAAAGAGTGCCGCCGCCAGTCACCATACCATTCTTGGAGACTTGTGCACACCTCGAGCTTCCGCCGGTTGCGACCTATGCCGGTCTCGTGCTTTGGAACTGGAAGCCAATCTTCGATGCTGAACGTGCCGATACTCTAGCCAACCTCGACACAATCAACACCTTTACTGGCTCGCTTGATGAGAAATGGTTCTACTTGATCAGTATTGCCGTCGAATCCAGAGGTGGTCCGCTCATTCCGCTCATGCTGAAAGCAGTGGAAGCTGCAAACCGCAACGACAGGAATGCAGTCACCGAATGCCTTGAGCAATTCGCAGAACGCCTGGACGAGCTTGGGATGACATTGTCTCGCATGTACGAAAACTGCGATCCGCATGTCTTCTATCATCGCATCAGACCTTTCCTGGCAGGAAGTAAGAACATGTCTGATGCTGGACTTCCAAATGGCGTAATCTTCGACAATGGAGGCCCGATCAACAAGCAACGCTACGTGCAGTTTAGTGGCGGCAGCAATGCTCAGTCAAGCATCATCCAGTTCTTCGACATTGTTCTCGATGTCAAGCATCGCCCGACAGGAAGCAAGGCCGATGCAGCAGTGGCCGAGAAGAAGCACTCAGCGCCAGCGCCGAATTTCATTCATGACATGCGCAAGTACATGCCAGGCCCTCACGCTCGCTTTCTGGAAGCGGTGCAACGTGTGGCGAATGTTCGCGCCTTTGTCGAAGAGCATCAGTACGACCAGGCCCTGCAGACAGCGTTTGATGCTTGCATCGCTGTGCTCTCCGACTTTAGAGATCGACATATCCAGATGGTCACTCGCTACATCATCATTAAAAGCCGAGAGGCCAAGAACGCTGAAAGCGAGAAGGATGGCGAGACGAAGTCGAAGAAGATCAACCTTGCCATGCGTCCGAAGGATGGAGTGGAGGGCGAAAAGACCAAGAGGGATTTGAAGGGCACAGGTGGCACTTCACTGATTCCGTTCTTGCGTCAGGCACGAGATGAGACCAATGAGCCGGCGGTGGAGGCATGGACTCGCCGCATTCTCAACAAGCGGCGCGGGATCGTCGCAAGTGATGAGCATGGAGAGGTGAAGCAAGGCATTTCGACTGTTTGGACGATGGACACAGGCAATGCTCTTTGCTATTCATAGAAGGAAATGCTGCGAAGCACTTGACTTGTCATTGCATATCTGACGCATTCACGATGTCCATATTGAGATAGATACAGATGATCATGACGAATTCGCTTCTACTCTCACATACACTGTCAATCCACAGCCAAGTCTGGTATGCTGTAGGGATGGGTTCTCATCACCTACTGATTGCACGCGAGTTCTTTGGCCGTGCATATGAGGGTTACTGCATGGTTGGCTGACAATCGCTGACAACAATGAATTCCTTCGCTTCTTTGATCTCGTACTGTACGAGGCAGATTGGCCGTATCTCTAAGGGTTCCTGCAGACTCGCTTGGAAGTGTGGCTCTCCGAACGGCTTCGCCACAGCTGAAGTCTCACAGACATGCAAATAGCAGATCCTAAGACAGGCAAACAGTATACCATTTCATGTATCTCACTCGAGGCAACTACTTTGGATGGCTAGTCGGCGTAATTCTGTACGGCAAGACCGACTCGGAGGCTAAGGAAGCCGTTGTCAACCCTGAAGGCCATAGGGCTGTGGATACAAGTGAGCAGAGTATGTTTGTTGTGTATGTAGTCAGCTCTGCGGGTTGAATTCGCAAAACATAGTGGTTTAGGGCTGTGGCTGGTGCAGAAATGGTCTCATTGTGGACAACCCTGGTCAACGGCTTCTTCATCTCCCGGAGGTGAGCCGCGCCCAGCACTGCCACCACGCCTCGCACGAGTCCCCGCTGGCTGGGAGGAAGCATCCGATATCGTATGGTTCGATTTTGTGACGCGAAAGCTGGGCGAAACATCATCCACCGACCGCTTGTTTCTGCTCACGACCCATTTTAGATAACTACAACGCCGTCGAATTTCAACATTGGAGCAATTTGTGCTATCTCAACATCAGGCGAGGATGGCAAAGAGCCCTCGTTGAAACTGAAGCTAAACTCGACCTGACGTTTCAACTTGCATATACAAGGCAACGCGACTCGAAGATGGATACTTCTTGGCAGGGAGCAGCAGGCTACTCTCAACAGCAGTCTGCTCCCTTTCCAGGACAGCTGGACGGCGGTGCTAACAACGAAGACTGGGAGGAATGGCTGCGATGGGATCCAGCCGCTGAACCTATCTCCCCTGACGACACCTTCAATTCTGGCTCATCTAAGAACGACTCACCTATCCAAGACCTTGCTTTTGATGCGCCTTTTGGCAAGACTGATGAAGAACCACTTGGACCTCTACACATTGTCGGCAACGACTCCCTGGACTTTGGAGCCAGTCATGACTTCAATACTGACTTTGCGTTGTTTGGCACCGGCGACCTCAATGCCGGCTTCGCATTCGACCAAGCCGGCTCCATAGATAATCTCGTCCCCAGCATACCTAAATTAGACACCAATACAGCAGCATGGGCATTACCTTCCACTGGCCTGGACGAACCAAATGTCTCACTGTCTGCCATTTCAAATGAAAACAACCAACAGCTACACTCAGCGACCTCCCTCACCGCAACTACGCCAAGCTTGCACCAGAGTCCCCAGTCGAGCTCGGGTACACAAAATCGTCGCAGTCTATCGTCAGTGCCTCCTGATCCACCAAAGAAGCGCGGAGGTCGCAAGCGCAAAGCAGAGACCCAGGCTGAGCCAAGTCCTGAAGGTCTGGAGAATGGGGACTCTCAGGACGGCGACGAACCACCAATCAAGAAGACCTCACACAACGTCATCGAGAAGCGTTATCGCAACAACCTGAACGACAAGATAGTGGAGCTACGCAATGCTGTTCCCAGTCTGCGCGCAATGGGTCGCGCGAATAGCGGCAAGGAGACGGAGGACCTTGAGGGCTTGACGCCGGCCCACAAGTTGAACAAGGCTACTGTTATGGCCAAGGCGACTGAGTATATCAGACATTTGGAGAAGCGCAATCAAAAGATGCAGGACGAAATGAATGCGCTTAAGGCTCAACTAGAGAAGGTCGAAAATACGTTTGGCAATTCTCGAGATCGACAAGAAAGCAACAGCCCAACCTCTGCAGCTCAGCGGTCGCGGGAGGCCTCGTCTGCGTCGCAGGGTGCAGTCCCTGGCTTTCTCAATGTGCCGCAGGATCAGAACAGATTTGGCCAACCTGTGGTGCAGCAGCAATATATGCAACAGCAGCGAGGACCAACATATGCTCGTCCTCCAAATCCACCGGTCGAAGCACAAAATCAACAACCTTATGTCAATGGCAGAGGTGGCATCATGAATAAGGTCATGCTCGGCACCATGGCTGGAGTCATGGTCATGGAAGGCTTCACTCAGGAGCAATCAGGCGATGACTCGTCTGCTCGCCAGCTCTTCTCGGTCCCCACAGCTCTCCTCAAGCGCGCACTGGATGGCTCGGCACACTCATCGTCGGCCGCAATATCTCGCCAAGCTGCGATTCCACTGCTCAAATTGTTCCTTGTTGTCGGCGCCCTGTTCTATCTGCTGGCGCCCTTCCTCATGTGGGCACCGCGGCGGAAGCAGAAGATCTGCTCTTCTGTACAACTACCCAAGGCACCGTCACTTGCATCGCCAGTTGAGGTGCGGAGACAGGCGTGGCTTACTGCCATTCAGAGCGTCTGGGTCCCAAAGCATTTCTTGCTCGAGGTCGTTGCTGTTGGCTTCAAGATGCTGCAGCTTAGCATTAGAAGACTCGTCGGCGCCGAGATCTTTACTCATATCACTGGCACGAGCAAGGAAGAAGAGGCTGCTCGTGTCAAGGCATGGGATATCGCCATCGATGCTCAACTGGCAGGTGGTGATGCTCAAGTATCATACTACCGTCTCCTGCTTACGCTCATGGAGAGTGGTACCCTACCAGACTCCCCAGCGCGGCTTATGCAGAAGGCTGTGCACTTCCGCGTCTTTTTCTGGGAGATTGCAAACGCTGGCTACGGCAATATCCTTGGCTTCAAATCTTTCACAGAGAAAGTGGGCAGGATCTACTGGGATTCCGCACGTCGCATTCAGAAAGAGCTTGTCCATGCTAGAGCACAAGGTCGACCGTCTGAAGAAGATGAAGTCGAACTCCTGCCAGACCATCTTGCACAGCTTGTCGAGCTGGACTGCGACGAAGTGCTGAGCGATGAGATGATCCAGAGAGCGTGGAACCTCGCATGGAACAAGCCAAGTGCCAACGAGCTTGCTCCAAATGCAGCCAAAGACAGTGTTGTCGAGGATCATGCTATTCGATCACCGCTTGATGCCGTCGCTGCTTGGTATACGAACACAACAATTGATGACACCCTGGCCGATGCTTTGAGCGATACAGCTTCCACCATGGACACGGAATATTATCTTGGACTGGCTTTGAGCGTGGCGCCCCCTGCTTCAAGCACGCACGTACGTGCTCTGACTGCAAAGGCGGTGCTGTCCAACACGAACCGCGAAGCCAACATCGTTGTCGCACTCGAAGCACTCCCGGTCATCTGCCCTACTGGCGGGATGAACCTGGTCAGCCACGCACCTGCCTCGCCAGATGTCTTCACGGCATTGACTTTGGCAAAGCTGATATCGCTCTGCTCTCCATTATCGCCAAAGACTGCCCGCAGTCGAGCATTCACTGCACTCAATAACATGAGTCTACCGCCTGCGCAGTTCTCACTGCTCACTGCCGTGGCTGCATACAGACTTCTGCGACTACTGACTTCCAACCAGGGTCGGTCAAATGACGCCCGAGTTGGACTCGAGGACCTTGCTGGCAGTCTCCGCCTCTGGGCTGGCACGCAAGCTGGTCGGGATAGTGGCTTGGGACAACATGGACGTGCGAAGATGGTCAAACTGTGCTTGGTCATTGCAAAGCAGCTTGGAGGATGGGAAGAGAAAGATAGCGGATACAGCTCCGCTAGAAGCGCGAGCTCGAGCCCGGTGCGAGAGGGCATTGTGATCACATAATGATTGTTTAAGCCGATCACATGTAGGGCGTGGTCCCATAGAACAAGGCGCGGGATGCGCCGTTTGAGAAATCACCATAGATCACCATCATGACTAGATTCAAACAGTATCGCAAAAATACCTTTGCACTCCACTGCAGCTGGCTTTTGTCTTCTTCCCTAGAATATCGTTATGCTTCTGCTGCCGTAAAAGCTTATACCGCGGCTTCTTTCATAGCCACATGACGTCTTAGTCAATGACTTTATTCGGAACGCGACCTTGTGATCTTGCAACAACAACACTCGATGGTACAACCAGTCTCTACAGACCTTTGTACTATGTGAACCAGACGCGCCTCACACACTGAGGCTGCTCTCACAATATGGACGGCGACGTGATTTCCAATCGCGATGAGCCTATCCCGATCCTACGCATACCCACGAACGAAGACGAATCCTCTGCCTCCGTCTCCGACAGCGAGCCCACACTAGGCCGTCGAGATAGAATCAAAGACCGCGCGAGTAGAGTTCGCGACAAGTTCGACGAGTACAGCAGTCCTGAAGGACGACAGAGCTTACAGGATAGACTCTTTGCCAGTGTACTTTCACAGATCATACCCACTGATGCTCCAGATGGCGATGACAAGCAAGCGCAAGGCACTAAGAAGGACAGACGGTCGAAGAAATATGTGGACAAGCCTGAGTTCGCGCCTATGAGGATGACGGCAAATTTCAGAAGGTTTAATGCACGATGCGGCGTGCTATTTGTGATGGAGAATAGGCTCATTCACCTGTTCTCATGGCGTCGACCTACGGCAACGCTCTCCTTCCTCGCAGTATACTCGCTCATGTGCCTCAAACCGCATCTGCTACCAGTAGTACCG
The DNA here is from genome assembly GCA_014298035.1 of Pseudocercospora fuligena. NCBI lineage: Eukaryota > Fungi > Ascomycota > Dothideomycetes > Mycosphaerellales > Mycosphaerellaceae > Pseudocercospora > Pseudocercospora fuligena. The sequence continues at coordinate 50,762 of JABCIY010000093.1, read as the reverse complement.
CTCACTGTCTTGCTATTCGGGATCATGATTCCATCCTTCCTCGCTCGACACCCTACGCCCGCCAACGATCCACGCATTGAACCCAGCTACCGTGGACCACCGACAGCGCCTGCCAGTCGTGTCAAGCCGGCACCAGAAATGAGCACTGACTTCTGGAGGAACATGAGAGACTTGCAGAACAGCATGGAGGACTTTTCCCAGCTTCACGATGCAGCGAACGAATACATCACGCCTTACACGAACTTTAGCGATGAGGCAGTAAGCTCGACGCTCTTCCTCGCCCTTTCTGCTCTGGGCATTGCTGCCTTTGTTGGGAGCGCGCTAGTACCGTGGCGAGCTATCGCTCTGATCGCTGGCTGGGTTGCTACACTGCTTGGTCATCCAAGTGCTCAGAAAGTGTTGTTGTCTACCAAGAATGTCAGCAACTTCCGCCAACATGTGCTGATGTTGCAGAGCCAGCTGCGCAACTGGATAGAGAGCGATATTCTTATGGACGAACCACCTGAGCGACGACAAGTAGAGATATTTGAGCTTCAAAAACACCATGCTGGCAGTAACACTTGGGAGCCTTGGCTTTTCTGTGCATCACCATATGACCCGCTGAGCCCAGCACGTATTGCCGGATCACGTCCAAAAGGTACGCAATTCTTCGAGGACGTGCAGACGCCGATTGGCTGGGCTTGGAAAGAGAAGAAGTGGAACCTTGATCTGCTCAGTCGGGAATGGGTTGAAGAACGCATGATCAGTGGTGTTGAGATCGAGACTGAAGGCGAACGATGGGTTTACGATCTGCCTGATGAAGAGGTGGAGCCGCTCATGATGAGCGCCAGTCCTGGCAAGGGTAAGGTCAAAAGGAACAAGAGCGCTCCCAAGAGTGGTTGGGAAGAAGGCACCGGGCACAGCCAACGAGGCGAATGGCGGAGACGCAGATGGACCAGACTTGTCGAGAAGAGAGCTGTTGCCAACACGTTCGACAAGCCGAAAGAGTGAGGGTTGGTCAAAGGTCAAGATTGATCGTCGGACACTGATCAAGAACGCTTGGGTGCAGCTCCAACTCGCATGGTTGACAGCATCTTGCGTTTTCTCGCCATGTGCTACCTTGCCCGGACCCAGCAAACGATATGCGCCCTGCTGCGGCTCAAGCTTGTGAGGCAATAGGATCACGAAACCGCAAGCCACCCCGCGACCTTTATCGCTCGTGCCGCAAAAGCGAGCTATGCCGCATGTGAGCTACGCCCCGACGCCTGCCTCGCAACCACGGTCTGCACCTCCAGCAGAGCAGGCTGAACGGCGGCCTCTCAACCTGATAACTTTGGACATCATCGGCGAGACACTCTGTAGCCGAACGGAGCGCCGTTGACGGAAGATTTATCACGGAAGCACCACAAAGACCTGCCTCGTACGAAGCGTACATCCATTTGGGGCATTCAGCTCACAACATCGCACTTCTGCACCTCAATGTGCTAGAAAGGATACCTGCAGGAGGCCTTTGTAACTCATATTGATCTTCATGTCCAACATCGACTTTGCAGGACACAATGTCGCATCCTCCTGCAGACACGCGAGCTACTCAAGTAATGAGTTGGTGAAGCCAAGTAGCTTATCGAGCTCGCGTGACTGCTTCGACTTCCGCTAGACGATCGGGCCGTCGTGACATCGAATTTTGTTGGAATGTTCTGATGCAGCCAAGATCTCTTCTTATCATCAAGCGAGTTCCAAGCCCTGCTTCTAGAAGCTTTGCCCAACCTTAGCGCATATAGCGGCCCCTCGGCATCCCCAGACGCTCTCACCAGTACAACATGGATTCGACGCCGGACTGCGTGCTCCCATGCACGTTGCCCGCGGTCTGGGAACTTGTCTGACCACTCGATTGTGATATACGTACCTCAGTCTAATCACATGAACTCATCTGCTTCCAACGAAGGCCGCAAGTGTACCATTGAGGCGATGCTGCTCACGTCGTAGATCAAGTCGTAAGAGAACGAGCACCAACCGTAAGTACGCCGATACGCAGGTTTCAGATTTGCGCCTTCCTTATCTTTGCGATGATCAATTCACATCTGCGCGCAAATGTCGGCACTCATTGGATGCTTATCTCTACATCCATGTACGATACTGCTGACCCGTGCTGCTGTGCCTGTCCCTGCGCGAAGTCACGCAAAGCTTCCGGACCAGCACTCATTAGCTGCATTTCGCCCTTGCGGCGTTCGAACCTATAACGTGGACCATACATCTTCAGCGTACCTCACTAGGCTATGTGGCTTGATGAGGGATCGCAGGGTAGGAGCGGGATTATCTGGTGTGCGCTCGAGGTTGTACCGATGAGCGACAGGCATTGCCAGCCGCACTGATGAATGCTATAAAGGTTAAGGAAAGCCTTGTGCTACGTGCACAGAAGGCGTCCGCGATCAATTTCATATTTGAGAGGCGTCCACGTGGTGGACGGTTAGGTGTCACCATTTTTTGTCTGGAGCAAGGCTTGACCGGTCTTCCTTGGATACATACAAGCATTCCTTGGGAGCTTGTGCTCGTGCTGCCGTCGCTCCGAGTTTTCCACCTTGAACGGGCCATCTCAGCTCAGACTGCGAAACCTATTCTTGGAAAAAGTTTCGACAATCGATCTTCTGGTACTTATTCACAAGGCTTTCCCTGGCTTCGTCGGTTCTTGAACCGACCTCGCTTCATCGACAGCCAAGATGACGGACATGGAAAAGGGCGACTATGTCGTGGGTGAGAGCTCTCCTCACGATGTTGCAGTTGGAGAATATGCGGATGCACCTAGGAAGAACAGTCTTAATGAGGCCGCGGATCTTTATGGAGATGTTGAGACTGCTGAGCGTATGTTGGACTACAATGAACCAAAGGTATCCGAAGAGTGCTAAGCATCAGTAGAATATGGCTACGTCAGTCGTGGACTGAAGTCAAGACATATCCAATTCATCGCCCTTGGAGGAACGGTAAGCAAGAAGCATCTTTATTTGTGTGAATGAGAACTGATGTCGTGGACTTGGTAGATCGGCACAGGTCTGTTCCTCGGAATAGGCAAGGCTTTCGTACATGGTGGACCTCTTTCTGTCCTACTCGGATACTCCATCACTGGTGTTGCCATCTTCACCATGATGCAGGCGCTCGGTGAAATGGCTACATGGCTTCCTCTTCCGGGTGCTGTTCCACAGTACTGTGCCCGATATGTCGATCCAGCGATGGGTATGAAAAAGTCAAGCAGGAGAATTAACACAGAGACTATTAGCTAATACTTCTCCCTAGGTTTCGCGGCAGGCTGGAATAATTGGTACTCTAATGCCCTCACTCTATGCGCCGAAATCTCTGCTGCAGCCGTGGTCATTGGTTTCTGGAACGACAGTATCAATCAAGCAGCCTGGATCACGATCATTTTGGTCCTTATTGTGTGCCTGAATATCTTCGCAGTGTCAATCTATGGAGAAGCAGAATTTATCTTCGCCTCGATCAAGATCATCACTATTGTTGGACTCCTGCTTCTTGCCTTGATAATCGATCTTGGTGGCTCCGAACAAGGCCGTCTCGGCTTCAGATATTGGAAACATCCTTACGCTGCCATGAGAGAATATATTGGCACTGGAGACACTGGACGGTTTGCCGGTTTCTTTGCAGTCCTGGCCAATGCGGCTTTCGCGTACGGTGGTGTGGAAATGGTCGCTGTTGCTGCGGGTGAGGCTGAGAACCCGAGAAAGAACATCCCCAAGGCTGTCAGGAGAGTCTTCTGGAGAATGTGAGTATGGCCGCTTTTCGTCCTGAATTCCTGCTGATGAGAATATAGTCTCTTCTTCTATGTCCTCGGAACGCTCGCTATCGGCGTCACTGTTCCAGCTACAGACGACCGTCTTCTAAATGGAGGGCCTGGTGCTGGTTCATCTCCTTGGGTCATCGCCATTGTGCGAGCTGGTATTCCCGTCCTGTAAGTCGTGGCAAAGATATTTCCATCGCCCATTTCATGTGCTGACCTGTCTTTTCTCAGACCACACATCATCAACGCCGTCATTTTGACTTCGGCATCCTCGTCTGGTAATGCTTTCTTGTACACTGGATCCCGGTACCTTTTTGCCCTGGCTCAGAACAAGCAGGCCCCTCGGGTGAGTTGCGGGCCAAGACTAGATATCATCGGCAGTGAGTACTGACATACCTTCACACAGTTCCTGCTCTACTGCACCAAGAAAGGTGTCCCAATCTGGTGTGTGCTCATCACCGCATCGATCGGTCTCTTGACCTACATGACCGTTTCTGCCGGAGCTTCAAGCGTATTCGATTGGTTCCAGACTTTGACAACCATTACCTCGCTCTTCACCTGGTTCTCAATTCGTAAGTCACCAACACTCATCATCATGCTCTCACAATACTGACCTCGCACTCTCCTTCTAGTCGTCGCATACATCAAATTCCGCCGCGCTCTCATCGCCCAAGGCGTCTCCCGCGACACTTTAGTCTTCAAATCCCGCTTCCAGCCATACTCAGCCTACATCGCCCTGACCTTCTTCATCATAATCATCATCTTCAACGGTTTCGCAGTCTTCACACATAACAAGGACGGCACATCGAATTGGAGTGTGCAAGATTTCGTCACGGCTTATGTGGGAATCCCAATCTACGTGGGTTTCTACTTATTTTGGAAGATTTTGAAGAGGACCAAGTTTGTGAGGAGTTCGGAGGCGGATATTTGGACGGGTAAGGCTGCGCTGGATGCTGAGGTTTGGCCTGAAAGGGAGCCGAGGAATTGGTTGGAGAAGGTCTGGTTCTGGATTGCCTAGGAATGACCAAGAGGCAATGTTGTTGTGTGTAGACGTGAATGATAAGGTAATGTAGATGGTCTTTGTCGACAGTCAAGCCATGTCGTGTGAGATAGTTATTCGAGACCCATTCACAGACACACTATAAGGGTCGTTTCGATATGCTGAGATATCATCTCGTTTTGAGTCGTAGCCAGTGATGAACCATCCGCCTTGAAATTCGCGTGCCAATGTGGGTGTGGATGGTTGGAGATGTCGAAGTCCACGTGAAGACGCGAAAGTGCCCACGACTTCTCCACTCCAGGATCATCCTCCAACGCCATCCTAGAGAATTTCCAGAGAATTGAAGCTTGACGCGCCAATCCCGTGAGCATCTATGGTTTTGGCCGGCACAATCGCAAGGCCATCAGCATGCTTGCGCTGTCAACTCCGTGAATCATTGCTCAGTAGCCGTTCGACATCGAGAACGAAAAGTGCCAGAACGACACTGAGCTGCAATGGATTTGCAACTCATTCCCGAGGCCTACGAGAGGAAGACCAACAATACGCCCAAAGAGGTCCATTGAAGTGGAAGCATTATCATCCAGATGGAAAAGTAGTTGGCAGAGTCGTCAAGAGACAGCGTGTGGTATCGGAGAAGCTGAGCAGAGAGTCGCTGAACAAACCATCAAGCGTTGTGATCCTGCGAGATCTACCAAAAGATGCATTGTCTCGTGCGAGGCCTGACAAAGATGCCGCTGGCTCATCAGAAGTCTCGACCAGACATCCACGATTGAGCGCGAAAGATATTGAGAACTCGATCCTCACGAAATATCAGGCGCCCGATACGGAAGAAGTCAATGCCTCCATTGCTGAGATTCAAAGCAAGCTGCGCAGCACCATTCTCGATGAGAAAGAGTTCGATGAGCTGGCAAAAAAGCTGAGCAGGGCTTATACATCGCCACAGCTCTCGCGATACCTCTTTGCGACGTTGAAGGCATCTGCAGGACGTTCAGTGAGCAACACCACAGTCGGCAGGAACATACAAAATCAAGATGCTATGCAATGGCAACCGGGGCAAACGCCATTAGCACAAAGACATCAGTTAGTCAAGGTGCGAGCTACTGGACAGAGCAAGAAGTTGAGGACTATCGAGCAGATTCTGCGTCTCTGCTGGGATATCACAATTACGTCCGAAGAGCAAGAGATCGGCGAGCTGGAAATGAAGCTGGAGCCGTGGCAGCTGTCCATGCTTTTCGATCTTTATGAGAACGATGAGCCGTACTATAAAAGCTTGATACGGACGCAGATGCTGCTCGACATGACCGAGGTGCAGCAATATCGACCTGATGGCGTTGTACGTATCACCGGCCGACGGACAGATGCTGAAGACGCGGCTTGGCAGCTCAAATCTGCATTGATGAACGTGCAGCCATTGCGCATGGATGCTGCACAGCTCCTTCCGCAAAAGAAGGCTGGGGCTAGAAACCGATTCAGCGATGAAGAGTTGGGCTACGTCTCCAACCTGACGAAGTCAGTCCTTTCCTTGGATCCAGACGGGGTGGTCGTGATCTACAATAGGACTACCGACGGCAGGAACAATGCACGACGGCTTCTGCTATCCATGCTCAGAGTCCACGTATCTTCGTTCGCCGAAGTTCTCTCGCTCTCGAAGGGCAATGGCGATGGCGATCCCTGGTGTGAGGCTTTCTCGCTGCCAAGTGAGCCTTCCACTAGTGGTATGCATCGCAGATGGGCTGGTCGCGATCTCGTTCGCGAGATGACGTCTACGCAGAGACGTCCTGACGCCACGAACTCTCGAGTGGAAGAACGACAATCAAAATCACAAGATGTCATCGACGCAGTTGCCCAGGCTATCGCAGCGAAGCTACAGACTGTGAAGCACGCTTGGCACACAGACACCGCCTATCCATTCCATGCAGGCTCTTACTGGGATCCAGCCTTCAACCATGCACCCCCCAATTGGCGGTGCGGAATCGCCAGACATTTGCAGGACTCAACACCACGTTCCGATGATGAATTGTGCTCGAAAGAACCGAAACCTCCACGAAGTGTTTTCCGACACGCAATACCAGGACTGGATGCATTGCTATCGTACTTTGACACGAACAGCACCCCGAAGCCCCTGCAGCTTCTGAAATCCTCTGTCCCGATCAACTATGTTGGAGAAGAAGGTACGCAGCCCCGGTTCAATTGGGGACTACCATACCTCACGGCAGTCCTACTACCGCTGCCGACAAAATCATTGCCTTCCATACAGCTTCCCCGTGTTGAGCTTCGCTTTAACTTCGCCGAGCCGACGCAGCCAGGAAGACCAAGAAACCTGTTCTTGTCTGGTCTCAAAGCCAACGTTGATTACCAAAATCTTGTTATACCACTCCCGAACCAGGCCGTAGACTTGCGATTCTCGAGAAGTATTGCGCTGGTCGGTCGATATCAGCTTGCGAAACAGGACAAGCACATACGCTACTTCACGCAGCAGATCCAGAAATCTATCTTAAGTGGCGATGGTGTGCTCTCTGCGCCACCGGAGCTTATATTGAGGCTGCCCTACTGGCTCGTTCACCCTGATGCAGATCGTTTGAGCGTTGCAGATAAGGAAGACGTTCCAGTCGCATACCTTTTCGAGCGATTTAAACAAACCCAGAGAGTCGACTTTTCCGTCAGTGAAGCTGCACGGACCGCTCATGGAGTTGATGCTGAAGTCAGAGAGATGGCTGTGCAGTCGTCATCCAGCGTTCGGCTGGAGTATCGTGAAACTGATGGTGGTGCGATTTATGGAAATTCTTCGGCACTGGCTTTGGTCCAGAAGCCGAAGAAGCCTATGCCAAAGTCTGCAGAGGCTTCGCAGCCAGTTCATGCTTCGTCAGACGTGGTTGGAGAGAAGGATACTCAGCAGAGCAGCAAAACGGAGAGAGAAGACTCCACTCAACAGCTCGCTGCATCGGCGCTGCGAATTGCTCACTTGCTGACTCGTATCAATGCTGGGACGTTGTCAGCTTTCAGGCAGAGCGAGGATAGCTAGTAGCCTCGTCACTGTATCAATAGAAGGACTAAGATCCAGTTCTAATTGAATCTGTATTTCTATGCCCGCGTCATCCACTGGGCTTTCTACACATTCTACACTTCTTGCTTACGCCTCATTTACCTTCTTCTCATCCACACTACTCGAATCCATCGACGAATCATCCGAATCCGTATGACGATCCGGTATATGAAACGAGAAATCAATCACTCCCACCAACTTTTTCACATGCCTATTCAATCGTCAGCACTTGCACACATCCCTCTCGAAACATCATGCAAACTCACCTCGTAATCTTAACAGTGTCATCATTAATACACTGCGCACAAATCTGAATCACAGCAAAAGCACTATACTCCGGCTCCACAATATGTCTCACCGACAAAATATCCTTATCAATCGCCTCCATTTTCCTCACATATTTCGCATGTTGTGGGATTTCCAAATATGGAGGTAAAGGTCTTGCATGTAACATACTTGCACTCAAAAGACTTAATAAACTCGTCAATTGATGGGATGTGGCGTTTACAGAACCTAGAAGTTTGCGGAAATCGGAGGACCATTCGGAGTCTGCATTTTCGGCTGAGTTCGCTGAGAAGGTGCGGGAGGCGTAAGCGATCAAGGAGGTGTATTGTAAAACTCTTTGAATCGATTCGATTAGTCCTTGGTATTTTTCGTGAGGGAAACGACCACCGACTCGCAGTTGGAATTTTGAGAATGCGGAGTTTGCTTGGAGAGTTGTGAGAAGGGAGAGGAGTTTATTGAAGACTTGTTGTCGGGCTTTTTCGAGATGGTAGGCGCGAGAACCTTTGGATGTTTCGTCGCCGTCGATTTTTAGGATTCGGGATTTTACGGTTTCGTGGACGATGGAGGTTAGGTTTGCTAGGAGGTAGAGCGAAGCTCCGATGTCTTTGCGTAGTTCGGTGGATTCTGAGACCGGGTAGGGGAAGATGGTCCAGATGTAGGCGACTGCGAGACCGCCGCAGACTGTGGCTAGGCGGTATGGTGCTAGGAGGTATGTTTCGTAGGCTGGTTGACCGTTGCTTTCTGAGACTTGGATCCCTACGACTTCGACTTGGAGCTCGTAGCCGATGATCAAAATGGCTGTGACGATTGAAATGACACCGATGATGATGAGGTTCTTGAACTTGATCGGGATGTAGAATGCCAAGAAGATCCAGAGCCAGAGAAAGACGATTACACCTGGTGTCTTTTTGTCGACGATGTAGAAGATTACGTATGATGCGATCATGGCAAGAAGGGTTCCAAGAATTCGTAGAATGAACGACTGTGTGCTTTGTCCGGCTGTTCTGGTCATGGAAATCGGAACCATGATCATCGCCCATAGAATTCTGTTGCGAAGGAACCATGTCTGCGAGTCACGCAAATAGCATATGATGGCGACTGTCATGGTTGCTGCCACAACTCTGAACCCAAATGCTGAGTGGTCACTTCGAAGAGCTCGAGGTATGAGTCGAATGACTTCGCCACATCGCTCCCATGCATTGCGAGGCTCTTCGTGTTCAGGATCTCTGCGTTTTCCATACGACTCGCCGAGATCCAGTGCTCGTGTTCCGGCAGAGTCGAGATCTGCAGTATAATTATCCTCGTCGTGGTAGTCTTGTCTTCCGAAAGCTGCATACGCCCACTTTTTCAACGTCTTCACCCCAGGCACGATCAAGCGTGTCTCGGATAAAGCGCCATCCTGCTTCTTCTTGTCGGCAAACAGTACGAGCTCAAGTGCTGCCTGTCCGGCTCTGTGAAGCAGGTGATCGATATAGAGAGCAAAGAAGAGCTGTCTTTGATCCTTTTCTCTTGCATGCTCGTTAGCTACTGAGACCTGTTCGGGTCTGATGAATGTCGATTCGAAGAAGTCTGCCGGCAGGTCTATCTCGTGCTGTGCACACCACTCGCGAAGAGAGTGCTTCTTACTTTCGAAGAAGTTATCCAATCGCTGACGATAAGCTTCAGCAAATCCTGGGCTGCCTGGTACTGGATCGTCGCCCTTGTTCTCCTCGTCTGGCTTCTTCTTCTTCGGGGCTTTGGTAAGCTCCAATGTGATGAGAGCATGCTGGAATGCTAGATTGATATTACTACTCATCGTCTGGACTGGCTTGTGCAGGGTTTTCATGAGCTGGTGTAGATTCTCAATTTGACGTCGACGTGCCTTTAGGTTGACATCGTCAGGATGCTCATCTGACCAGCCAGCAGATTCTGCACGTCTTTGCAGAATGTCGATCACGGAGCTGAGACCCACAACGGGAATCAAGGTTACTCTCATCTTCTTCCATAGCTCTGTGATGTCCTTCGCGGATAGCTTCCCGATTGCAATCTCTCGCTTGGCAAAATTGATGTCTGTGGGTATCTTCGTATGCAAGGCGTATATCTTTGGCAGCAGAGCCTTTAGAGCTTTCCCTTGAGGCGTGGCCATCATTAGCTTAAATTCACCTGAAGCAGTCGAGTCTTTGTGGTGCTTGTTCTTCTCGCGCTCAGCATGTTCCTGCTGAACTGCCTGCTCAGGATCCCAAGTCTCAAGACTTTCCAGGTAAGCAGCCTGCGCTTTGAGCAGACCTCCCATCAAATTGAGATATCCTGCCATCTGCTTGAACACCACGGTTCTGCAAGAGATCGGGATAACAAAGAGGCTGACTCCGGTGGCCAGAGCGAATCCAGTCAGGAATGCCTCGAGAAGTCGTTCCATGAATGAGATGGCATAAGTCATTGTGGGAAATTGAGTTCCATAAGTCATCGAGACACAGGTGAAGATCATATAGATGATCACCGGAAACTGGAATTGTGGCAAAGCACTTCGCAGTGAGTTGACTAAATACGTCTGGAAGATGAGCCAGACCGCCAGCACTGCTGAAGCACTTGAGTTGTATCCAGTGGGAGGAGCTCCAGGAGCAGTGGTATGTGCTCGAGCTTGTGTAGCGCAGTACAATGCAAGCAGATTCATCGAAGCAGCTACACCAACAGACAAGCAATTGAGGAGCCTGAGCGAAATTAGTCTCAGATTGACCATTTAAATGCAAGTACTCACATCGTCTGCATGAACATGCCGCGAGGCATGATACACATGCCCAGCACCGATGTGATTGCAATTAGATAGCCCAAAGTCTGGTAAACAGCGGCCACATCTTGAGCTTGGTAGAATGCAATAGCAATAGTCGGCGGTAATGAAGCTTTGAACATCAACATTACTGTCATCATGTCAAGGTCCAGCTTCGTCCAAATTCGCTTGAAAATTGACGGTTTCTTCGCTTCCTTCGATGGGCTGGGTGTCTGCGATCCTGCTGTCGTAGCCTTCGTCGTGCTGTTATTGCCGCCATTCTGCTGGCGGTTGACGCTCTCATCGAGAGGTTTCTCATCTTGAGTTGCCATTGCGGCGCTTCCCAGCTTACTTCGCTGGCGACCAGGGACCCTTATCAAGTGAAGATTCAAGTTTGGTGATGCATACTCCTAGAAGTTGTCGTCAGGGACTGTCCAGCCTTTCCACCACCTTTTGATCTTTCTTCGGACGAGATATTTTGAGCGAGCTGAGATGGCCAAGCTCCAAGCCCAATCAAAGAAGAACGTCGGGTATCAAATGTTCCTTCGCCCGTTGCGGCTGCCAGCGGTATCCGCTAGCTCTAGCGCGCAGACCAATGAAGTCAATTGTGGCTGCTTAGTCAAACCCATCATCAATGCATTGTTTCTGCCGTTGTTAAAACGTGGAAGAGCTCGGTACTCCGTGTGGTAATGTCGCTGATCACATTGACTCAACTTCGATACCATTGACCTGACTGTGCGCTGTATCTGCTTCTTGTCTGGTGCAAAACTGTCGAGAATCTGCTACTATGGTCGCTATCTGTGAGACCGTCTTGACGTTTCGTATCGCAATGGTCTTCAATCAACTCAAGCACGATCTCCCAGGTTGGTCCTGGTTCTGTCCACGCAAAGACGAAGGTTGTCCAATGAAGCCTACGCCGTCTTCTGAGTCAAGGCCGAATCTTGATGCCGCCATCGTCAGGTTGACTTTTTATTGAAGTAAGTCAGCAGGTTGTTCTTCTGTCCAGCATCAATCTCTTTTTTCTTCTTGGGACTGCTGTCCTGCGCTCTGGGTACTTTGACTCCGACCTTCATCTTCTTCATGAGCTCTTCAAATTCGTCAACTGCCACTATACCTCCCGATGCTTGAACATGGCCACGAGCGAAATCGTCCCCCATTCTTTGCAGCAAGTTCGGCCTTTGGTCAGCATCTTCCATTTTGACCTGCTCTACGCCTTCGTCATCGTGCTCATCCGATAAGCTCGCGTACGCTTTCAGACGCTGTATGATGTCCACCGGAGGATCATTGTTTCTAGCGCAACGCGGTATACGGCAAGAGAAATTGACCTTGCCTTCCAGGTAGCCCTCGTTCGCGACCATAATCATCTCCAAGGACTTCGACTGAAGATGACCTGCCCAGCGCGTGGCGATCACAGGATGAACTTGAGCCTTGCTGTTGATGCGGAAGACGGCGACTTTATTGTCTCCACTGAACTTCGGTGCAGTATGCGTGCATCTCTCAACCTCTTCGTTCACGTCTCTTCTTGCAGCGAGTAGACGCGCATTCTTCAGCACGGTCGCTGGCTCTTCTGTCTCGCACAGAGCGTCCCACGCGGAGATGACATCGTAAGAAGCTGTACGTCGAGGTGCATTCACCAAACTCACGACATCATTGAGTGTCTTCTTGGTAAAGCGCTTCATGGTTGCGCTCATATCTGGAAAGGGAGGGGCCCATTTGAGCGTATTTCCTAAATCGCCATGAGTGCCGACGACGCACAACCAGTCACAGGTCTCTTCGACTCTTACATGGAGTGGCTTGCAAATCTCGTACGTCAAGAGCGATGATGTTGCTACAGGCGGTGAATGGCAAGCAGAGACATGCTCTGATCCATCCGGGAAATCGCTCTGCGTAGCGAAGTGATGATCGATGACCAGGCCTTTGTGCGTATTGCTTACCAAAGGCGGTCCTGAGCGACTGCCGTGATCAATAACGAAAACATAAGCTGGTTTCAATGCAGACATCTCGGTCCTTTCTTCTTCACTGTGGACTGTATTGCCTTTCGTGAGGAGGTGGACATGGATTATCTCCTTCGGTAGCCCCAGTAGTACCAAAGTTCGACGGAGTATTGCTCCTGCAGAAAGCCCATCTGCGTCTTTATCCGGCACAATGACTACGTTACCTTGTGATTGGGAACTATTCAGAGGTTAGCTTCAGTATTTTTTGGCCGCATGAGCATTCATACTTTGCCAATGTGACCTATCAATCTCGCTGCATGAAGATGAGCTTGACTGAACCCCGATTCGTGATTGAGCCGCAAAAGCAATGCCATATGCGAGTCGCCCTTGATAATACAAACGTAGCAGTGGGTAGAGCTTCATAGTTGACACTTCGACTAGATGGCATTTACCAAACAATGCGTATACTCACTCACCTCTCAAGAATGATCTCCCGTGCTCGCGCAATCTGCGCACTAGGAGCCGGCCATCGGATAGAGCCATCTTCTTCCTGGACCGACGGAGTGAGATGATATTCCGGGACCTGGATCCTTGCACGCTTGGCTGGTGAGTTGTCTTTGCCCGCAGGCGGCTTCCGTTTCGCGGAGCTCATAAGGCGGCGCGTTGCTCTCGGCAGCAGGTACAAAGGCAATTGTATTCGCACAGGCTCGGTTGACAGCCGTGCTGTGTAGAATGGTCTGCAGTTGAGGGATTTGGTACCTTGCCTGATCAGTCGAATGCGATTCAGATGTGTAAGCCACAGCATTGATTGAATCCGCGGCGACCGCCTTTGACGCACTCTCGCAGACGCCCGAGGTGACTATGCTGGTGCCGAGTGGGGTGTAATAGTTATCCAGACGCTGGAGGTCGGACTACACCCTTTCCACAACTTCTCCTCCGCCGCGTCCGATCGAGGACATGGGCGCTTGATCGCGGATATCGTAGATCGCAAGCTGACGCAGAGCCCAATGGGCAAGCTTCCTGTGCTCCTGCCGAAATCCAGCGGTGCCGGTCCTTGTCGAGTTTCCAAGAGGCGGGCGGAGACGTGGTGTATTTGGCGACGACAGAGGGGAGTGTAAGTCTATATACACTGAATAGATAGTAGATAAGGATTTGATGGTATTCTGATGCTATTGTGGCCGAGAAGGCTGCCCAGAGGTGGTTGTATAGCCACCCGAGGAGGTTTGTGCTGCAATCCGAAGGAAGACATCCATCATTATAGACCGGGGTATCGATTGGCCCAGCCTGTGTGCGGAGCACTGTGCAGCAGCTCGTTAGTTCTAGCACGGGTAGCAACCGTTCAGTTCTTGCTGACGATGCTGCTTCTGTGCTTGTTGTTGACTTTTCACACGCGACATTCTTTGTGCCAACCTCGATCGCAGCCACGTCGCCGTCCATCGTGCTTGCCGCGTGTGCTGGAGACGGTTGTGTAACTGGTTCGCGCAGTCAGCACGAGCGCAGGCAACTCTTGTCGTGACGGCTGCGGCTTAAAAGACACGGGAGAGCCTCCAAAGGTGATCGGCGAGCCTGGGCCTGGACCAAGGAGGACCTTCGACACTGGCCCGGTACCTGTCGCTCGGCTTGATTTCTGGCATACCACAACATCTCTACTCCCAAGGCGCAACCTGCTGGATATCGAACAGAGCCTCATACTGTCTCTTCTCACCTTCCGGTCATCTTTCAACCCACCTTTTCCGGCTTTTCGACAATCCACTTCCGGGTAATTCGACGTCATTTCTTGCGGCTCTGAACATGCTTCGGTACGTGGGTACGCTGTCAACTCTGTCACCCTTCCTTCAAGCAACGGAAACCATGTACACGGGCATGGTCGCGAGATGTTGGATCCGACCAATGTGTCTGTGATGGTCTCCCGCCATCTTCCTTTCATAATCTTCGCAATCCCCATAGCGACCCGCCTGCATGCAAGAAGCGCCAGCTCTTTTGTTGAACTCGTCGTTGATTCACCTACCTCACCCATGCGACACTGATTTTCGCCATGCAGGTCGAGGCCGAAGGCATTGTTCACCTAGGACTTTACTGACTTTGTCTGCAGGCGTGCACCTCGTGCACATTCAGTCAACATTGCTGCCAAATACGCGGACGCGATCTTATAGTCTCGAGCGACCAGCTACATGGTGGAATTGCTCTCTTCTTCTGCACATTGACGCCTTGTCGTCCTCTGAAGTCGACTTCGATAACGTACCACGGGAGACGAGGCACTTCGAGTGTGTATGATTAGTGGTTGGGACGACTCAAACATCCGGACTGATGCGAACTGTTGATGCGCTTCTTTGGGAGACACGATTGTAGCCATTTTGTCACCATCCGGAGCGTCTGACTCCTGATATCGTTACTGGATCTTGCAGCAACCTGCAACTGTTCTCTCACCAAGGCGAGTCAAGCACAAGTTCAAAGTGCTTGTTCTTTTCAGCCTCGCCATCCTTCAGCAGCTGAATCTCGGATTATCACAACACGGCTGGAACCCTTGCAGTATTCTAACCGACTTGAGATGTCAGAGCACTTTTTGGCTGATCAGCCCGAAAAGTCCGCTAGCAACGGCGACGAACAGCAAGCGCTAATTGATTTCAATATTCAACTTGATGCGAAAATTGACGCGTTGCCTGTTGCTACTGCGAAAGATGCGCTAAAAGCCACAGCTGCAGCTGCTATGCAAGAGAGCGACCGAGCGTCGAACAGTCTCGAAACATCAAAAGACTCGCCGGAGCGGGCTCGAGTCGATTCTGCCCAGCAGAGTTCTGAGAGCGTGCCACAGCTTCCTCCTGATCAACGAAGCCGGCCCAGTGGTCAAAGCTCCCTGAGCGACCTCAAGTCTCCGCCATCTGAGGATACAATCGCAAATTCGCCTACTTTGCGAAAGCATGCTATACCGATTGAAGAAGGCACAGCGAACACTTTACCAGCTGTTCAGCCAACTTCTCCTACCGACCAGGTCGCAACGTCACCGAACTCTCAGAGCCTGCCCTCATTTCGCCAATTGACGGGTCAGCTCACAGAGTTGGCAGAAGTCGCAACACAGCAAGATCCAAGAGTGCCACCTGCGCCACAGCACCAGCATAGCCAGTCCTTTGGATCTGCAACTGCGCAATCCCCAATGATGCCGTATTACACTCCTTTCGCGAACAGCGCGCAAACCTCGCCTACCACCTATCATGGATTTGGACCGAGGTCGCCAACTAGCACAATCAGCGAAAGTCACCACTACGGATCTCCTCAGCAGTATGCTACCGCTGCATACTACCCGGATCGACGAAGATCTTCAGCGATCACAGAGCCTGGTCCGCCGCTCTTTCCTCCCCCTGTGCCATCTCTGCCTTCGAACTCGTCCGGAGAGAGCCACGGCCATGCCAGCTCAAGCACTGATGGCTACAGTACCGCGCAGACCACTCCTATTGATCCTTCGATACCAATCGATGGAATGCAACGACCTATGCTGCCACCTCCACCTGGCATGTCGGTAATACCAGCAGGCGGCTTCAAGTGCGACTATCCAGGATGCAATGCTGTACCCTTCCAGACCCAGTATCTGCTAAGGTTGGTTTCTTCCGATTGATTGACTGTGCGCTACTGACAAAGAGAAGCTCTCACAGAAATGTTCACTCTCAGAACAGGCCACACTACTGTCCGGTCAAAGAATGCCCTCGAAGTGAAGGTGGAAAAGGTTTCAAGCGGAAAAATGAAATGATTCGACATGGACTAGTGCATAATAGTCCTGGCTACATCTGCCCTTTCTGTCCCGATCGGGAGCATCGATATCCTCGACCGGACAACTTGCAGAGGTGAGCGCCTTCCATATCGAGGGAGTGGGTGGCGTAAGGACACACAGGCTGACAAGGTACAGGCATGTCCGCGTTCATCACGTAGACAAAGATCGAGACGATCCAGCGCTGAGGGAGGTATTAGCGCAACGGCAGGAAGGCGCTGGTAAGCAGCGCCGACGACGAACGCAGTCGTCAAACACACAATGATAGATTAGCGTTGAAGGCGCTCTGTATATGTATCTAGCGAAGGCGCTCGAGGCATCGCACTCGCTAGGCTGAATACCCAGGTGGCGTTTGGAGGAAAACGACAGGAATGTCTTTGCGATTTGCGAGCAGGAAGGGCAAAAGGACTAGGAGGTAGAAGCACATCCCCATGGTGCCTACGCGGAGAAGGAACAAGGTGACGTCCCAAAACATCGGGCCTTTTGGAAGGCTCGAAGATTTATCTTGGCAGAATGTCGGCACAGCGAGAGTGCCAGGCCTGGGATAGATCACGAAGAGATGAATTTGTAACCTCAGGTACATCTACCTCGAGAAGACATCCACAACAACTTGGTGTGTTCTGACTTCCAACTTCCAAGGTAAGTCATCCACGAACGCCGATTTGCCTCGCGACCATTTCTCGCTACAGAAGCATGATGTTTTCGTGCCGATAACACTATCCAAGAAACGGCGCCGAACGACAGCAGCTTTCACAAATCCGACCACACCACAATCAATGCCATGTGTGCAGTGTAGGGTCCGTCAAAGTCAAATCTTGAACCAATTGCGTGGCGTGTGACTTCCGCGGCGTGTCTCGAACGTGGCTCTGTAGCTGAGAACCACTTGGAATATGGCGATTGGTATCTGTGTTGGGATACCCCTAGGATGCGAATCATGATTGTTCTTCACTCTCGTCGTCGCTGACTGAGATTTTGGAGGCTCACAGCTGGCCAGTAAGCACGATATCGTGGTCTTGTTATACCACTCACGGCAAGTGGCAAGCGCGGAGAGGATTGAAGGTTTGCATGCAAGAGACGAAGGCTACGCTGGCGAACATGCCATGCAGCGATCCTGCTGACCTCTGAGACCCTGCCTTCGGCAGCTTTTGGCCATCTTGAGCGAAGACTGGCATGACTGGAGTGCCAAGTTGGCTGCGGAGGAGACTTCTCTCGCCAGCTAGGCCAGAATCGCTAGAGAGTTTGTGGCGTTGTCGAGACTCCCGAACCATGCATCTTGGGAGGAGTCCCGCTGGTCTCACCGCGTGGCATCCTTATGAACCACGAAGCCCAGCAAGTCTCGTGAGGTTCACTTTCGAACCCGCCTTCACTTACCTCTGTGTTCGTGTTCTCGAGAAGCATATTTTTGCATACGTCGATTGAAGCAGCGATTAGCCTGCTCCCGGTCGTGTACCTTGTCGTTCCCCGCGCATTGAGCACTTGATCATTTCAGAGGTCAGGGTCTTTGGAGATCCTTAACGAACAAAGAATTAGCCTCAAGAACTCTCCTGTTCCACGAGCGACACTCCTCCTCGGGAGCTGAAGCTCTTCAGCTCTGACATCGACAGCGACAAGAACAACATCTTGTCCTGCTTCGGCCCAGTGGTGGATGCATTGACTGGAATTTCTTGGAAGGTGGAGCTCACTTGGTTCAGATGCGTCACGCTTAATTGGTGCGGAACGGAGAGCGTGACCAGTGGCGAGAGACATCAAGTGCGTGCAACGAGGGCACAGTCTTTAAGAGACTGAGGCATTCCCTGCCTCGCGCAGGCTCACAGTAATGGCCATTGCCAACAGCGACACATTACTGCTGCCCAGCACCGATTCACACCGGAGGAGACAGGCTGCTCCACAGCACATCGAAATGCCATCCGAGCAGGGTCCCATGCAGGAAACACGAGCTCCAAGACCGTCACGACGAGCAACCAGCTATTACAACAGCTTTCAAACTTCATGTGCGGTCTCCAACGACCTCCCGCCAAGCTATGCCGTGGCTTCGCGACAGCGACCGCTGGAGAAGGTGCATCATGGCAGAGAGCCACTTCCAAAGTATTCATGCACTGTCGGCATTGAGGCGAAGCTGTTATTGAACCTTGAGTCAATATCACCGCTTCATGGCTCAAGCGAGGGCGAGTGGAGGGAGGTGTATGCGGTTGTGCGCGGAACCATGATCAGCTTTCACAGACTGAAAGATGGAGGTCCGGGAAAACTACTGCGTTCGTACACGCTCCAGCACGCGGAGGTCGGCTTGGCGTCGGACGCCCAGCACACAATCCTGGTACCACAGTCGCGGCTAGCTCATCTTGTACCCTCTGGTGCGCAGCGGCGAGCATGGCAGAAGGACCCAGACATGTTCAAGGCCGTCCCTCAAACCATCATGCGACTGCGTGCGGAAACCGACCAGATATTACTAGCAGACTCGCAAGAAGAGCGGATCAACCAATTCATCTACACTATCAGTGCAGGAATCGATATTGCACTCGCCATTGACGAGCGAAGCATTCCGAGGCAATGTACAGTGCCAAGACGAAGGAGAAGGCAGCGGACTACCAACCATGGTGATCTCAATGACCCGGCACTTCTTGCGGAACAAGAGCGGATCTTTCGCCAGATGTATCCAGCTTTCTCTTCCGGTGCAAGACCAGAGTTGCAAAGAGCCACCACTGCTGAGTCTAATATCGGACCGACCACTCCCACTCGAGAGGAAGAAGAAGTAGATCTGTCTATGTTTAGAGAGGAGGCTCCAGCTTCGGCTGTGAACACTCCAGCATCGGAGAGGCCGACTCGCCCAGGAAATACCCGCCAGATGACCTCGAACACTATTCGCTCCACATTCGCCAACGACATGATCTATGCCACACCTGCCACGAACTTCGACAGTGAGCGAAAATGGCATCCTCCCCATCTCCGATCCCCTGCTCAGGTCCAGAGGTACATCCGCCGCTGCATGCCTGTGCTACTTGCGGACTCTGTCAGAGCCAGCGAGATCGTAATCGTCGATGGCAGACGGATGAGAATCAATTGGCGAATGGAGTTGATGGAAGAATGGGAGCTGCAACCACCGAGCTACAAAGCTCACAATTTCGAAGATCTCAATGGCACCGAGTTGACTCGTACTCAATCGCATCGCTCAGTGACAGGAGATCATTCAGAGACTGGGAACTTATCTTCTAGTTCCGTGCTTGCCGCAGATGACCATATCTCTCCCGTTGAGTCAGGAATGGAGCACCTGCAATTGAGCAAGGTGTTTACAGCGGACAAAACTTCCACCAACACGACTTCACAGACTGCGAAATCAGACCACAGCCCGCAACAAGTTGCACAAGTCCAAGGCATCGTCTTTTGTTTTTAAAGCACGAAGCACGAAACGAGATCACGATTTAACGATCATCATCATGAACCAGTCATAGCAGCACGACACAAATCGGCTCAAGATCAGTCTTCTTTATGTATATGCATCATACCAATTACCATCATTCAGCGACGGCGCGAGACAGTCGCCGCATCAGAGCGCGAACGAGGGAATTTTCACCACATCATCAGTATTTGATGAAAGCATACTATTAGCCACATCTGGATTTGAGATACCACTTTAAGCTATGGGAAGCAATGTACATATCACCATCATTTTTATGATGAGAATCTTCAAGCTACGACTTGTAGCAATCTCCAAGCAGTTTACCAAACAATCTCACCACAGCGCACGCAATCCGAGACTAAAACATCAACTTCGGTTCCCGAGACCAACTATCATACAGACTTTCAGACTTGTGACTAGTTACTTCTTACTAAAAGTCGGTTTGTTTGGTTCCAGCATGTGATTCATGCCGAGACCTCGAAAGCCGGTGACGGACTTGGTAGGTTGATAGACTACCAACTTCTCAAAATTCCGTGGAGAGCCACATCACAGCGACGTCAATGTTATGCATCTCACAAGTGGTATAGAACTCTGACGACTAGAAGCATCGTGGTAGAATGTCATCGTCCTAAGACAGCAGCATCAACGACATGCAATTCTGCTCTATTTCGGTCGATTCGATTATGTGCCTCCGAACCTTCTTGCTGCAGCTATGCTGATCTGGAATGTCACCTTCGGCTGCAGCTGCACGATCGTTCTTCAGCTGAGATAATGGTCGATGCTTGACTGCACGGCATGCGATGGACACGGTACGCAATCAGTTGCAATGGTTTGAGGTCATCCTTTTCTTTCAGTATACCGATATGTCATTCTGGGATGGTAATTAAGTTTCTATACAATAAACAGTGAAGATTTGATGCTGTCCTTCTCACAACGCTGTTGAAATCCATTCCAAGATTGTCCTGTTCCTTGCGCCATCGCTAAAGTTCCAAGAAAAGTGTTGATGTAAAAAATCCCCCCGAGATAGATCAGCACTTGATCTTCTATACAAAGAAACCAAAAACCAGAAGAATGACGAAAGTCGTCAGAGATAAAAATCCTGCTGTTGGTGTTTGAGAAGCGCTCGAAGACATCTCCACCGAGGACTCAACGAAAGTAGGTCCGCAATTCATCTGGACCTGTTCTGCAGCTGAAACGTAATCCGTACTGAGAGGCTGAGAAGAGTTGCCTGCTGTTTCGGCAAAGATACTCATGGTGTTCTGAAGACATTGTGTGCATGCGGGTCGTGATCCTCCGGGTAACTGGACGCCAAGAGGGAGATAGTAAATATAACTGCTCGCTGGAGCTGAGATGTTCGTTGCTGCGTTTGCGTAGCAGTAGTTGCCGCTAGAGTCTGTGAGACAGCCGGCGTGGTATAAGGTGTCGTAGGCCTTGAAGCCGTTGAAGGCTTGAGAGACCATCGGGTTCATCATTTGAAGATCCGGACCGCAGTGGTCATCGGATTGTATGTCTATTGCTAGCCCGGCCATGACGGCTGAGCACTTTTGGAAGTCGACATTGCAGGTTTTATCGAGTGTTTGGGTGAGTCGGACCAAGGAGCGCGACGCAGTAAAGAAGCCATTCGAGGTCTGGAGGTTATGGTCAGCGACAGTGTTACATGAGTAATGTCATGCACATGTCTCACCTGAAGGAGTAATGAAAAAGGCAAGCAATCTTTAAATGTCTGGTTGTGGAGAAAGTTCGTGAAAAATGTCGGGCATGTTGTGGTCGTGAAGTTGTTGCCAAGATTGGTATCGAATGGCTGAGGAAGAGCTGTGGCAGTGTCCGTGGCAGTCTGTATGCTGCTTTCCGTTGCTGTAGCTGAGCCGGAGACGTCGCTAGGTCGAATCGTCGTTGAAGGCAAGGCAGACGAGCTGTCTTCATCTTGCCTTTTGTCTAACAGCATTCGAGGAAGTGGAGGTGGTGGGCTTCTATCGAACAGAAGCTCTCGTGGAAACACCTCAGTCGCGACATAGACCTGGCCAGCATTGGTCCCTCGACAGAATATGAGTAGACAGAATATGACCGAAAGCGTGAAGCTTTGTACAAAGCCGAGCCGTGGAATGATCCAGCGATCACGAGCTGAATGTTTTGATTGCTTTCGGCGATGCCCTTCAGGTCGTGACCGGAGATGGTTACACACATTCGTGTTGGGTTCATTCCAGCCCGGTTCTTGACGCCGACAGCACCGCCATGGCTGCACAGCAGCAAGCGGGGTGCGTGTTGAGCTGCAGGACGAGAACGCGCATGTATCCGTTGTCATCGCACCTTCTCGGATGTACTGTGTCGCCCTCGCATATCCAGTATGGTTCCGCAGGCTATCTGTCTGCAGAAAGATCGTAACAGTAGTTGACCTCTCAAGTTGTTGTCTTGAACAAATAGGCCTCAGGTGCAAGACACGGCAAGAGGTTCAACACAATGTTCGACCTGAATCTAGACCTCAAACCCAGGCACTGGATGGGATCCCTTGCTTGGTATGTCGGAAGGCGGGCCGGGATGCTGATCGTGTTTCTTTCTTTGCAAGTCCCTGTCGTCGTTCCTCGTGTGGCCGTTAGCAAGGTAGAACGTTCGAAGCAGAGTCGACGGTATAGAGAAATGAAGATGGACAGCAGATCTACGGCTGTTAAGAGGGTCGACACGTTTCTGCAGGTAAAGGCCATGGCGGACGCACGCACGCCATAAATGATTGGATCTATCGAATTGATTGCACCACCAATCTGCTAGCGCAGACCGATGAGCGCCACGGGCGACTGTGCCAGCATACCACGAGGAGTCCATCGCTTTCGTGGCGCCCGCCAGCGGAAGTAAGTTCGCCAGACCAGGAGCAGAAAGTGAACAGGGCATGCGAGTGGAGGTTGACATCGTCTAGGCCTGCCATGAACCATGCGGAACCACTCAATTTCGATAGTGAAATGCCTCCCCAATTGCATGCAGAGCCGGGGAGGTTGAGTCAAAAGACAAGCCGAAGGAGGAGAGCGGCTGAGGAGAAATTATTGGCAGCGCATGCATTGAGCTTAGTGTCCGTGGTTGTGCTTTGCAAGGCAATCCGAGACCCATTC
Source organism: Pseudocercospora fuligena (assembly GCA_014298035.1). Lineage (NCBI taxonomy): Eukaryota > Fungi > Ascomycota > Dothideomycetes > Mycosphaerellales > Mycosphaerellaceae > Pseudocercospora > Pseudocercospora fuligena. Next base: position 27,739 of record JABCIY010000093.1, on the reverse strand, counting down.
TCGCCATTTCATGCTTCTCAATGCCGGCTTCCGCCTTCGATTTCTGCGCAGCATCGTGTTCCGCCTCATCAGAAGACTCATGATCGTACTTCGTATCGCCGCAGCATGCAAGGTGCCGCGGACGCTGTGAAGCTGTGAGTGGATGGCAGCACAAAGATTTATTGATTCTGGCAGCTGTAAAGGTTCTCGTTCACTTGCCTGCTTTTACGATCGCAGGTCCGCCAATAAGCCAAAAGCGCCTCTCCCGTTCTTGCAGGATGCATCCATGCATGACATCCGCCTGGAAGGAAGACGTTTATTTCGCTGCTGACTCGGCAAAGAACGCCAGCAATCTTCGCTGGAGCATCCTTGTCCAATAGCCCATATACTTCATACGAGCTCACTCGTAGGTGGTCTCTCTTTCCGTGGTACCCGATGACCGGCGGACACGACGTCTGCAGGCATCGAGACTCGCGTGGGAAAGAGACACAGCGGTGCATCTGCTGTGACAGATTGATGCAAAACAAATACGTGCGGATGCCATTTGGGGTTGGACAGCTGCTCTTCCTACATGAGGACCAGCAGCTGCTGCCCATCGATCGACTGTGTACCTGCGTTGACTTTTCGCGCTGAAATTGGGGAGTCCGATATGTTCTGCAAAATACGGTATGAGCATTCAATCTCTGGCGTTGACCAGTCACGAGACAAAGAGGAGTAGAAGAAGCTCCTCGTCAATGCTTTGCGCTGGCGGTCGAGGCAGCGCCGCAAGCTTTCACGTGGCTTCTTGGAAGGGTGTACTACTGGATGCGTGCCGCAGTCTGCAATTTCCTGTTGGACCTAATGCATATCATATCGAGATTCTACGGACGTTGACCAAGCAGCAATACGAGTCTCTCAGCCAGCGATGAGAAGGCGAAAGAATCCAGAAAATCGTGCAGACCCCCGGGAAGCTGCTGACAGCGATCTTAGAACACAGAATTCATTGAGCTTTGGTCGGGTGTGCGTCGCTGTCGAAGCCGTGCGCAGCGACCAGAAACGCCTCCCAAGAGCCTCATCCCGGGAACGCCATCGTTGCCGCCATGTTGGAGGCGAAACAAGACAGCGTGGTTCCGGCTTTCAACGGCGAAACCAGAGGCACCTTGTCTTTCTTAGAACTGCTCTGCCGGTCTTCAATGGCTGATTAGCGCTTGTTCAAAGCTCTGCTTAGCATGAGGACTTGAGCAACTGTCACAATTTATTCGTCCTCTCCGCTGCGCTGTCCTTCCGAACTCCTTCATCATCCTGCTCGGCGACAGAAAGATCTGGCATCTTCATCGGCATGATCCGGCGAGGTGTGGTTCCTGGCACCAGAGCGTACTTGCTGAAGTCCGTGACACCTTCATGCTCTCGCAAGAAGTCTTCATCGAGCAATGTCTTGCCATTGACATCCTTTGCAGGAGCATTGATAATGGCGAGGATGGCATCTGAGAAGATCTCCGGCTTCCTCAACTGTTTTCGTCCTTCTTGAGGAGGATATGAGCGTGCGTTCTGAGTGGCTGCCGACTCGATCGCCTAGACACTGTAAGCAGGAGCAGACCTGGGAGAACACGTCATCATAGCAACACTCACCACAGCAGGCCACAGACTTGCAATCGCCAGACCTGTCCTGCCTTCCCTCTCCCAATCTACCGCAAGTCCCATGGTCAAAGCACTCATTCCAAACTTGCCCTGAACAAAACTCATCAGCACCAGGAAATCTCGCATAAACACGCCGAAAAGACATACCATAGCATAAGCAGCCTTCCCCTTGACAAACCTCGAATAAATCGGCGGACTAACAACCACAATCCTCCCCCTTCCCTTCCCACCATCCGTACTCTTGTAGAGGTACGGCAAAGCAGCTTGAACAGTGCCATACAGTCCCTCAGGATTGATCCTATGCCACCACATCATCATCAGCCCAATAGGTCCCCAATCCCTTCATTTCACACCTCGCGATACTCACCTCTGCATCAATTGAAACCTCTTAAAATCAGTCCCTTCAACAGAACTCCACCAAATCGCTCCAGAATTATAAACCACAACATCCAATCTCCCACCAAATTTGCTTACACCTTTCTTAACAAGTTCTTGAATTTGTTCATAAAATCTAACGTCACAAGGAATAGCTTCTGCTTCACCACCATAGATTTCCGTAATTTCTCGGGCAACGGTGCTGATTGTGCTCTTAAAAGAATTTGGGTCTGGTGGGAAGGGATTGCATTCTGAAGCATTGGATGTGGTTTTTGCGCTGACGATTACTGCAACATACAAGTTAGATAGGCGATGGTTCGGAAAGTTTGATAGTTTTGATGTTACTTGCCTCTGTACCCATTCTTCGCGAGATCAATTGCGACTTGTCGACCGATTCCTCTTGAGGCGCCTATGACGAGGGCTACGGGTTTGGAGGAGTGTGACATTGTGAAGAAGGAAGAGAGGTATTGTCAAGACCTACTGAGAATGCAATGCTAATGGCGAATGAATATTGCTGAAGTTATTATATGCAGTGGTCGGCTCGCGATGTCTACTAATCGTGACCATTATCCGATCCGAGGTTTTGGGCTTTTGTGAGCGGAGAGCTTCAGTACCACCATGATTAGTGATCACGTGAAAACATCAGCGACTTGCTTCAATGGCGAGGACATGAGAATCCTATCAGTCTTTTAACGAATTCTTTCAGTTCGAATTGCTAAATTAACACAGAAATCTTTCGACAAACCCATGAATCCCATGCTGATGCTTTCTCATTCGCATCTTAGTCCAGACTCAGAAACGCCTATAGCTTTCTTGTCTAGCCATTATGCCAAAATCGCGTAATCCGTAAACACATTACAAGGCAACTCTGCTGAAGCGAAGCATTTAGTCGACCTCCTCCATGGCGCTCTCAGTGGCACCCTCTGCTGGTGCAGCATCTGGTGCGGCAGCCTCCTCGGTAGTCTCGGCGTCCTCGTCGACGTTAAGACCGAGAGAGACGAGCTTGTGGATGCGCTCGGCGTAGTCAGCTGGCTCATCGATAGTGAAGCCAGAGACGAGCAGCGAGGTCTCGTAGAGAAGGGTGGTGATGCTCTTGACAGTGCGGTCGCTCTCGCCATCAGTCTCGACCTTCTTCTTGAGCTCCTTGATGATCGGGCTCTTAGGTGAGATCTCGAAGGTCTTCTTGCTGCTCATGTAGCTGGACATGGAGGTGTCACGGAGAGCCTGGGCCTTCATGATACGCTCCATGTTGGCAGACCAACCGAACTGGCCGGTACGGATAGCGCAAGGCGAGCCGACAAGCTTGTGAGAGACGACGACCTTCTCGACCTTGTCGCCAAGAACGTTCTTGAGCGACTTGGCGAGGGCCTCGTACTCCTTCTCCTCGGTCTCGCGCTGCTTCTTCTCATCCTCGGTCTCCTCAAGCTCGAAGTCCTTGGTGATGTCGACAAGCTTCTTGCCGTCGTACTCCTTGAGCTGGGTGAATGCGTACTCGTCAATTGGGTCAACGAGGAAGAGAACCTCGAAGTTCTTGGCCTTGAGGGCGTCAAGGAATGGCGACTTCTCGACGGCCTTGATGGACTCGCCGGTGATGTAGTACATCTGCTTCTGATGCTCTGGCATGCGGGTGACGTAGTCGGCGAGGGAGGTGGTCTCCTCGGTGGACTTGGTAGAGTTGTAGCGGAGGAGCTTGGCAAGAGCCTGGCGGTTCTGGGTGTCCTCGTGGATACCAAGCTTGATGTTCTTGCTGAAAGCAGTGTAGAACTTGTCGAACTGCTCCTTGTCCTCGGCAATCTCCTGGAAGAGCTCAAGAGTCTTCTTGACGATGTTCTTCTTGATGACCTTCATGATCTTGTTCTGCTGGAGAGTCTCACGGGACAGGTTGAGTGGGAGATCCTCAGAGTCGACGACACCCTTGACGAAGGAGAGCCACTCTGGGACGAGGTCGGTGGCATCGTCAGTGATGAAGACGCGGCGCACGTAGAGCTTGATGTTGTTCTTGGTCTTCTTGGTCTCGAAGAGGTCGAACGGCGCACGCTTTGGAACGAAGAGGATGGCGCGGAATTCGAGCTGACCCTCAACGGAGAAGTGCTTGACTGCGAGGTGATCTTCCCAGTCGTTGCTGAGGGACTTGTAGAAAGCGCCGTACTCTTCTTGCGAAATGTCTTGTGGGTTGCGGGTCCAGATTGGCTTGGTCTTGTTGAGCTCCTCCTCCTCAATCTTGGACTCCTTGACCTTCTTGGTCTTCTTCTCCTTCTTCTCCTCTTCCTCGTCGTCAACCTCCTCGACCTTTGGCTTGTTGTCGGCGTCCTCCTCCTTGGTCTCCTCGGCCTCCTCATCAGGCACCTCCTTCTCGGTCTCCTTGAGGACGTGGAGGTAGATGGGGTATGAGATGAACTCGGAGTGCTTCTTGACGACCTCCTTGATCTTGCTCTCGTTCAGGTAGTCGGTCTGCTCATCCTTGAGGTGGAGGATGATCTTGGTACCACGGCCGAGTGGCTCGCCGTCGGTGTCTTGTGAGATGGAGAAAGTGCCACCGGCAGAGGACTCCCAGATGTACTGCTCGTCATCGTTGTGCTTTGAGACGACAGTCACGCGGTCTGCGACAAGGTATGCGGAGTAGAAACCGACACCGAATTGACCAATCATGGAAACATCAGCACCAGCGGAGAGAGCCTCCATGAACTGCTTGGTTCCGGAGCGGGCGATGGTTCCGAGGTTGTTGACGAGGTCGGCCTTGGTCATACCGATACCAGTGTCGCGGATAGTGAGGGTCTTGGCCTCCTTGTTGGGGATGAGGTCGATGCGCAGGTCCTTGCCGGAGTCGAGCTTGCTGGGATCTGAGAGAGCTTCATAGCGGATCTTGTCTAGCGCATCGGAGGAGTTGGAGATGATTTCTCGCAGGAAGATCTCTTTGTTGCTGTAGACGGTGTTGATGATCAAGGACAGGAGCTGCGAGATCTCCGCCTGGAACTCGAATGTCTCGGCCGACATGCTGGGCGATGTGTGGGATGTGCTTGTGATGAGAGTATCTGGTTCTCTGATGTGAATGTCAGCGAAGTGTTCTTGGATGGTAAGAAGTGTGCGTTTGTTCGACCAGGCTGTACAGCTGAAGAGATTGCTCTGGCAACCAACGGCGGCGTCGACAAACTCTCAATGCGTGATGGTCTGACTTACAGATGTGACTGTCTAGAAGTGTGAAGTGGTGAGTGTGGGCGCAATGCAAGACAAGACCTGTGATGTGGTCGGGGTATCTCAAAGTTTGAAGTGTGGTGTAGCGGAAACAGGTTCAAGTTCTGCAGCTGATATTTCTAGCTGTTGCTCAGATGCACCGACACCTCTTTTCCGCGCTGAGCTGAGCTTCGGTCTTGCCAGAAGCTTCCAGAGGCAGGCACGACCGCCAAGAAGAGAGCTTGGACCCACCCGCAGTCTCGGCCTGAGCCGAACGAGCCTCAAAGTCTGGAGACTGCTTTCCTTCTACTAGCAAGGACTGTTTGGCTTCTTTGGTATCCCACAGACTGGTCACTCGATACCGCTGCAAGTCCTTGCCGCGACTGACGATTAACATCCTCTATTCTAGTCTCCTTCCACTATACATGGATGCAAACGCCTTTGATCCCATTGTCTGTAGTACGAATACGATCTGTCTGCACTAGTGTTTCGAAAGCGCTACATTTTAGGAGTGGCAAGATCCAGGTCATCGCCGCCTATAATTGACCGACGAATGGAATAGTCCTGTGGAGAGGTATGTTCTTATAGCTTTCCTCGTGCTGTCGGTGCATCGCATTCATACGCTGTAGCCCTGACTGGACTATGCCGGCGAAGTTTGCCAAAGTCGCTAGTTGCGTCGTAGTACGACTTTTCCGGGGCATATGTTCATGCTGGATGGTCACCGACGTACCAGTTCTGCGTGCTATCTTTTAAATTTTCTCGTCTCGGAATATTTGCCCTGTCGGCACGCATTGAGAAAAGAGTCCCTGTGCAGCGCAGCTATGCGACACTCGGATTGAGCACGAGCAGCTTCTGCCAGTGCGTAGTATAAATTCTCTGTCTCTCCAAACGTTTTGGCATATTGTATCTGTTGTTTCCATCACCTCGAGGCTCGTCTGCAGAGATGATTTCACTTACACCTTTCTTACGTTTCAGCTGGAGCTCTCTATCAATTCTCGTTTGGAAGATCGTTCCCATCCTTCTAGTCCTCACTTTGCTGCTCTTGCTCAGTCGAATCACTTACTCCCTCTTATTCGATCCTCTTCGCGAGATTCCAGGCCCTTATCTTGCAAAATGCTCCTCGCTCTGGCTTCGGTACCAACGCTGGCATGGTCGATTGTCCCTTGCAGCCGACTCTCTTCTCACCAAATACAACACCTCAATTCTTCGCCTGAGTTCTGACTTGATATTGATCAACGACTCCGAAGCGGTTGAAAAGGCGTTCCTCCGAAAAGATCTCGACACTTCACCGACATCCATCCGTGCTTTGAGAGTTGGAGGGCATGATTGGACTGTGACTTATCCGCAGTATGACCTTGCTAGACAAAGACGGCATCCTGTCATGATCGCAAGTACGACGAAGAACATGAGGGCTTGGCACGATATATGGAGGGAGAACATTGTGCAGATGGTTGCTGAGTTCGACAAGAGTCAGGGAGGAAGAAGCGAGGATATCGTGAGACATTTGAGGATATGCACGCTGAAGAGCTCGCAGGTTTTGATTGGAGGTCCTGGAGTCCAACTAGAGACAGAGAATTTCCCGCGGGTTGTAGGAGAGTATAATTTTCTTGTCGTCTGGAGATTGTGCTTGCCAGAGTGGACATTCGAGTGGTTGAAGCATTTTCCACTTCTGCAGCACGGTTGGTACCGTGTGAGATCCAGCGACATGTTGTTTGATCTTGGTGCAGAGATTTGCAGGCAGGCTGAGGCAAACCATGATCTTGAGGCTCCGAATGGTGCCCCGAATGTGTACGGCCTTTGTGTCGATCCTGATGCAAAGTATCCAGCCCAGTCCTGGGCAAGAAACGAGTTATGTGCTGAGATGGCTGGCCAAGTTCTCGCAGCTACTGAAACGACGTCCTCGGCTTTGGCATTCATCTACTATGAGTTAGCCAAAAGCCCAACGCTGCAGCAGCAGCTACTTCAAGAATTGATGACAGCCGATACGGACGAAGAGCTGGAATCTCTAAAACTGCTTGACTCATGTATCAAGGAAGGTCTTCGCTTTCGACCTCCGGTGGCGCTGACAGGAAGTCGGCTGGTCCCTCTAGGTGGTCTGGAAGTCTGCGGTCACTATTTGCCCGAAGGCACAGTGATTACCACACAATCACTTTCCATGAGCAGACAGAGACCTGATCTATTTCCGGACTACGATACATACAATCCACAGCGTTGGCTCCAGGAGGACGGAAAGAGTGCCGAGAGGAAGCGTCTTCTAGTGCCATTTGGTGTAGGATCTCGAAGGTGTCCTGGTGGAAACATGGCAGTATATCAGATGCGTATGATCCTCTATCATACGATCCGAGCTTTTGATATTCGACCTGCACCGCAGACGACGCCTGAGAAGATGGAGCCATTTGAGGCAAATGGCTACCGGTCGAGGCATGATAGATGCGACTTGATGTTTCTTCCACGAGCACGAGGCTCTGCTCATTCACGGATCGAGAATGCATACTAGCACAATTGCTTGTCGGTTATTAGAAGTACCCTAAGACATGGTCGAGCACCCGTTCACAGTCCATGGTAGTGGTTATCGCGTGGTCGCAAATATAGATGCCGAAGAATGAAGCCCGCTGGCGTGGCTCAGGAATGTACGCCAGACGTGGGCAACATTGACAGCTTTTCTTGCTTACCTGAGCCATATCGTCGTCCTCGTTTACCAGTGCAGAAGCCATTGATACATGAATCGCGAATATGCGCAGAAAACAGGGTCAAGGATGCGAAAGTCGATCGCTTGGTTGGCCCTCGCGACAGCTGTTGATGGTCCATGCGGGTCTGCGGCAGCTTGCAGCTCAAACCAAGCTGAGCTGAGCGCCAGCGAAAGACGGCACAGTGACACATGCATGCTTAGCTTCAGAACCACAACCACACTGTTGCCGTGCCGAAACAGGATACTGGGCTACTCTCGAAAACACATCACCGCTCGCAATCGCTCAGTATAATCATCATCACTAGACGAGGCAACACCGAAGATAACGAATTGATACGAATCCAACCCCACCATAAAGCTATCGTCGACCAATTCGAATCGAGCACATCATCACTGGGAAGAAGGCGACTTGACCGCCCAATCGATCGCTACGACTGTCATGGCCGAATGAAAGCGTCTTCATACTTCGCAAAGCGCCTCGAGCGCATTCCTCGTTTTGACTGGGCAATTTCAATTAGGGGTCGTCGCGGACGGCCGACGACGAGGTCAAGATGGCAGACAGTGGGCTATCCGCTCCTGGCACAAGTGTCTATGATAGCAACACCATGTACGTTGGAGATGGAACATGGGACTCGGAAAGAAACACATTCCTGTTGCCGAACCTTGTCGGGTTGAATTTCGATACAATGCGATACAATGGCATGGGCAATCGCTTTCGAGGATTGCCACAATACCATCGTCTGATCATTGGCCATGGAGTCGTTGCGGCTATCACATTCATGGCGATCGTTCCGGCTGCGATATTCTTTGCGAGGTTCTATCATGCAGAAGGCCGCTTCGCTTACAAGGCGCATGTGTATCTTCAAATCATCGCAGTCTTTCTGGCGACTGTGGTATTCATATTGGGATTCTTCGCAGTGGGGCCAGAAAGGAGTTTGTCGAACCCACATCATGGAATTGGAGTCGCGATATATGTCTCCATTCTGGTGCAGTTCATATATGGTTGGTGGTGGTCAAGAAGAGAACGGAAGAGGACGAGACCGCATCCAACGATACCACTGAAGGTGCATATACACCGATTATTTGGAAGAGCTATTGCAGTGCTGGCTTTCATACAAATCGCACTTGGCCTGACTTTGTACGGGTCACCAAAAGTGCTGTTCATCCTGTACGCATTGTGGGGAGCTCTGCTGCTCTTCTTATACCTGACACTCGAATATCGCGACAAGGGGAGGTCTGCAGGTATAGCACCATCAGCTGCAAGATCTGATTACTACTCCGACTACACTGGAAGCTATTTAAGTGGAGATCAAACACAACTCACTCAAGATAGACGAAGCAGGCGGCGAAGTGGCAGCCACTGGGCGCGCAATGCTTTGGCAGGTGCAGGACTTTTCGGCGCATATGAATGGTGGAAGAGGCGAGGCAAGAGAAAGGACCAGACAGAGGGTAGCGTCAGTGACTATCAAGAGAGCACTTCGAGGCTGCACAGCAGACCGCCAGGAACTCCTGGCCGGCCAGCTTCGTCAGTCGGCCCACCAGGACCGAGACCATATACTCCATATGGACCAGGGCCGCCATCTACAGGCCCTCAGCGATATGATACGCCGAGCAGACCTCCACCGCCAGCATTCTACACACCCGGACAACGCCCGACACCACAAGACCGACATAGGCGGCATGACGAGACCGTAATGTCGCCGCAGACGTGGGAACACGAATCCGAAATGGATGAGAAGTGGGATGATCGTCCTCCTCAACGGAGTACCTGGAGGGATCGCATTGTTGGCGCAGGCGCTGGCATTGCAGCGTTTCAAGGAGTGAAGAGCCTCTTTGGAAGCAAGAAAAGAAGAAAGGATGATTATGCCGAATCTGATGTCAGCTATCAACCCGGCCAGCATAGCATGGTGAGCCAAACAGACGTGTCGCGGGTTGAGGCAGGTCAAGCGCCATTCTCACCAAACGATCCAAGGAGAAACCAGCGTCCCTTCAGATCTGACATGACGCCTGCAACACCGACGAGACCTGGCAGAAGAACGAGTCAAAGCTCGTTATCCTATGATGACGAGTACAGCAATATGGGTCCAAGACCAGTGTCTGGCGAGGGCCCTTCACTGCGAGACAGTATCGCCACAATGGGCGCTATAGCTGGCTTTCGAGAATGGAACAAGCGGCGAAAAGATCGAAATGAACGACAACGATTAGATCGCATTCGCCAGCAGGAGCTCGAGAGCGAAGAGCAGTACAATCGTCGCAACTCAAACCGATACCCACGGCCTCAAGATGCGAGCGGAAGAAGACAGAGCTTGTCCGGCACTATCTTGACGGGACCAGATCCAGCGCTTGGCAGCAACCCAGAACTTTCGAGGACGAATTTCAGGCCTGACATCAATCAGCCACCTTTGCCAGCTGCGGCAGGCGCAATACATATGAGTCCGAGCCACCCTCCGGCGAGCACGGCTGGGCCTAGTGCCATCCCACCGAACGTGATGGAGCAGCATCAACATCAAACACAAACATTCAACCTTCCTCCGCCTCCGCCTGGCCCACCGCCGCCAGATGCGTTGCGTCCTGCTGGGTACTTACCTCCAGAGCCAGGCTCTCTTCAGATGCCTCAGGGCATGGTCAACCCTGATCCGTCAAGGTTGACATCAGAGCACCAGTCACAGAGCCAATTCCAAGATGGCACTCAATTCGCGGCCAACGAAGCCGCTGCTGCTGCGGCAGGTCTTGCAGCAAGTCAGCGAACACAATCACTTTCGCCGTCGAGAAGAGGTGGCAGACGAGATTCTCGTTCCCGAATACCGGGCGCTCGTCGCGGTAGTACCAGTGCCTCGATATCACAGCTTGATTCTGCAGGGCCTCCTCCCGTCGGTGGCGTGCCTGAGAACAGCCAGAGTCCTCCTGTTAGTGTCAAGATGAAGGTCCACCCTGATGGCAGACACGTCACGCTTCGGCGCCTCAATGAAGAAGAGGCTGCCGCAGAACGAGCAGCGCGGCGGCGAGAGCGAAGATCGAGAAGAGCCTCGAGCTTGACTAGTAGTGCCGACGAGGCTGTAGCAGGCTCATCTCGCTACCGCCGCAACAATGGGGGACAGATGCGGGACTCAAGCCAACAGCCGATTGCCGCAGTGCCTCCACCACCGCCAGCTATGTCGAGCTCAGTCGGAAGAAGAGATTCAGAATTGAATCTTCCTCCAGGACGCATACCTCAGGCTTCTTCGGCGGGCGGCAGTGCTCAAGCTGCACTTCCCGCAGCAGCAGGTCCTGCTGGTAGTGGCGCGGTAGGTAGTCCTGGTACCATAGGAGGAGGCACTGACTTGGGCACTGGCACGGATGTCAGTGCTTTTGCAGACAATCGCAGAAGGAGAAGAGCAGAACGAGCGAGGAAGCTAGAAGCTAGCAGGCAGGGAGGAAACAGGGTGGAATTTGAATGATGGCTGTAATGACTTGATGAGTGATGGTGAAAGCATGCTGTTCAAATTCTGTTCGGCGTTTCAGCGATGCATAGCGACAGCATTGGGATGCTGTGGATTCTCTGGCTGGTGATAGTGTAGCTTCAGATTTTTCGTTCAAGCAGCGCTCTTGAACCAAGAGTTCTCCAACGAGAGAACGTTCGATCCCATGAATTTATACACCTTCGCTTTTCTCTAGTATACCAATGACTTCTGACCGTTTTCATGGTCGCATTTTCCCGCGGACCTACTTGCACGTGACTGCCTTCCGGCATCACCCGTCCCGACACAACTTCAAGCTCCATCTCCTCGCAAACTGGCGCAGGCATTGAAAGCGAACATCACATCTCATTCAACCATGCAGTCCCTCCGCGTCGCCAGGACTGCTCTTAGAGCCAGCCAAACTGCTTTCAGAGCTGCACCGGCTCTGCGACGTGGCTACGCCGATGTCGCGCCAGACAAGATTCAGTTGACTCTGGCTCTGCCTCACCAGGTACGTTTCTAGTCGCAGAGGAGGATTGCGAGGAAATCAAAAACAATCTGAATTTGAAGCGACGAACTCGAGGTGGCATTGAGGACCAGAACAATGCTGACAATGATGCGCAGGCCATCTACAAGTCCCAGGATGTGTACGTTCCACTTAACCCTCTCCCGAGCGAATACCGATGAGCACGAACAGCGAGAAGAGAGCAGGAAAACTGATATTTATACAAACAGCGTTCAAGTCAACATCCCAGCTGAGTCCGGAGAGATGGGTGTGCTCGCCAGCCACGTCCCATCCATCGAGCAATTGAAGCCAGGCCTTGTGGAGGTCATTGAGGAGCAGGGCGGAAGCAAGCAGTTCTTCTGTACGTCAAAAATGGCATAAAACACTGGCTTGGTTGGGAGGATTCCTGAGGCTGATACATAACTACAGTGTCCGGTGGCTTCGCAACAGTGCAGCCAAACTCAGTCCTCAGCATCAACGCCGTCGAGGGATATCCACTTGAGGACTTCAGCGCAGAGGCCGTCCGAAACCAGATCGCTGAGGCACAGAAGATTGCAAACGGTGGTGGCAGTGAACAGGATGTTGCTGAGGCCAAGATTGAGCTCGAGGTGCGTGCGCCCTGGAGATGAAAACACAAGCCTGCTAACTTTCACGCCCAGGTCCTTGAAAGCCTTCAGGCCAACTTGAAATAGAGTCCGAGTCTAAGCGCGTGTATATACTGTATACCATTTTGCGAGCTTCTGAAAACGTGAGAGTCGGAGTATCACAGAAAGCACGACTTGACCTGCTCGCAGTTTCCGCCTCTCACTTGATCATCTCAAGCCATGCACCTGCCACGATCATAGCGACCGGACTCTTTCCCTTCGTGCCGCGCTACACATCTGAGCATCACATCCTCCTCCGATCTTCCTTTGGAAATTCTACGTGCTGCCATTCTGCAGCCCGCATTTCTCTCATTTAGACTAACATGCACCACCACTATTAATGTCCGCAGGTGCTATCGATGCTCTCCGCACTGCAAACAACGGTGTGCGGCCCTACTAGCCGTCCTACTACGAAACAACATCAATCTCATGTATCATCACACAGTCTTCATATGGTCACGACCTCGTACAGAAACGATGCCAAAATCAGCGAAGAAAGTGGTTCGTATGCACGACTGACAGTACACGGCGAACATGACTAATGTCAGCAGCGCCAAACGGACTCTCGTGTCACCATCGCAGACCCTGCGAAGCGGAAGCCTACCTTACCCACAGACGAAATCTCTTCGCCAGAAGGCAGCCCGAGACCTCTTGGTCGCAAGTTGACTGGAGAGTTCAAGAGGAAGCGATCCCTGTCGGATTCGCTGAAGACCTTGTTCACGCACAAGGATTATACCGAAGACGAGACCCTTTCGACTCGATCTACGACCAACCTCTCTGCGGCAGGCTCAGAGGACTCGCCTTTCGATGTCGAACAGGCGAATGCGCAGGCGAATGCGAGGGCCAGAATTGCACCTCAGAGCCAAGGCCAATTCTCCACAGAACCACCAGTAAGAAGTCAGGCACAAGAAGACTTCAACTATTGTGTGTCCGAGGAGCCGAAACCAAGCAAGCGACAAAGATTCAAGGCGAAGTTGAGGCGCAGCTGGACGGCGTCGCGGAAGGACTTTCGACGCACACGAAGCCAGCAAAAGTCAATGTAGCTGATCGCATCCGAGCATTTGAGCAGAAAGATAATAAGGTGATACTGCCGAAGCCAACGCCAAAGTACAGGAAGACGAGAGCGGCGCTGGATGATGTCAATGAAGATGGAGGCTCGACAGGCACAAATGAGAAAGAAGAACGAGTCCCGTTGGTGTTCCCGCTTCATGTTCAGAAGTTCAAGAGAAGAGGTACAATGAGCAGTCCGAAGAGGCCTGAGACGCCACTATATCGAGCTCAGCCGGAGGAAGATGCAATAATCCATGCGCCAGCACCACAAAGGACAATTCCGCCCATGAAAACGCCGATCGACGAGCATATGGATTGGTCTCTCAATGCCGCCCCTACATCTGGTGTTTCACCCGCAAGCAAGCCCAGGGCTGAAGAAGTTGAAGCAAAGCCTGGCGACTTGCGCAAGACGAGCACTGATATCGAAAAATTATCAAGCAAGACAAGAACGAGGACCTTCGACCCTGCCGCTCGCATCCCACCCACAGCACATCTTCATAGAACGAGACAGCGTTGTGTTCGCCATGGGCGGAAATCGAGCCAGGCAAGTCAACAAGACTTCAGTTCAAAACGTGATGTGTTCGAGAAGGGACGAAATGGTAATCGCTTTTGCAGAAGCTTGTCTCATATCCGTGAGCGACACCCTGCTAATTATGTTGCAGTTCCGAAACACAACGATGCATGTCCTGATTGTGTTGCTGAGCTTGGCATTCGACGCCGTGAGACAACCCAAGCCGCGCCTGCAGAAAGCACTTTATCATTTCGCAGATCGAACAGCAAGTCAGAGCAAGAAAGGCTTCTCTTCGGTTCTATATCTCCGGAGCCGATTCTCAAGCCTCAAGCGAAGGACGACTTCCCGCACTTGGGTCGCGACGAGCCTGTCGAGGCAGTCACGAAGCAGATGTCTCCTAGAAATTCTCCAGATACAACAGGGGCTACCTCGCTGGAAGTCCAACCGCCTACGTCTGAGTCTTCTGAGTCTTCTGATTCTGTTAATGCTGAAGAGTCACCAAGGAATGTACGCTTTCGCAATTCGACCAGTCCAGTCGCGAATGACGAAAGTAATGAGCCGAACAACGAAGACGACGAAGATGCTCTCATTACCACCTCCGATCTTGGCGATGGACTTGATGCTGTGATTCTTGAACGCGGAGGCCGTCTGGAGCGAATTATCATGAACGAAAGAAATGGAACGCCTACTCCAGAGACGATTGCCAGGATCTCGCGCGAACTGAATCAGATCTCGACCGCGCTTGCTACCACAGATCCAAAGCAACGCATCTCGACTAATGGAACAGATTCGCTGAGTGGCGACAGAACAATAGTGCTTGACACATATCACAACCGCGACAGCTCAATTTCTGAGCTCATAGATGCTATTGACACCGCCACGCCTGGCTTCGGAATTATGCGAACCAACTCGATACGCATCCACACCAGCAGCCCGAATACTGAGCCAGTCAGTACCGTTCGTGACTTCGCGTTCGCAACTCATGATCCACCACTCTTTGTCGAGGAGCAACCACTTGCAACTCCAGGTCAACGCATTGTCAATCGTCAGCGTATTGATGCAGACTATTTTCAGTTACACAAACAATTTGGCAACAACAATAGCGGCGCCGCAATGCAAGACCTAGCCAAAGCAGATGATGGCGCCGAAAAACGACTCGAGTCCGGAGCAGTCCGTTGGCCACTTTCCCAAGCCACACCTCTTGGAGCCGCTGAAGATCCTCTGGAAACGCATATGGCGACACTGGATGCATCAATGCTGGAGCCAGCGAGCGCGAAAAAACGTCCTAACTTTGGATCCGAAGACGTTGCGATCAGAATTCAAAGTCCAGGCATAGCGACAAGACAGAAAAGCAATCAAGACGCAGTCCTACCTTCCCACATTCTCACCTCAGAAGACTTATCACCCCAACCTAAAACACCTCCCGGTGGCGGTCTCGGTATCCCACAGCCCTCGCCGACATTCTTCACGACTTCGACGTGTCCTTCCTCAGACAATAGTCCCAGCAGCCTGACAGGCGTCAAAGACATCCCTTCAACATCAGCTCGTGACAAAACGGCCGAAAGAGAAGCAATGCCGTTCGCCTCTGATTTGGGCAGATATTTCGCAACTAAGAAGCCTGACACTTCGAACTCTGCAATCAAAACCGCTATGCGTATGGATCGAAATGATGCTGTTCAGCAGGCTGCTGCTATTGAGAGGGAGATGAGGAGAAGGAAGACTATGGCTGGTGAGGCGAGGAGGGCGTTTGGTTAGTTCTACCTATACTGCGGCCATATCTGTTGTTGGAATAGCATGGTGTTGACTCCTATGCTTCTTTGTCTCTAGTGAATTGGTTGATTCTGTATTGGATTGTGGTTTTGGGTGTTGTTTTGGAAGATTGGTAGAAGCGATGATGAGATGAATACCTAGGAGAGCCATGTTACCTATAGTTTTCTTATTCTTCTGAAATATCGGTAGAGTCTATACAGAGTCATAGACTCCTCCGTCACGTATCATAGTCCTGTTCCCCGTGGCTTCTGTCAAAGATCTTCGTCCTTGGGCTGATCTACCTAGCCTTGGCTCACTCAAAATCGGCTGGGCGGTCGTCACTCAGAAGCTCGATGTCTTTGACAACGTTCTGTCTGCGACGTTAGGTGCAGAGGTAGGAAGTCGTTACGGAGCGTATGTGTAAAAAATGTATACGATCTTTGCTGGTCTGTAGTTCGTCTATTGTGGTGCATTTGAAATAGGAGACCTGCCAATTTTCCATGAACCGACCCTCGTATCAAAGGGAAGAGTTCTTGCGCTTCAAATGGCGGAAACTTGCAAACAGGCCACAGCCGTCTGAGAGTCTTCACACAGTCCCGCCCAACACTCTACGATCTACTTGTCAAGGCGGCCTCCCAAGCCATACACAGCCACCTGCAGACGCCTCCTGCTGCTCATGCCGACGCCTCCTGCTCCATGCCCGTAGTCCAACCAAACAGATGCACCCGTATATCTGGTGCACGCACAAGACATGCCGCGATGCCGATGTTGGGCTAGCGACACGACGTGTGCCTCAATCGGCATGAGCGATGCAGAGGACGCCGCCAGGGCAAGCCTACATATTGCAGCACCTGCTGAGCTACGTGCAGAATTTCGCAATGCCCTCTGAAGCTTCTACTACACCTTCCCATTCGCCGACATTCATGACGACTCTTTGCGAACAGTGCTCTCAGACCTTCTCAGGACAGAGGATACTCCTGACTGAGGTAGCCCATCATGAAACTACCAATGCGCTGGAGTCTGCAGCGTCTGACGGATGCTTCATCTGCCGCGAGATCGTGTTATCTCTGGACGCCGAGCACGAAGGTTGGCGAGCTTCTGGCCTAGCCCTCGAGATGCAACTATTAGCCAGCCCACTCCGTGATTCCGAATACACCTTAATCGTACAATCTCGGGAAGAAATGTACCTGAGGGTGGAAGACGAGAGTGGGGAAGGACATTCGCTAGACGCAGACTTCATCTGGCGTTTCGCCGTGTGTCCAAGCACCAGTCATGCATCTCCTCGCACGAAACCGACAAAGCGCTTGCTAACATTTCATAGAGATCAAATCTCGAGTCGGGAATTGGAACCCACCAGAGAGTATCTATGATCCGGAGCTTTCGTCGCTTGTCTCAGGTTGGTACAACGAATGCATCAGTCACCATGTCAAATGCAACGAACGATTCCCATCGAGCTTCTATCCGACCCGATTACTTCAGATCACGTCAGAAAGCGCAATCTCTCAAGTAAACCTGGTCCGAGGCACAGAGGCCAAAGGGCCATATTGCACATTATCCCATTGCTGGGGCAATTCTGATCCATTAAAATTGACCCTGGCAACCAGGTCTCAGCTTGAAGCAGGGATTGACATAGGCTCGTTGCCCATAAGTTACCAAGAAGCTATTCATTATGCTCGGAAACTGGACATAAGATACATATGGATCGATTCACTTTGTATACTGCAGAATTCGGTCGAAGACCGGACTGCAGAGTCTGCACAGATGTACAAGGTCTATAACTATTCTGCTCTGAACATCGCGACGGCAGGGGCTACCGACTGCTCACAGCCTTCTTTTCAAAGCCGTGACCCGACTCGGATTCGGCCGATGACTGTCCAGGCATCGTGGGAAGGACAGGAGACTCAGAGCTACACGCTATATCATGGTGATTTCTTCAATCGAGACGCACAGAGTTCTAGACTGGCCGGCAGAGCTTGGGTCACTCAGGAACTTCTGTTGCCGACACGGTTATTGATTCTCGGAAGAGAGCAGGTCTATTTTCAGTGCTCAAAGGGTGTGGCCTGTGAGACTTTTCCAGGTTACACACCTGAACCTGGCCCGGACCATAGCGAGACAACGACAGACTATCAGAGATATAAGATGTGGGAAGGGGTGACTGGTCGATATGCCTGTGCCAACCTTACATATCCAGAAGATAGAATGGTTGCCATTAGTGGAATCGCAGAAAAGTTTGCCACAGATCTGAAAGACGAATATCTAGCTGGACTTTGGCGATCTCAGTTGCCTTTACAGCTACTTTGGAGCGTGACTGGCGACCAAACGGTGCGGACACCTCAATATCGTGCACCATCGTGGTCGTGGATGTCTCTGGACCTCAACTCGACCTCCCCGCAGGGCAATGTTCTCCACTATGAGATTTCTCGAATGGAGAAAAAGCACTTCACACATGTGAAATTGCTCTGCGATGTTCAGTCTGCGACTGTCAAGCCTGCAGATGCCAGATAACCATATGGGGCAGTCGTAGACGGTGAGCTAGTGCTGTGCGGCAGCCTCCTGCCTATCATTGCATGGTCACACCCTGAGTTTTATGACTCGGGCCCAGCACAGGTAGCAGGGATGGAAAGTTCCTTGGACGCGTCTGTATCAGATCATCAAATGCAAGACAGTTGCTGGTGGTCTGCCGATGAGATCGGGGAATTTGGACCAACTCCTGAATTCCAGAGACTCCTGGCCGACCCGTCCGTCACGACATCGGCTGAACACCACGGTCTATACTGTTTGCCCATCCAGAGGTGCATATATGAGCCTCCGGAAAGGTACGAAGATGCAAGACACGGAAAAGTTGTCATGCAAGGCCTTCTCCTGCGGAAGACTCGTGAAAACCAGGAAGCATACATTCGTGTTGGACATGTAGAAGCTGTGGGCCAACACTTTGTGGAACCTTTTCTTACCGACGAGCGCATAAACGTCCACATCAAATAACCATGAACTGCATGACCAAGGGGATATATTCTCTGCATCTATGGCTAGGCCACGAAGCGTTTGCAATTTCCTCTTCCAATACCGCAGACATCAGGACCGTAGGTAGCTCCGCCTCCACCGCCTCCGATAACGTCCATCTATCGAGGAAAATCAATGATGGACGAACTGGCGTAACACATCATCCACTTACCACCATCTTTGGCTCAGCTCGCGTTTGCAGTTTCCTCTTCCAATACCGCAGACGGCAGGACCAATGCTTCCTCCACCGCCTCCAATGACGTCCAACTATCAAGAATTCAGTGATGATAATAAACTCAACATCGGCATCTTACTTACCACCATTTTTGGCTTAGGCTCAGGCTCAGGCTTAGCCTCTCTTTTACAGCCACTCCATTGTCCAGTACCGCAGACCGCAGCATGAACCATGCCATCGCCGCCGCCGCCGCCCTTCATGACATCTACCTATCGGGAACAGAAGTCAGCGATGAAGATATACGAATCCTGTCGTGGGGTAGCGCTTACTATCAACTTCTTTGGCTCGGGTTCAGGCTCGGGCGCCGCCTCTCTTTTACAGCCACTCCATTGTCCGCTACCGCAGACTGCAAGACTGCCTCCTTTTCCTGAGCCTATGACGTCTATCTGTTAAAGAGTTAGTCCGATGAGGAATACGATGAGATGAACGAGCTGCTTACCATCACATTTCTTGGAGCAGCAAGACTCTGGGCGGCGAACAGGGCCAGGACGGCCATGACTGTGGTTGTCTTCATTGCGGTGACTGCTTGGACGATGGATGAGCACGATACTGTTTCTGGCGATCTGATCTTATATGCTGTTCGAAGACGCTCCCACGAATATTTTGACTCCACGTTTGAAACACGAGAAGCGCAACAGTTGTGGCGCCATTGTCGGAAAGCGATCTTTCTCCGTGAAGGCCGAAGGAGTGGCACCAGAGCAAGAACGTATCGAGTCAGACATGCCGCGGACTGGGAGCGTTCAAATGGCAAAGATGTGCGGACAAAGTGGTAGTCCTAACGAAGCATCACTGCGTGCGAAATCATCGGTGGTCATGCCTCGAATGTTATCCCATTGACTGATCATGGAACCTTGAAATTTGCTCGTGAGGAAGCCGCTGAAACAAGTCGATGCCTCCTGTCATGCCATCAGCAATACCTTCGGTGTGCGGTGTGATGAACGACCCACCGACCCTAGTCTCTTCACGTATACGATATTCAGGCACAATAGCTCGTCTCTGCATGTTCTGTAACTACACACCGTTCGAAAGCATGTGCTATTGAGAAGACTTGCCTGGTTTGGGGTTGCCTTTGCCAAGTTGCACATCGCCTTTTGCGTTGGCTATCTTTTGGCTCCTGCTCTTCCCGGCTATTTGCGAGTGTGCACGTGCTATACATCACTCAATATCTAACGTGGCCCATGATTGTGTCCCGTGCGGATCCGCATGCCAGCATTTGTGAAGTGTTGTCGAACGGATAGAACGATGAGAGAGGAAGCTACAAACCACGAAGCTCAATGCCAAGCATTTCGGAACCCGGCGTTGAAGCCCTGACAAGCTGAATAGACTGGTCTTTTACCTAAGGAAAGCAAGGATGTATAAGGATGCCTTGTGTTTCGGCGGTTGGACTTTCGTTCGTCTTATACATATTCGATTTCGTGGCTCATCTACAACTTGGAGCTTGAATCAGCCCTGCAGTTGTCAGTATCTATGACCAAGTTCTGGTTTACCTGAAAAGAAGTCAGAGAAATGATTGGAGTGGGCAACAAGAGTAGGTGAACTCACATGTTCTCATGGAACCAGTTCAACAGAAGGTTATAAGCCTTCTTGTAGTCTCCCTCTACAGCGGGATCCTTCAAATCTCCTCGTGCAGCCATGAAGCCATGCACTTGGTTTGGCCACCACTCAACAATGTTCTTGACCTTCACGGCCTTCTCCCACTTCTCGACATCTTCCTTTGGCTCATCCTTGGAAGGGAGCATTGCGAATGGGATCGTGATACCTGGCGCATCATTCTCGTCGACCATGGCTGGATGGCAAGATGCGGCGGCCTTGAATGGGGTGCCCTTTTGTGAGGACAAGTTGACGATCTTACCGCCCCAGCAGTAACCTAGGATGCCCCAGTCTTGGATGCTAGAGCGTTGGGACTTGATTTCCGAGAGGACTTTAGGGATGCGCTCGAGCGTCTTTGGTGGTGCGGCTTTGGTCTGAGAAGACATGTTAGAGGTGAGTGTTAGTAGACTTTGAGAACTGGTCACGTACGTTAAAGAACTCGCCCAATTTCTTGCCCTTCTCGTCAGTGTCCGGTGGGTACCAGGAGATGTCTGCTGGTGAACCCTCAAAGAAATCTGTCCGCCGTCAGCTGGAGATATGACTGGAAGTCCCTCAATACTTTTACCTGGCATGAACACTTGGTATGGTCGCTCCTTGTCACCGTGTGCAAGAATGTCGGCACCTTGCAATGTCTGTGGAAAGAAACCGAAGATATCGTAGACAACCAGAAGAGCTTGCTTCGCGTCCTTTGGTCCAGTCGCGTAAGTCTTCATTCCATCAATGGTGATCCACTCGCCCTTCTCTTTGTAGCCATCGCTGACGATCGGAGGCACAGTGCAGCAGCTGGGTGTATCGTCAGGACCAGAGCTCCTCGCGGTGCAGGAAAACATAGAAGACTTACGCGTGCGATTGAGACATCTTTGCGTATGTTCGTACTCGTACGATTGGTTGTGCTGTACAATGTCTTGGGTTTGTGAAAGTGACGCTTCTTGGGAGTTGTAGTCGAGTAAAAGTCTTAGCAGCAGTGAAAGTAGTAGGTCGAAGAAACATTTTCTGGCTCTTGAATGCTAGCAACTTCCATCATCATAGAGCTCTGGGCCATTGGAAGAGCACAAGTGGGGTCGAAGATGACGTTTGAGGGGCAAGAACGGTGCAAATCTGGCAGTGGTAAACAAATAATGACCTCCAGTGACCTCTCACATCGCCTAATCGATTCCGCTGTTCCGAGAATCTCAAATACTCTGCCTCCAGGGTCACGTAGGTGGAATTGAAGAGCGGTGGGAATGAAAGAGATCGTCCTTGGTTGTCCTTGATCCTGAGTCGGACATATCCGCTACAGCCGGGGAAGGCCAAGAAGTCAGTTATGGCGGCCGGCCTCAGGTCCAGACGACATTGGCCAATGGCAGCTGTTTGAGACGACCTCAATTGGTGATTTTCTGTAAAGCAGAGGAACGTTCTGCATGTCATTCCTCTCAAATATCCTCATGCGCGAAGCTAGTGTACAACTGGAACGCAAGTGTCATCAATCCGGTCATTAATCCCAAGCAGCGCTCATTAACTCCGAATCCATCTCATGCCTGATAAGTATGCAGTTCCGTTCAGTCCCTAGAAGCTGCACTGTGTGCGAAGAAAGGTGGTCCATCAATCTGGATCGAAAAGGTAATCGGCTTAAAACATCGTCCCGAAGTTCTCGTTGATGTCGGACAACGGTTTGCGCGGACTCGAAGGTGCGCCATTATCGTCGGTAGCTGGCTTACGATGCCTAGAGCGGTGTTAGAAGATTCCCTTGAGCTGACTAGCTGGGAGCAACATACCTGAATGTGAAACCAACGAACAGTGACCGACCCATTTCACCACCGCGATCAGCCATGCGCTCCAGCGCCTCCTGCTTCTCGAGCACCTCCTTGTATTTGGCCATGTCCTTCTCACTGCCGAAGTCATCGAAGTAGCCCGCGTCTGTTTCGGAGTCGAGCTCTGGCACGAATGGTGCACGATCTTGTCTGATGCGATCCCAGGTGACTTCGCGGAAGTAGTCGTGTGCCTGCACCTGCTTGATGCCGCGCAGCCGGTTCTGCTTGATGGCAATGAGTCGTGTAATAAGATCCCACGTTCGTCGCGACAGGAAGTAATTTGGATCCTCGTATTCTGGCTTGCACAAGACGTGCTGCCAGCGCTTCAAATTCTGCCATGTCTCATCGACAGAAGCACCTGCGAATGGCGGATAGCCAGCGAGAGCCTCGAAGAGCATGCAACCGAGAGACCAGTAATCGACAGTGAAGTCGTATTCTTCGCCCTTGAGAACTTCCGGGCCATGTAATCAG
The DNA here is from genome assembly GCA_014298035.1 of Pseudocercospora fuligena. Lineage (NCBI taxonomy): Eukaryota > Fungi > Ascomycota > Dothideomycetes > Mycosphaerellales > Mycosphaerellaceae > Pseudocercospora > Pseudocercospora fuligena. The sequence continues at coordinate 4,926 of JABCIY010000093.1, read as the reverse complement.
GAGAGCCCACAATGGACTTGGCGTAGTTGACATCACGCTCGCGCAAAGAACGGTACCCTTCTCGACGCTCTTTGAGGGAACGCTCTTCCATTGGTCGACCGAATGGAATGGCATGAGCTGGGATGTTGCCGGCTTCTTCCAGGCGGACACGCATGCTCTCGATTTTTGCAGGTGCGAGAAACCCAGCCGCAAGTCCGAAGTCAGTAAGCTTCACATGTCCAGTGCCGTCGATAAGGAAATTCTCTGGCTTCAAGTCCCGATGAATGTAGCCCAACTGATGCAAAGCATCAACGCACAAGAACATCTCAGAGATGTAGAATCGGGCGTGACGATTGTGTAAGACTCCGGTATTATTCAGGAGTGTCCGGAAGTCGCCACCTGGGACATACTCCATAGCCAGGTAAATGCTGCTGTCGTCTTGGAACGCGTACAGGAGACGGGTAAGCCACTCGCTCTTTGCATTTGTAAGAATGTCTCGCTCGGTCAGGACATGTCTGACTTCATCAAGCTTGTGCAACAACTTCTTGCTCATGACTTTGAGGGCGCAAATTTCGCGTGTGTCCTTCTTCGATGCCAAGTAGACCTGTCCATAGCCACCCTGTCCGATCTGCGTAAGAATTTGAAAGTCGCCATGTCGTAGACGTGTGCGTCGCTGTCGAAGATTTGCACGCTCGTGTCCAAGATACTGTGTCCAAAGCTGATTGTAGTTGTCGACTTCTGCAGCAGGCATAGATGGAGTTGGCGGAGGATTGTGTGTCTTGAATGCCTGGAGTCGTTTCTGTCGATTGTGGATGTATGAGAGAAGATCGTAGTAGTAATCCAAAAAGTATAGCTGGGTCACGTTTGCCAATCTCTTAACACTCGGCTTTTGCAACTTCTCTATATCTTCCGCAGTCAGGCCTCCTGTGGCGATCTTGCTCTGGCGAGTGGGAGAATGATCCTCGCGCTGTCTGTATGGCTCCTGTCTGCTAGCAGCAGCCTGATTGATGAAACTCTGCGTCTGCAGTACTTGGGGACGATGTGCTGGCGGGGTGTTCTCCTTGCCCGATTTTCTGGTTGGACTGCCTGGTGCTCCGGCTTTGGCGTCTTGGGCTCCGAACGGATCATAGTCAGCCTTGTTCGAAGTTGCGGTCCCTTGTTGTTTCGTCTGAAGGGCGGAGTGATTGGGCTGTCCCTGTGTGGGCATGAGTTTCATGGCGTTGGAGAAAACATTGGGCAGGTCAAAGGCACCCGGCGGCATCTTGTTCTTGCTAGGACTGCCATGAGGCGTTTGGGGTGGTGAGATGAATGGGGAATCGTGTTGGCTGCCCGGAGTGCCTGGCGCGTCGTGCATATCGTTCGTCGAGCGAGTGTGTAGCAGTGGCGGAGGAATTGGCAGCGCAAACTCGTGAGGCGTGCCGGACGCCATCTTGTTTGGTCGTTCGTGCGAGGTCAGGTCAGGCTGCGTAGCGGAGGTTCTAGGTTGACCTCGTGCCCTGGAAGCTGCGATGAGAAGACCTCGACGCTGCAGCAGCTACAAGGACAGCAAGACGAACCTCAGTGATGTGGTTGTTGCCCTCAACAAGGAGAAGGTGCAGTTGACGTATTGAATTTGGATGCGGCTCTGCGGAATCTCAAACACGGAGCCGTCTCCAGGTCAACGAACCAAGCTTCAAGCCTCCTTGTGACGTCGATCTGGAGAGGCCCACCTCGAAATGCCTCCATCACCAACCTCATTAACATCACTTCTATATATGCTGCTCTATTGCAGCGCTTCCATGGAATGCATCTCATCATCAACGGCGATGAATGACATCTCGAGTCAAGCACGCATAAGCTGCCGTATTATAATATAGACAAAGTATCTTCTAGTTAATCTTCTAGTTAATCTTCTAGTTAATAATAACTCTTACCTAGAGCCTCTTAACTAACTATTCTTAGTAAGCGGAAGTATATCGAAGATAAGTACTAGTAGCTCGTTACTTAAGAGACTATAGATAGTAAGATATATCTATTAGTAACTTATAACTTCTATAGCGACTTATAGGTATTAGGCTCTTATATTTAAGTAATTATATACCTTTAGAAGTATAAGTTATTACTAGTAGAATACTAGCTAGTATATTAACCTAAGCTTATAGAGCCTAATTTAGATATAGATAAAGAAGTACTAGTATTACTAGATAGTAATAACTTTAAAGAATCTTATTAACTCGAGCTATAATAAACGATACTAGTTATTAGATCTACCTCTTATATCGACTTAATAACTCTAGATAAGTATAATCGTACTTATAAGTATATAGCTAAGTAGATATTTACCTCTAGTAACTAGTTAAGTATTACTAAGTATCTAATCTTTCTTATCTAGCTTAAAATACTAAGACTAGTATTTAAACCTCTAACTCGCTAGTAGCTTAGATATACTTATCTAGACTAGATTTATAAGAACCTAAAGTAGGAAATAGATACTAATATCTTAAAGAGCCGTTAGATTATATTTATAACTAATAGATAGACTAATAATAGTAGAAGGTTAAATTCTAACTATCTTACTATAATACCTCGAGTAGTATATTTTATTAGTTCTAAGAAGATCGGCGCTTATTATAGTACTACTAAAAACTATATAGATAGTCTAAAGAAGACTATAGAGCTATATAGCTATAAGGACCTCGAGGAGGTAATATCTCCTACTAAGGCTTACCTTAGCGTATACGCTACGTACGTAACGCGTAGGCTCTTTATATAGCGTCGTACGTATACTCGAATATATACTTATTAGTTCTATCTTCTATTAACTTATCGGTTAACGGATATCCTATACGTTACTATATATCTAGCCCCTTATAGTTCTAATAAGTCTATCTATTATAGCGGCCTATAGGACCTCGTACGATAGATATAGGCGAAGCGACCGTATTAGGCGGTAAAACTAATAATAATAATATACCTATAACCGATAAGGAATACGTCTAACGGGATATCGAACGATAAGCTATACTTAATAAGCGATAGGCTACGCTAAACGAGCGCCTCGTACGCGAAAAGATAGAATAGAAACTACTAAAATAAGAAGTCTAAGCTTAGGAGATCGAGCGTAAAAATATATATCTTTATATATAGCGCGATACTAGGAGAGTATAGGTAAGAGCTAGTTAAGAAGTAGATAACGAGTAACTAGAGTAAGAGCCTATAGGGCCCGTTACTACTAATAACTCTAACTCTTCTAACTCCGAGTCTATAGAGACTATACCTCGTACCCTTCTATATCGACTAAGTCTACGTTCTATACTAGTATATATCCTAAGCGATATAGATAAGCTAAGTATAGTAGACGTAGTCGCGGGCCTTACGAGTAGTAAGCTATAACTAAAGGAATCTAAGCCTTTTAGAGGTAATACTATTAAGGAGGTAAGAAGGTTTCTATAGGAACTAGCCTTAATCTTTATATTATCTAGGGATGCCTATTATACGAATAATAGTAAGACGCTTTATAGTATTATATACCTCGTAGGCGATACGTATAAGAAGTAGTATAATAACTACGATATCGAGAACCTAGATATATATATATATATTAGGATTTTAAGGACTTCTACTACGACTATATCGGCGATCCTATAAACCGTATACTTAACGTAACTCTCGAGTATAAGAGTATTCGTTAGTATAAGAACTAGTCGGTTTAGAACTTTACCCTCGAGCTTATAGTACTAGAAGGTTAGCTAAGCGACTATACTAAGGCGTAACGAGTACGATACCTACTCGTAAAGCTATAGCCTATACTATATAGCGTAATCGTTAAGTACTACGCCGTCCTAGTATTACGATAAGAGCTCGTAGAGCTTACGGCTTATATTAAGATACTAGATAAGGTATATAGTAAGCGACGAGAGCGTAACGACGATAACTATAGTAAGAGTAAGAAGAAGTATCGCTTCGATAACTATAGTAGCGGTAGTAGTAGTAGTAAGGAGTAGTCTACTCGCGATCGAAAAGTAAGCGATAAGTAGTCGCGAAGTAATAATAAGAAAGGTAACTAGGATATTAATAAGGTCGAATATTATAGATACTATAGGAAGGACTATTATAAAACCGACTACTCTAACCGCTACTTATAGAAAGATAACGACTCGTATAGTATATATAAGATTAAAGTAGTCGAAGAGAGAAAAGATAAAGTACTATCTAAGAGCTAAGGGTAAGTACTATAACTAATTCTAGTAGCTTAGTAGTCTACGTACTATCGAAGTAAGTACGTAGCGTAATAGTTATATAGGAGGATAACGTATAAGTCGAATACTTACTCGATAATACTACCGATATTAATATTATCTCTTAAGAATTTATTCTTTAGTATTAATCCTAGTAAATTATAGATACTACGCTTCCCTCTATAAACGGCTTTTAAGGAGAAAGAGGATACTACTATAGAGCGTACTATCTAAGCCTACGTATCGTAGATACGACTAGATAAGAATAGGTTATAAGCGGAACCTTCTATATATTCGAGATACCTAACCTAGATATTATCTTAGGTCGGCCTTAGAGAAGGGATTAGAAGGTTATCGTAGATAGTATAACCGATATATAGACGTACGGTAAGCCTAGTATAGTAAGCTCGATAACGGTACGGGAACTATAGTAGTTTTAGAAAGATATACGTAACGTACCTTATATATATATAATTAACTTATATAGCGTTACGGTCGATAATAATATAGATCTACTAGAAGAGTTTAAGGACTTTATAGATATCTTTACTATAACTCTAGAGGCTCGACGCTAGCTATATATAGATATAGAATATACGATCGATCTTATCGATAGGAAAAAGCTACTATATAAAGCCCTTTACTACTAGTCTAAGCGAGAACTTCGTAAGCTCTATAAGTATCTAGTTAAGGTATTAGATAATAACTAGATCTAGCCTAGTATAAGTAA
>JABCIY010000092.1:0-163574 GCA_014298035.1 Pseudocercospora fuligena | reverse complement strand
CTATCTCCTAAGTATCTAATCGAAGGTTCTATCGCTTCTCTATCGTCGCTATCGAGTTCGATATTAGTTATCTTACTTAAGCGAACGAAAAGTATAATAATTAAAAGAAGAACTAGCTATCGAACTAGATAAAAGACGAGAAGCGACTTAGATAAAGAAGTTAGAAAATAATCGGCTAGAATTAGAGAACTATAGGCTTTAGTATAAGCTTAGAATAAACGAATAATTCGAATATATAGGGTTTCTTATTCGAATATAAGATAATTCGAATTAGTCTAAAGCCTTATTCGAATTAGACTACTCTTAGATCTTCTTTTCTAAATCCTTAAAGAGCCCTAAATACGATAACTAATATAAAGATACGACTTTTATCGTTCTTTAAATATACTAAATAAGGTACTTTATAACGATACTTCTTTAGTATACTAATTATCGCCGCTAAGCTTATTTAGTCTTTTTATTTCGAGGTATAAGAAAATAGTCGAGATTATCCTATTAGCGAGCTAGATAGAATAGGCATAAGTTATATTAGAATTATTCTATAATAGTAAGTAATAGTTACTTATAACGGCGACCTAGCTAGATCTTTAGATATACTAAAAATAAGTAAGTAAAGCTAATTCGAATAGGAATATCTAGTAATTCGAATAATATACGGATTTTCCTTCGTATTTATATATTTACTATTATAAAGGTAGAAAAGTTAGAATAGGATTATTACTATTATAACTATAAGTAGAGATAATAAGAGGTTAGAAAATAAGAAGTATATTTAATAGTATCCTTCTTAGAAGCTAACGATTCTAAGATAGAGAGCTATAGCTTTATTAGCCTTAATTCGAATAAGAAATTAAGCTAATTCGAATTATACTTCGATATATTCTTCTCTTTCTTTACTTCTAGGAAAAAGTCTTTAAACTCTTCGCTATCGTTATAGTCGTTATTATCGCTATTATTACTATCGTCGCTATTATCGCTATTATTAGAGCTAATAGTAATAGTACTAATAGTATTAGTTTATTAGAGGCCTAAAGGTTAGTATAAAGAAGAAGAGATACTTACTAGATAGATCTAGTAGCTAAGGAGTCTAGGTTCTAGTAACTATCTAAAGATTATATAAGCTTATTCGAATTAGACTATATAGTTATTCGAATAAGATAAGTAATAATTCGAAATTAGAGTAGATCTAAATTATTATTATTATTATCCTCTATAACTATAGGAGTAGTAGAGCTCTTACTATAAAGTTATAAGGGACTAGATATATAGTAATATATAGGATACCTATTAACCGATAAGTCGATAGAAGGTAGAACTAATAAGTATATATTCGAGTATATATATAATACTACGTAAAAAGCCTACGCATTATATATACGGCGTATACGCTAAGGTAAGCCTTAGTAGGAGATATTATCTCTTCGAGATCCTTATAATTATCTCCTTCTCTCTAGTATAGCTATTCTTAGCTATAGGTATAGCCTAATCTTATATTAAACTCCTCTATCTAGTATATTCGTTATACTTCTCGTACGTTCTCGTTACTCTATACTAGTTACTATATACGAGATTTCTATTACTATACTATTCTAGTACTTAGCCTTTACTATTTATAGTAAAGGCTTTATTACTAGATTATTTATATATATATTTATAATTACGTAAAGTAAAGCGGCTTTACGGGTAGTCTATAGTAATAGGTTTAAGTATATATAGCGAGTATAAGTAGCCTATAAAGCCTATCTAAGAACTCTCTTCTATTCCTAAGTATCTCTCTTATTTATAGCCTATACTATATATACGCCTCTCCTACGTCTAGTAATCTACTAGTAAGTATCCTTTTCTTCTCTTTAAATAACCTTAATATCTTTACTATAGCTACCGTAGATCCCTCTAATACTCTAGATAAGTACTATATAACTACTATATCTATACTTACTACCTACTTCTAAGAAGCGTACTAAGGTTATAGCCGAGGGTTATACCTACTATTACGACTATATAACCGCTAACCGTAAGCTTCTCGCCTCTATTATAGTTACGCTATATATACTAATCGTTTATTAGTCGACCTAGTCGATATCTATACCGAGAGCTATTTCGATCCTAGCTAGACTATCTACTATTACTACTATAAGGATATTAACTAGAAGTATAAGCTAGTACTAGCTCCCCCCTCTTAGTACTACTATTACGCTTACGTAACGTACGCGCTATACGTAATAAGTTCGAGCTAGATACCTATAATAACTTCGAGGAGTACTAGTAAGTCTAGGCTAATATCGATAACGAGCTCGCTATAGCCATCTCTAGTATATATATCTTACTTATCGCTTACGCTTTATATACTAATCGCGTATAGCTATTAAGCTAACCCTCCGCGCCTTTTACTATAATAAGAATAAGGTCTCCTCTAATAATATCCTACTTAAGAGTAAGTATACTAGTAGTACTATAGCTATACTTAATAGCCTCGATACTATTAGTATACTTAAGTATATTAATACCTCTCTTATCGCTCTCGTTAAGATTAGTCGCTATATAAGTTACTACTCCGTATCGTATACGCTTCGTATACTAACTACTCTAGTATCTAGCTAATAATAGCCTTACTAAGACTATCGACGCTATCGACGAGATTATAGGCCGTACTATTACTTCTAGTAACGACTCCGACTAAATACGCGCTTATACGGCGTATATATATAACTCCTCTCCTACTACTTAGTATCTACGGGCTACTAAGCTCTATATAGTTTTTTAATAGCGAAACGAGTATATACTATTAACTTATTTTAGTCTTATTTTATTTCTATCTACTCTTCGCTTACGTCTCGAAGGCGTTAAGTACTATAGTATCTTTAATATACTTAGCTAGTTCCTATATATTATACTTATCTAGCTATCCTACCTATTTAATAAGGTAATATACCTTCTATTTCTATATTCTCTTTTTTACGATCTCTTCTACTCGCTACTTATCCGCTTTCTCTATAATAGATATACTTACTTTATATTCCTTATCTTTACGCCCTTCTAAGACTCTAGTAGTAATATATAAAGATATTATAGATCTTCGTACTTAACGGTAGTACTAGGCGATACGCCTACGTATCTACTATATCGATAATACGAAACGGTCTAAGAAACTTTAGTCTAAGTTTCTTTTTTAGTATATCTAGCTTAATATTCTTAGATACTAGTAGTACTAGGTTACCTATACTATACTTCTTTACTTTATAATAAGTATTATAGTACTTCGCTTAATACTTAGCTATAGTTTTCTAGTATTACGTAAGTATCTCGTATATTTATTATAATCTATCTATAGTATCGATTACTACTAGTACCCTTCCCTTAGATAGCTCGTTCCGAGCTATAGAAGTTACTAGAGTTAATATAGATACTATATCTAGATCGTATCCGTATAATATCCTAAAGGGACTTATATATAGTATAGGATATATACTATTATTATATATAAACTCCGCTTATACTAGCTAAGATACCTAGTCTTCCTAGTCTTCTAAGTAGTAGTACTATAGATACTACTCTAGTATCTAGTTTACTCTCTCCGTCTAACTATCGGTCTACGGATAGAATATAGTACTAAGCTTACGCTTTATATATATCTTATAGTAGAAGTCGCTCTAAAACTAGCTAGTAAATAGCGATCCTCGATCGCTAATAATACTACTTAGTACTCTAAACCTCCTAATTATCTCCCTTTATAGGATCTCTATAAGCTCTATAGCTATATACTTCTTTATCGTTAGGATAAAGAGACTTATCTTCGTATAGCGGTCGACTATTACGAGTATTATAGTATAGATATAGAAGCTAAGCTTACTTAGTAGAAGATTAGTAATAAAGTCTATTATTAATTCTTACTACGGTCTTACTAGTATTAGTAGTATAGATAGTTCGCTATAGAGGCGGTACCGCTTCGCCTTCGACTACTAGTAGATACTATAAGTAGAGATATACTTAGCTATCTCCTAAGATATATTAGACTAGTAGTACTTCCTACGTATTAACTCTACTATCTTTATATAGCCGAAATATCCTACTAAGACGTCGTCGTAATATATATATATAACCTATACTCTTAATATATAATCCTTTAGTATATAAATTATATTATCCTAAAAAAGAATATTATCGTAGAGCGAATATCCTTTAAATACGCCGCTATTACTCTTTATAGCCTTATATAACTCTTTAGCTAATAGCTCTAATTACTAGAATATCTATATAAAGCTAAGTAATAGGTCTAGTATATAGTAGTAAGGACCGTTATCTTTAACGACTATAGCCGCTATCCTTACTAAGTAGTAAACGAAGTTATTACGCTATACTTATATTACTCCTAATCCTCTTATAGAGATATATATTACCGAGATACGTTTTACTACTAGTTCTATACTTCTAGTTAGATCTAACTATACTAAAAGCTTAGCTTAGAGTATAGGTAGTAGGTTACTTATCGCTTACGTTTCGCCTTCGTAGTCGCTTCTTCTTAATAGTATATTAGTAGAATTCTTCTTTCCTATCTAGTACTTAATCGTAAAGTCGAAGAGTACTAGGAATATAGCCTATCTTGCCTATCTACTAACTAGTTACTTTATAGTTATAAATCCTTTAAGATTAGCGTAATCGACGAGTATATATACTATATACTATAAGCCGTCGAAGTACGGTCTCTAATACTTAAAGGATTCTACTACTACTAGTAGTTCTTAGTTATAGATCTTATAGTTAGTTTCTATAGGGATTATCTTTCTTAACTAGAAAGTAATAGGATACTAGTAGCCTTCTTCTTTTTATTACGAAAGGATATCTACTACTACGAATATAGATACGTTAGTCTCGAGATATAAGGGCTTTATAGAGTCGAAATATCGAAGTATCGATATAGAGTAGAAGATATCCTTTAGGCTCTTAAAAGCCTACTCCTTAGCTACGTCCTACTTAATCTAATCTAGCTTCTTACTATTCTTAGCTCCCTTAGAAAGAGCTATTAGAGGTATAACTATCTAAGAGTAGTTAGGAACAAACCTACGATAGAAGTTATAGAATCCTAGGAAGGACTAGACTTTAGTAAGTATAATAGGTCGCGGCTACTCTATAATTACGTTTATCCTACTCTAATCTATCGATATGCCTTTAGTACTAACGATATATCCTAGGAACTCTACCTATTTCTTCTAAAACGAGTATTTCTTCTAGTTTATATATAGAGAGAATATTTAAAGATACTTAAGTATAGCGCGTATATTATATATATAATCCTCCTATATTTTACTATAGACTAGGATATTATCGAGATAGACTATATAGTAGATATTAACTAATCTAGCTAGGGCTCTATTAATATATCCTTAAAACGTTATAGGTATATTAGTTAAGCCGAAAGATATAATATAGTACTCGAAGTATCTATAGTATATACGAAATATAGTCTTCTACTCGTCGCCTCGCTTAATCCGGATACGATAGTAGATATCCTATAGATCTAAGGACGTATACTATTTAGCGTCCTTAAGCCTATTAAGCGTCTCGCTTATAAGGGATAGAGGGTAACGATTCTTAATAGTAATTTCGTTTAATCCTCTATAATCGATATAGAGTCGGAGACTACTATCTTTCTTTAGTACGAATAGGATCGGCGTATCCGCTTCGCTTATACTAGGCTAGATCTAGTTATTATCTAATACCTTAACTAGATACTTACGGAGCTTACGAAGTTCTCGCTTAGACTAGTAGTAGAGGGCTTTATACGGTAGCTTTTTCCTATTAATAAGATCGATTATATACTCTATATCTATATATAGCTAGTATCGAGCCTCTAGAGTTATAGTAAAGATATCTATAAAGTCCTTAAACTCTTCTAGTAGATCTATATTATTACCGACTATAACGCTATATAGATTAATTATATATATATAAGATATATTATATATATCTTTCTAAAACTACTATAGTTCCCGTACTATTACCGAGCTTACTATACTAGACTTATCGTACGTCTATATATCGGTTACGCTATCTACGATAACCTTCTAATCCCTTCTCTAAGGCCGACTTAAGATAATATCTAGATTAGGTATCTCGAATATATAGAAGGTTCCGCTTATAATCTATTCTTATCTAGTCGTATCTACGATATATAGGCTTAGGTAGTACGCTCTATAGTAGTACCCTCTTTCTCTTTAAAAGCCGTTTATAGAGGGAAGCGTAGCGTCTACGATTTACTAGGGTTAATACTAAAGGATAAATTCTCGAGAGATAATATTAATATTAGTAGTATTATCGAGTAAGTATTCGACTTATACGTTACCCTCCTACGTAACTATTATACTATATACTCGCTTCGATAGTATATAGACTACTAAGCTACTAGAATTAGTTATAGTACTTATCCTTAGCTCTTAGGCGGTACTTTATCTTTTCCCTCTTTAGCTACTTTAATCTTATATATACTATACGAGTCGTTATCTTTCTATAAGTAGCGGTTAGGATAGTCGGTTTTATAATAGCCCTTCCTATAGTATCTATAATATTCGACCTTATTAATATTCTAGTTACCTTTCTTATTATTACTTTATAACTACTTATCGCTTACTTTTCGATCGCGAGTAGACTACTCCTTACTACCGCTACTACTACTACTATAGTTATCGAAGCGACGCTTCTTCTTACTCTTACTATAGTTATTATCGTTATACTCTCGTCGCTTACTATACGCTTTATCCGGTATCTTAATACGAGCCGTAAGCTCTATAAGCTCTTATCGTAATACTAGGACGATATAGTACTTAACGATTACGCTACGTAGTATAGGCTATAGCTTTACGAGTAGGTATTATACTTATTACGCCTCGGTATAGTCGCTTAGCTAATCTTCTAGTACTATAAGCTCGAGGGCAAAGTTCTAAACTAACTAGTTCTTATACTAATAAATACTCTTATACTCGAGAGTTATATTAAGTATATAGTTTATAGGATCGCCGATATAGTCGTAGTAGAAGTCTTTAAAATCCTAATATATATATATATATATCTAGATTCTCGATATCGTAGTTATTATACTACTTCTTATATATATCGTCTACGAGATATATAATACTATAAAGCGTCTTACTATTATTCGTACGATAGGTATTCCTAGATAGTATAAAGATTAAGGCTAGTTCCTATAGAAACCTCCTTATCTCCTTAATAGTATTACTTCTAAAAGGCTTAGGTTCCTTTAGTTATAGCTTACTACTTATAAGGCCTACGACTACGTCTACTATACTTAGCTTACCTATATCGCTTAGAGTATATACTAGTATAGAACGTAGACTTAGTCGATATAGAAGGATACGAGGTATAGTCTCTATAGACTCGGAGTCGGAAGAGTTAGAGTTATTAGTAGTAACGGGCCCTATAGGCTCTTACTCTAGTTACTCGTTATCTACTTCTTAACTAGCTCTTACCTACGCTCTCCTAGTATTATACTATATACGAAGACGTATGTTTTTATACTCGATCTTCTAAGCTTAGACTTCTTATTTTAGTAGTTTCTATTCTATCCTTTCGCGTATAAGGCGCTCGTTTAGTATAGTCTATCGCTTATTAAGTATAGCTTATCGTTCGATATCCTATTAGATACGTTCCTCGTTAGTTATAGGTATATTATTATTATTAGTTTTACCGCCTAACGTAGTCGCTTTGCCTACGTCTATCGTACGAGGTCCTATAGGCCGCTATAATAGGTAGACTTATTAGAACTATAAGGGGCTAGATATATAGTAATATATAGGATATCTATTAATCGATAAGTTAATAGAAGGTAGAACTAATAAGTATATATTCGAGTATACGTACGACGCTACGTAAAAAGCCTACGCGTTACGTACGCGGCGTATATACTAAGGTAAGCCTTAGTAGGAGATATTACCTCCTTAAGGTCCTTATAAAAGTATCCGACTACTAGGAATAGTATTACTATAGCCCTTATTCTTATCTATCTCTTAGCGAGAGCTATTCCTAATTCGAATTAGTTAGCGTATTTATTCGAATAGAAGTATTAGCTAATTCGAATTAGCTTCGAAAAGAGTTACTTACTTAGACTCTTTCTTAGTAGGAGTATCTCTTTTATAGATACTAGCTAGGGAGGCCTTATCTTTCTTAGAAGTAGCTAGGAATCTAATTCGAATAAGGTTAGTATCTAGTTCGAATAAGTAGGAAGTTTAATTCGAATTAACTTATACTAGAGCTAGATCTAAAACTAAGCTAGTAAGGAAAGTACTAGTAGCTATAGTCTTACGATCTATCTTAGTAATCTTTCTTTAAGTAATCTCTTTATAGAACTCTATAATTCGAATTAGATTAGCGGTTAATTCGAATAAGTATTAGTACTAATTCGAATTATATATCTTTAGCCTTATTAATCTTACTCTATTTTATACTAGTCTTCTCTTCTTTAATAAAATAGATCTATTTACTATCTAACTTTACGAACTTCTTATTAACTAGCTTAGAGTTCTTATTAGCCGCCTCTTTATAATCCTTATAAATATAGTCTACTAAGGCCTAGCGACCCTTATAAGTTCTCTAATTCGAATTAGTTAATATATATATTTAAATAAATAAGTATTCTAGTTCGAATTATACTTTATAGCTTTTAAATCTATAAGTAACTTCTCTTTAGTAGATCTTAATACTAAGCTAGTTATAGCTCTAGTTACCTAGCTTCTTATTCTTTATAAGCTTCTATTCGAATTAGTTAGTATATTTATTCGAATAAAAGAGGATACTAATTCGAATTATACTACTTCGAATAGTAGAAGATTCTTACTAGCCTCTTTCTCGATAGTATATAGATAGAGATAGTATAGGCGAAAGTTCTTAAAAGCCTAGATATTATAGTAGCCTATAATAGCGGAGATATTATTTACTATAGTTATTTTAATATTAATTCGAATAAGGCTTTAAGCTAATTCGAATAAGAGTATAGTATACTTCGAATAGGCGTAGTAGGGTAGTAGGGTAGTAGGGTATAGGTATTTAGGTTAGGGTAGAAAGCGTAGTTAGGTTTTAGTTAGCGCGGTCAGGTAAGCTTTAGCGCGGTCGGGTCAGCTGAACCCACGCAAGTGAGTCCTCAAACATCCCCACAGTCAGACGAGACCAGAGGCATGGGCAAGCGGAGCTTCGAGGAAGCATCCATTGTCGCTACGGGAGTTCAGACGTATGAGGGCAGATTTGGCAAACGACGTCGCGGGAACGACTACGAAGATTGGCCTCCGATTGCTCAATGGAGGTGCAATCTGGTACGTGGAACCACTTTCTTGCATGCCGCAGCTGTCTGTAGAACATGGTTCTGACTCTTCCACCAGACCGGCCTATCACAAGTTCATAACCTCTTCTTCGTGGGTTACAGCAGCCAGATCTATGTATACGTCCCGCAATTCTCCACGCAGGCACTGCCGCGCAAGCCTGCACTCATTGTTCCATCGCAGCCATCAAAAGCTGGACTCCAAGGCTATCTAGATTCAACTAATCCACATTCGATCAATAACTTAGTCGTACAGTTTCTCGGCAACGAAGAAGTCGTAGCTGCTGTGCGAGACGATGGCGATGTCGATGCTTTCCTAGTGCGACACATCCTTCAAGCAGTCGAAAGGCGAACCGAGAACGATAGTCAAATTGGCGCTATAGCCGACGAGGTGAAGCCGATCTTCCAGAATAATGTTGGCAAGTCGGCATGGGGATTAGCAATCCATTCCCAAGCGCGCATACTTGCAGTCAGTGCCAACACGCATAGCATTACAGTCTTCAAGTTTGGGCTGGTCGCGGAGACGGAAGACGCAACTCCAGACGATGCGGATGCGCCAGATGCTTCCTCACGGGAAATGGATGTCACGGCGTCAGTCTTCAATGGCACATCAAACATTCCTTACATATCCTTCTGCAACACTGGAGATGACCCCAAAGGCAAGTGGCTGCTAACGACGGATATAAGTGGCTTCTGTCGATCCATAGATCTGGACAGCATGCAGCCAGCCCAGACCTTCCGTTTTGGTGTGGCTTCAAACCACTTCACCTCTCATGATCGTTTCAACTCAGGTTGGGGCATCCTGTTTCTTGATCGCAAGTCTTTCATACCGGAGAAGAGCTTCCATGCAGCCGTCGGATTGGAGCTGGACGAGACCCTTCCGGGTGTCAAGAATGGTTCGAAGCTATGGGACATTGGCGCCACAGTGTCGCACGTACCCGATTGCGCAGAAAAGTTCACCGTGAACAAGAAGCGAAAGTCGAGAGCTAGCAGTAGACCACAGTCGTCGATATCCAGCCCACTGAGCACATCAAGTCCAGGTCTTCGCCCTGCCAGTGCATCATCTGATCTCGAGGAAACGATAACTCGAGATGAAAGCTTGGACGCTCTATCCGAGGAAGGTGGAGTTGAACTTGATCTTTCCGATGGCGCGGAACACCTTGAGGCATATTATGACCTCGAAGACGATGACAATTTGGAATACTTAGCTGATGCCGACATGGATGATGAAGGCACGGAAGACTCACCTTCATTCTCCGCGATGTACGGTGGCCGCCGGATCTATGGGAACGAGCCGAGAGCTTTTGACCCAGAAGCCGGCTTGTGTGGTGACCTCCCTTGTCCCATCCTCCACGCCTCTGTCAGGAACGTCTACCTTCTCCAACCATCAGACCATAGAGGACCAGAAGACCCTCTCGCATCACCCACTGTCGGATTCACAAATGCTCTCCATCAACTCGTCCAACAAGAATTCGCGTGGCTGAACGTGTATGAGAGGTTGAACATGAACGCCTACATTCCAAGCATAGGCATTGTCGTTCTGGCTTCCCAGAAAGGTCGAGCTATGGTCTTATCTCTCACCAAGCTTTCCAAATCAGCTAGATATCCTTCTCAGCTGCAAGATGTCAAGTCGGAGAAGAAGACAAAGTACGCGATGCGGGTGGAGAGGATCGTGCCTTTTGCCTCTCAAGAAGAACAGATGGAGAGGCCGTTTGCACCTTTGCTTGGCATCGCTACCGGTCCAATTCAAGGCACTGAGCATTTGCCAGACGAACAGAAGCGGTGGCGATTAATGCTGACTTACGCTGATCATTCCATCCTCAGTTACGAGATCAGTCGTCGAAGCAGTCGAGATTCGGCAGTCGATCTTCAGGCAGTTGTGGTATAGCAGACCATATAGAAGACTTTTGAGACCTTGACATGCGTCGTGAAATTATGCTACAATTATGCGCGATGCACTCGAAGTTGACCTCCCATATATGCAAGTGCTGTACTCATCTTCCTTTTTCAATGCCCAATTTCTGTACTGCCATGAAAATGCTCATTACTGACCACACCCGTGTCATTCGAATATTTCAAGAACGCCTTTTAAACACCGCCGCTAAATTTCGCATGAGACTCACCCATCTATACACGCCCTTCTCTTGCTCTTCAGTTTGCCTCCAACGGCACCTGCTCCGCGGCCTTAGTCGCGACTTCTTGCGCGACCTCAGCCACTGTCCTATTCATAGCAGCCTGATACGCAGTCTGCGCCCAGCCAGCCGCTCTAGTCGCAGTGCCATACAGATTCTCCGCCGCAGATCTCGGAGACGATGAGCCGTCGCCAGCAAAGTAATAGTATGTTCGTCGACTAATCGTCATGACGTGATCAGGGAGGTACATAATTGTCGCGAGGGTGAGCATCGAGAGGGAGAGGAACGCGATCGAGTCTGGACGGACGAAGCATGTTAGTATGAGGCGGCAAGATAGGGGTATAGTCGCGACTACTTACTGAACACGAATTTCTCGGTGGGTGTAAGCATGTATAGTGAGAATGTCACTTCGTATTGGTAGTTCTTCTTCTGGAGCCATTTCACAAGACCCGTAGGTTGGAGGAGGAAGTAGGCGGCGAGTAAGGCGAGAGTCGCGATTCCCAATGTATACTGCGTAGTGCTGTCTGAAAAGTCCATGTTTGCGGTTTGGTAGATGTCTCTTGGAAGATGAAGTCAGGTTGTTCTCAAGTCTTTAGGCGTGTAGATACGGTCTCGATGTCGCTCTTGGCCGCAGAGACATCCAATGTTGTTGTGAAGTGCGCAATGGAAACAAGCAAATGTCCCTTACGCGCTTCCAGAAGATGATCTCAGGGTCTCGGAGGCTCTCGGCCCGGGAGACCGGGTTGTGTTTCACTCCGTCTTGGCGGGAAGGAGATTGCAACGACCCTGCATCATCAACGTCCTAACATCAGATCTTCCGTGCGATCGACATAATGGCAGATGCTGCAATTCAACATCGCTGACCCAGAGGATATCAATCGTGCTGACTGAGCATTCAATATCGCAGCGCAGCTGTCCTCGTCGAAGTATCATGTGGAAATCAGATCCCTCTTCTGCCGGAAGCCCACATCTCACGCACTCACCATCTATACAACTCTGCTCGAGACCATGTTGACCGGATCATACTGATTGAGAACTTGAGCCCGCGACATAGCCGTTCTCTTTGAATCAATACATCGAGTTCGAGGTCTCCTTCCGCTGGAAAGTTCACATTGCATGAGCTCACCACCTACATGACTCCGCTCGACTCAAGATACCAGATCGTACTGCTGGAGAAATCAGCGCCGCAACTCAGCCATTCTGACTGAAGCAATACAACATGACTGAGTCTGTTCTCTGCTGGAAAGCTCCCTTTACATGAACTCCCCTTCTATATGACTCCGCGCAACTGGTTTCATGGGATCATGGTGCTCGAGAAGTCTACGCCGCAGCAAGGCCGTTCTAGTGGAAACAATGCATCAAAATCGTATTCTCTTTTCAGCCGGGAAGCTCACCTTCCCCGACCTCTTCTATATGACTCCGCTTGACCACAAAACCGAATCATGCTAGTTGAGCGTCCAGCGCCTCAAGCCCACCGCTTCGATTGAAGCAATGCACTAAAAACGAGTCCTCCTCTCAGCTCTGCTGCGCTCCTCATGCCATCTCCGAATCACATACTCGCTGCTCGAGATCCTCAGGTACCCCACAAGCATGATATCCTCCTTCATATTGATAGTATAGCCGCAAAGAAGATCTACGCTGCTACTTTTGTCCATGTCACCGTTGTACGTGATCCTGACTGTAGCTGCTCGATACCCATGACATAGCCTATATACATGATGTTCTTAGTTATATTGATAGTGAGGAACTCTTTTTGTGTGCGACTCCTCCTGATGAGAGCACTTGGGCCATACTAGTCTGACTTCTAGCATCGTGATCTGTTGTTTCTTGCCGAAGCAATGCTCAGAGAAGTGAACGTAGGAGAGCCACAATCCTGATGAATGCTCTTCAAGGTACAAACGCGCACATACCGCTGGATCTCGAACGAAAGGCATGGGCTACTCTAGCGTGCGGAAGTAAGTCATGATTGTATTGCTCAGGTGGGCATGTTGTGCTTCCTCACCATCTGCGTGACTCCACCTGCGTGAGAGATATCGTGTGCTACTTGAGCGTCCAGCGCCTCAGAGCGTCATAATGCTGAGGAGGTCTCTAATCGAAAAAGCCTCATCTCGAGTATCTCTCTGCCCTCCTCCTCTCCTCGTGATATCGATCGATGACATAATCCCTACTCCGACCATCAAGGTACCCAACGACTTTGATGTCCTCTCGCATATGTATGGTCCGGCTTTCAAGAAGATTGATGCTGCTGTGCCTACCCATGGCCTCGTAATACATGTGTGCCACCTCCGCTGGATAATTTTCTTGATACTCGTGATAGAACTGGTTGTCATTGCGGTCCTTGAGACAAATGTGGTATTTGCGCTGACTTTCTGGTACATAGCGCAGAGAGTTGTGTGTGTGACTGGAGATCGGTAGTGTGAAGATGAAGTCGTCCTCGTAGGCCCAGCAAACGACATACATGCGACGTTTGGAACAGATCATGGCAGCCTTGCTCTGCACGAAGTTGTCGTCTGATTGTGGGTCTGCACCTTGCTTCAATGCTGTAGCATGGTACGGTGCGGAAATGATCATGCCAGCTCGGAACTCGTGAGCTTGCCAAGCACGGTCGCGATGGAGTCCACTTGGTCCTTGACGTGTGGGCGTAGGGTTGTTCTCTGGAGTTGGTGGCTTGGCGGGGGCGCTGCTGGTTGTGATCTGAGTAGCACCGATCATGGTCTGTGGTACGAAGTGAGTAGATGGCATAGCTGAATGAAGAGCAGCGTCTTGAAATTTCCTAACGGTTGAGTCCAGATGTTTCGGAGGGCTTTCTGGGGGTGAAGGGAGTTGGACAGGTGAAGTTCTGGCTTTCTTGATCCGCGTGTCCATCTCTTCACCTGGATCGCTCTCATCGCGGCCTCGCTTCTTTGGTGCTACTGGAGTGGATGGGAGTGGTATAGTCGAGCGTGTCTGTGTGGAAGTCGGCAGGCCTCCTGCAGCTTTGCTTGCATTGTGTGTTGCAGCCCTAAGTAGGGGCATTCGCGGCTGTTGGTGGTGAGGGCCTCGCACGGCACGGCCGAATGATCGCTGCGCGTCTGGGACTTGCATTTTGGTTGCTTGGTACGAATTTGATGTTTCTGTATCAAGGAAGAAGTCCTGGTCATGATCGATTCAGCTTTAAAAGGTCAGACTGGTCTTGCGGTGAGTCGGAATCCGGACAATAGGTCTTCTGAGATGCGCTGCAGATTGTGCAAAACCGTGGGCCTATCATTGTCAGTCATAGCTACCTATTGTCTGATGGGATGTAGACACTCGGCGCAAAGCGGGTGAGAATTGCAGTTGTCGAAGTCCGTGCTTTCACATTCACTTCGACAATAGGAAGGCGTATCGTCCTGTGGTGATCAATAGCCATGAGTCCCAACAATAGGTCCTTGGAGACTAGATATAGACCTGTCTGTTGAGAGCAAAGTTCCTTTTGGCTGACTCTCCATAACTTACCACATATTTGCTCTCTGCCAGCAGAATATCAGGCCTAAACACTCCCTTCTCGCCTTGGAGGCAGTACGACAGAGACGCCGCCGATCCGAAGCTAAGACTTGTCGACAACGCTATGGAAGCTATCTCGTTCGCGATCAAACGCACGTGCGCCGCCATTTTTGAGCGACCAGCAGAGAAAGGCAGCCGCAATATTGCCTCGATTGCAGGCGCCAAGCGCAAGCGAGGACGTGACGATGATAACGACAACGTCCAAAGCCATGAGCCGGCAAGCAAGCGCACAAGGTCTAGCCATCCACGCGGAGACAGCACACAACAGGCTGGCGAGAACCATTCAGCACTACTCACAGAAGATCAGCAACTCCCAAGCAAAGTCGAGGCGAAGGCGCCACAGTCCAAGCCCGGCAGCTCTCCGCCATGGCTTGTCATCGAAGGCGAGCCTGCAATGAATGTCGAGCCATGTATCAGAATGATGCTCGAAAATGGTGAGGGAGAGCAGCGCGCGGCACTGTTCATGACGCAGGAGTTATTCGACGCTATGATGGGCTCAGTTCTCTACAAAAGAGACATGGAGCTGGAACATCGAAGGGGCAAAGCGCAAAAAGCCATGTTGCACACTTTCAAGTATCAGGCTCAGCACGAAATGTGGCGCTTGGGAGAGGAATACGAAGAGCTTTGCCAAGCTGAAGGCTGCGAGCTTGAAATCGAGCGCAATAAGCGTGAGAAGAGCGATCTCCAGAAGAAGTACAACGCAGCCAGTAAGGAAGAAGCCGAGATCGACAAGTGGCTGGCAGATATGAAGAATCTCGCTGAGTCGTGGCGCGACCATGTACAAGAGCTGCTCCACGATGTTCTCGATGAGCGAGGTCTGCTCAGAAAGGCATCTGACCTGCCATCCGGAGAGGCAGGAGACGTATTCATCGAAGAGTGGAAGGTGCCGGAAAGCATTCTTCTTCGCAAGCCTCTCAGACCAGCTCGACCAGGCTTTAACTACCCGCCGCAGCGAAGCAGACGTAGCAGAGACGCAAGAACTGAGGCGCGCCAAACGTACTGGCAGCGTCGTGACGAGCTGCTAGTAGCTCAAAAGAAGTTCCATGAGCGCAAAGAGAAGCAGATTGCACCAAGTGTAGAGTTGTTCGGGTCCGAGCTGGATCTCGTTCGCCTTCAATACAACATGAATCTCACGCGCGAGCTCATCGAAGCAGAAGACAATATGGCAGAAGCCAAAGCCAAGGCTCTTGCACTCGGTACGAACATTGCCAACAGCCAATTGACATCTGGATTTCCGGAGGATCGAGATGATGGCCAGTACATGAGTGGTGTTGATATCAGCCGACAGGGTCCTGAGGGCAAGCCGCGAGTCGCTGAGTGGGCCGAGCAGCTTCCAGAATTTGTCGACATATCCAGCAACGCCGTCGAAGCTCCAGAGACCGACGAATGGCCATTTGAGGAAGTCAAGTTGGAGGACAGTATCAGCTTGGTCGACGAAGGACGCAGCAAAGAGCGAATTTTGCGATACCAGAAGGAGTGCGAAGCTCTTCGTGAAACAGATTTCGAGATCTGAGAGTGTACTTTATGATTTTTCCTGCTCTTTGAGCCGCAGTTGAACCAATGCATGAACATACTCCTGCTCGTCATTGTCTTGTGAATCCTCACTTTTCCCTCTCATCGTATTGACTGATCCTCAGGCTTGCGTCACGAGCATTGTATGACAACAGCTCCGCGCTCAGATCGCGTCCCGGCGCGCCAGGTCCAATCCTGCGACGTCTAGCATCAAAGCTTCGACCGAGAGTCGACTTATGAACGCGCACCGTGCCTTCACAAAAATTTTCATTCCCTGCAGAAGCTCGGGAACGATTGTTCAGCGAGTCTGCTCATGTCTGTCCTCACTATATGTCACCCTCCAGCTTGTACGAAAGCGTAAGGTGTGTGAGAGGTTGCTCCACTTCACGCCCATCAATTGCTCTCGTCGTATGATCCCGAGAAGCATCCGCCGCGAAGGACGTCAGTGATATTCGCACAGCATGTCGGTCGATGATTCGCATCGAGCGTCTTCATGTGTAAGTGAGAATGCCTCGTCTCCCGATCAAGTATTCTAGTGCCGTCAAAGCTCCGCGATCAGATCATCGTCCTGGCTCTCGTCGTCTTTTTCGAAAGTCTACACGCTTGTAGCTCTCCGGATATGGCGGTTTGCACTTCTTCACATTGAACTCTTGCCGCTGATGTCGCCATTCCTAGAGCTCACGACCGTGGTGTTCGCATCTTTCCTGGTAGTCCGTGATCTTTGCCTCGCATTGAGCCGTTCCAACTGGAACGAGTGTCCGAGCACACGCCAGAACTGTCGAGGATTCTTCTCTCTTTTGATTCAGTACCACATTGTGCAGTGAAGGTCGCAGCCAAATGATTGTATGAACCACACGTTGACCAGAAGTGAATGACATCGCGGACCACATCAACCGTCCACCGCAACTCCATCCATCTTTGCTGCTGTTGCTTCCGACAACAACACTCTTCTTCATTTCTACATCTCCTTTTGACCAACAACGGTGTATTCGCCCTGAACCAACAATCACCCTGCGCTCCATGACCGCACATTGAGATGTCCCGACATGAGAATAGCAAGAGGCAACATGGTCATCCAACAAGGAGGTAGTGATGCTGTTGTGACAGCTGTGGGCAGAGAAAGATTCGCTTCTACGCGGAAAGAGCCATGGTTCACACGCGGAGTCTGGGACGTGCTCATTCGGACGTGCCCAAGATACGGGACGATCAGTAATCTATGGTCAGCCTCTTTGTACATTACACGATGCTGTGGAGCCTGCTCTCATACTGTTGCGACCTACTCGCTCTTGGCATATGAAACAACCACAACCCGCAGCTGAGCCCTCTGTTGCAGTGTGTACATTCAGGATTCGCCAAGACTTGCGATTACCAACCATATTTCCCTCAGCATTGCGAAGCTCGCGTTGTTCTTGGCGAGTACTTACGGCCGACATAGCGTTATGTGGTCATTAACGATTATAAGTATTGACATTGGGCGCGCGTAGACAAGACTAGCGGTGCCCGCGTCCGTGAATTAAAACCGAGAAGAAGCCAGAACATCAACTCATCTTAGGAGCAGTCGAGAAGCAATTCAACATGTTCCGCTCGCTAGGACTTCTACTGCATTTCACGCTCTTGGTTGCATCTCGAGCCATCAACATCACCACTCCCGGGTTGGTGCCAGGAACTACATCCCACTATGCTCAGGTCGGCGGCCACACATACTACTACATGCGGAGTCGGCCTGCTGGAGAATACAAGGGCACCATATTCCTATTCCACGGCTATCCTGACTTCTCTTACGGCTGGCGCAATCAGATACCATACCTGACATCATTGGGCTATCAAGTCATTGCTCCGGACATGCTGGGCTACTCCGAGACAGATTCACCAAAAGAGCTCTCGCAGTGGGCCAAGAAGAAACTGTCCGCGGACATGGCACAGCTCGCCGACCAGATCGTGCCAGGTGAGCAGATCATCGTGGGTGGCCATGACTGGGGTGTCGGCATTGCCTATAAGATGCCAATCTGGTATCCTGATCTAGTTAAGGCCTTCTTCACCGTCAGCGTGCCATATGCCTGGGTGTTCAAGGTATCCGGCGCTCCTTATGTGGATCTCTCCGTATCAGTAGAGAATGGGACATATCCTCTGCTTGGCTACCAATTGCAGTGGCGAGATTTTGCCTGGGAGCGGAACTTCCAGAGTCGGGCCCAGATACGGGATCTGCTCAACGGTATGTACGGTGGGCTGACTCAGGACAACCAAAGTGCCTTCTCACCGTATAATGGGTATGATCTGGATCAATTGCCGACATTACAGCCAACACAGCTGGTCAATTCTACAACGCTCGACATATACGTCGAGAACTTCGCCAAGCAAGGGTTCCGTGGCCCGGACAACTGGTATCGAGTGTATCAGATGGACTGGGAGGACGAACGACCCATCGCTGACCGAGCTGAAAGCGTGCTATACACGATGCCAGCTCTTTTCCTTGGAACTAGTCTGGACGCTATTTTTCCAAAGTCAAGCTGGGCTAATATGTCTCGATACTTCGACAATCTCACTATCGACCCACTTGAAGCTGGCCATTGGGTGTTGTGGGAGCAGCCTGACGCTGCCAATGAGATCTTGGGAAGGTGGCTGAATTTGACGGTCGTCTCGTCGTAGGATGATTTGGCTGTGTACGTCTCTTAGCTGACGTGTGATACCTGAGAGAAGTCCGACTCTGTAGCTTGGAAAGGCTCGTGGAATGCGAAAGGCAGGTTTTCGACAACGTTAAGATCTATTGACAGAAGCTTTCTCCCACGCTGTCTGAGCGATATAAGTGTGGTCGCCTTACTTGCCCTAATGGAGGAAAATGCTGATCATTGCACAATATTACGCCGAGCACAACAGCCAAGGATCAAATGCTCTATCCGCTCGGAGGTGGGTTACTCCTTCCACCATCAGCTCTCCACCCTAATGCTCTTACAGATCTGGGGTTGATGCACGATCCCCTCCTACATCTCCAGATACAGTCTAAAGATGTTACACACTCTGGCCAAGCCTGGAGCTCGGCTCGTTCCAGGCTCCTGTAATAGGGTATGGTGCCCTCAAGATGACTGCGGGGATCAGGAATACAGCCCTGTGGTGCGACCATTCATCGAAGAGCTCCTCTTGCAGAAACATTGCTTTATTGATGTCACGTCGCAGAGCGGGCTGGACAGCTGAAGAAGAGCCTCATGAGTATATGAGGTAGATTGCGGCGTCGCTGTAAGAGCGCCTCGTGAAAACCACATCATCCACTATATACTTACAACATGTCTAGCTTTGAGACACGTCTATTCATCAACAATGAGGTAGGTAGGATGATCAAGAGCACATGTCCAAAAGCGATCTGACATTGGCATAGTTTGTTGACGCCAAGTCCGGCGAACATCTCACAGTCTACAATCCATTCGATGACAGCCTGATATCCGACAAGATCCATGCAGCTGGAGAACAAGATGTCGACGCAGCTGTTGCAGCCGCAAAGAAGGCTTTCAAGGGAGAATGGGGCAAGCTCGATCCAACTGACCGAGCAGCGCGCATGCGAAAGTTCGCTTCTTTGATTCGTGAGAAGGCTGGCGAAATTGCAGCTCTCGACTCCAAATGCATGGGCTCAGCTGTCGCTACTCAAACAATGGGATATGGTGTGGGCGCCAACCTTTTTGACTACTATGCTGGGCTGGCGGACAAGATTCATGGTGAGACCTCGTATCCCGACT
This sequence comes from Pseudocercospora fuligena, assembly GCA_014298035.1. Taxonomy (NCBI): domain Eukaryota; kingdom Fungi; phylum Ascomycota; class Dothideomycetes; order Mycosphaerellales; family Mycosphaerellaceae; genus Pseudocercospora; species Pseudocercospora fuligena. Next base: position 143,361 of record JABCIY010000092.1, on the reverse strand, counting down.
CCAGTGGGAAGTACAAGATCATCCAGAGAGAGCCAATAGGTATCTGTGCTGGCATTGGTGCTTGGAATGTCTCTGCTGTGCTGTTCTGCTGGAAGGCAGCTGTAAGTGATGACCAATATCCATCTTGTCTGGAAACCCGCTGATATCATTATCAGCCAGCCTTAGCCGCTGGCAACACTTTCATCTACAAGCCATCCGAGAAAGCACCACTTGGAGCATTGGGCCTCGCAGCCCTTGTGAAAGAATGTTTCCCTCCCGGGACAATCAACATCATCAACGGCGCCGGCAAATGTGGCCAGTTGCTTGCCTCTCACATGGAAATTCGCGCGATCGCATTCACAGGTTCCACAGCCGTAGGCCGAAAAATCCAAGAATACGCCGCAAAGTCCAATCTCAAGCGCGTCAGCCTCGAATTGGGCGGCAAATCCCCATCCCTCATTTTCGACGACGCAAATATCGAGCTCGCCGTCGCAAAATCTGTAGAAGGAATCATGGCCAACACGGGACAAATCTGTGCAATGGCTTCTCGAGTTTTCGTACAGGAAGGCATTGCGGACAAGTTCATTGAACATCTGAAGGGCGCTTTCGAAGCTTTCTCGAAAGGCACTTTCATTGGTGACCCTTCGGATCCTAATACCCAAGTTGGTCCGATCGCTGATAAGAAGCAATTCGCGAGGGTGATGGAATACCTTGAGATCGGCAAGAAGGATGGACAACTTGTCACTGGTGGTATTCAGAGAGGTGAGAATGGATTGTTCGTCGAGCCTACGATCTTCAGGAACACGCCGAATACGAGCCGAATCGTCCAAGAGGAAATCTTCGGACCTGTGGTTACGGTCCAGACGTTCAAGACTGAGGAGGATGGTGTGGAGATGGCTAATGATACTGTTTTCGGACTTTCTGGTAAGCACACTGTTTCTTTTTGGTTGCGTGGTAGACGGGAAACTGAACTCTGCGAACAGCTTGCATCTACACGAAGTCGATCAGTCGAGCTCTTCGTGTGACGAGACAGATGGAAGCCGGCACAATTGCAGTCAACGATTGGTACTTCCCTGCTCCAGACACGCCATTTGGCGGTGTCAAGCAATCTGGATATGGACGTGAGGGTGGTCTTGAAGGTCTGAACGAGTACCTACAGACCAAGACGATCCAGATCAAGTAAGTCGTGCTCGCTGCAGTGCTCTCGAGCCTGACCCACTAACGACAATTGCTAGTCTGAACACGGACTAAGGAGTCCAAAGCACGAACCCATGCTGCCCTTATGTTTCAGTGAGCAGGTGATCGATTGATAGCTGAAAGCTTCTATGACTTCAATCCAGATACTCGAAGGCAAAACATCTTTGAGCCTCAGCTGCTGACAGATTTCGGTCCGTCTCCGCTACTTGACATTGCCAGCCACGACCTGCTGCACCACAATGGGATGCGGAGGCAGCACTATCTCGACCTGGGAGATCGGACTTGTTTCGTGGTGAAGTCTTTCTTTCCATTGAAGACGATATGTCCTTCCTTGCCACGAGAAGAGTGCCGAAATATGTCTCGATACTACCTACTTCTTGAAAGTTGCGAGACTTGCTGCCACTCATCCATTACCAGTAGTCTTCATCATCATTGAAGCCGTCGTGCTCCTCGTCATGGCATGCCATCTCATACTCCTCCGTTTCTAGGCTCACTTGGGAGCCCAACGATTTCATTTCAGGCCTCGTCAAGTCCGCTATGGCTTCCTCATCACGGTCGCCGCTAATACGCGACTTGCAGCCGTTGCCAGAGGTCAACCTCGTCAACTCACTTGCAGATGGCTTGAAGTCATTGTCGCTCGAGACCGCCGAAGTAGAGGTCAGGAAGCGGAAGCAGAGGTCTGCTGCGCAGGACAAGGGCGAGGTAAGCTCTCCGCCTACATTATGCGCTCAATGCTAATCGACGCAGAGTCCCATTCAAAGCAGCGCCGCAAAAGTGTTCGCGGTCTTTGAGCTGGCTGAGCAGATCCTAGAGGATGTCCGGCCGCAAGACCTGTTCATCTGGAAGCGAGTAAGCACGGCCTTCCGCGATGTCATCAACGAGTCCGCTCGCCTTCAGAAAAACCTATACATTCCAGCAGCTTGCAGTGAAGAATTATCGCCATTCTATGTGCCGGCTGTCCTACCTGAATTCATGTTCGACTGGCACACCGACCGGAAGAAGCAAGCCTGGTACCGACCATATCCAGAACTCAAGCAGGGAGAGCTGGAGGTCGCAAGCATCTATGATGCTCCAGAAGCGAAGGACGACACTGAATACACGTGGAAGTTGTTATCGGTAGCCAAGCCGCCTGTCAAGCGCGTCACCATGTTCGTCCACAAGAGCTGCTTCACGATCGTCCACGCCGAGGAAATCAAGCAAGATGATGGCGTTACTGTTGGAGACCTGGTTGGGGCTGCGACTCGCTACATTGCACCTTTTCGCCAACACAAGTTCCCATACCGCTTCCGCTTCGTACTTCGGAACGAATAGGGAGTGCCGAGTCTTCGAAGAGAACGCTGCCTGAGTGTCGGAATGGAGGAGGTTCCAGACAGAGCATTAGAGATACATTGCGGTCGCTTCTGCGGAGGATACAACGTCTACTCAGAGCGACCAGGCTCATCGATTGGAGGAGCGTCCCGCATTTCAGCCATATCCACACTCCTGCTATCGCAAGCGCATCATCATCCTCTGGATCCAGCATCCATTGCAGATTTTCTTGGCCGTTGTTGTCCACAAGCTACCAATTGCGGTGACTTCTGGTCGTTCACTTCTCTCTCGTCCTCTCTGCTCTTCTACGATACAGCGTAGCTCTTCCGTTCTTTCTCCGCCGAGTCCATGAAACGTCACGAGAGAGGACCGTCCTGCGAGGTGTTGGAAAGCGGTCGACGCATTTCGTGTGTTTGTGGGATCGAACCTTCGAAAAGCATCGCGGTGCTGATATGCAATAGATCCAAGAGAGGTCCTGCGAAAAGGTGGGCAGGACAGCACGTTCCACCGCGACGAAACTCAAATGCGCCCCATACTCTCACACTCTTTCAAGTTCCTTGTCACAACAACAAGAATGCTGTGCGCGACCGGCGTTCTTCATCTCTGGCTCATCAAAGACATGAACACTTCGAAGAGAACGCATAAGTACTGAAACTCACGAATATGCTCACATTCGCTGGAGCGCGAGCGGCTGTTCAGAGCTTTTCGATTGTCACCGGAGTCGCATGCCTATCATCCAATTGACACTCCTGGGTAGCTTAATCGCGTCATGTCTGACCGTGCACTCGCAGTTTGATGGGCTAGGCGGTACTGGTAAGGCTGTGCCTTCCCGCTCCTGCAGCCCTGATTGAGCATTACTCGGAGAGATCATCACGAACAAGAAGCAATTGGGTCAACCTGCCCAAAAAAAGTCGACGAAACTTTATATACGACAGGCCGCGTTAGTCTGCAGGCACAATTAACTACTCAATCAAGCGAAAGCTCCAATGAATTCAAACACGCTTCAATCAAGGCTCGATTCTACACCAGTATACTTGGGCCACAGCCTTGCGTCTCGCTCGGAAACGTTTACTTCGGGTCCGAGATCAACTGCCGCGACCCTGCAGGTTCCGGTCGAGTAAGCCTTCGGGCTCAGATCGCCTGCCTCGCCTGTCGTTTGGCAACCAGTCAGCTATCCAGAATGGCAAAGAAGATGGCATTGCCTGTCATGGTAACATTTTGCGAATACTTACCGTTCACACCCGAGATAAGACCTCTGAAGTAGTCTCAACATGGTAATCGTTGCGGCCAATCGTTCTTCGTTTACAGTATAGCAAGACCAGAATGGAATTCTGTATCGACTTGTGCAGCTCGGCATGGGGGCCACCTGAAACACCTGCGCTGACATTAGCTTGGGACTCGAAGGATTAATAGGCTACAGCTCTCCTTTGGTATCTCTTTGGTGCTGACCTCGATCTAGCAATAGAGACTCGCCACGACAACTTTAACCCAACCGCCACTCCTTCGAAAGGATGTCCGAAGCTATCAGCAAGACCAGCGAACAAGACAGAGCACCGAAATGGGATAGCCAGAAATTTTGGAAGGCTCAAGATTACCAGCAATCAGCGAGGTATGAGGCGAAGAGCACGCTGCAAGCTACATGAACTCATGTGCGGTCAGGCTGCACCTCCAACACTGGCTTTGGGAGTACCAGCTGGACTACACTATTCATCCCAAGATCGACATCAGTAAAGATTCGCGAACCCGAGTCGCCGACATAGCATGCGGCAACGGGGCCTGGATGCTGGATCTCGCTCGTCAATATCCCAAAGCAATTCTCGAAGGTTTCGACATCACTGCTGCTCACTTTCCAGCTGCTGGATTCCTGCCCGAGAACATCAAGTTCCATGTCTGGGATGTGTTCACGGATGTTCCTGCGGACTTTATCGAAGCCTTCGATGTCATCCATCTCAGGACTCTTTACAGCCTTGTCAAAGGCAACAACGTAGGACCTATCCTCGAGAACGCGAGGAAGATGCTCAAGCCAGGAGGCTACATCCAGTGGGACGAAACAGATTCTTCGACCATGCGATGTACTCTCCCTCCTGGTCTCGTTTCAGCTCCAGCAACGCAGACTCTGGTTACGTTCTTCAACGTGTTTAGTGCATCACCTCAGAGCAACCTTCTTGGTGATTGGCTTCACGATCTGGGCACCACGCTCAAGGAATCTGGCATGACTGTCTTGGCCCAGGAAAAGGTTCCTCCGAATAAGCTCATGCATCGAGTCTGGTGCGACAACTTCTTGACTGTATGGGAACATGTGATTCCTAGCATGCCGGAGCAGTCTTTCCCTCTCCCACCTGGACTTCGTTTGCCGGAGCACATGAATCGGGAAGTCTTCGTAGACTTGTGGCAGAAGGCTGCGGAAGAATGCCAAAATGGAGCTTGGATCAATGCAGACCAGATTGTCATTGTTGCAAAGTCGTAAGACGAAGGCCTGGACCTGAAGTAGAACTGTGGTTGAAGAAGTATCGAATAAATCCAATCATTAACAACCAGATGCCGGATATGCTCGTTGCCGGACCGATTGCCTTTTCCGAATCGTCACCATCCCTGTCATTGCGTGGTCTGGTTGTCACACCCTTACAACTTCTCCCATGCGACAACAACCTCACACGAGATCTTTCGAGGATATTCCTTCTCATCAACACTACACAGCCACATCTGACTACTCACCAAAAGACTCTATATCTCCTTTCGGCTTCTTCTCCCGAACTGTGCTCGGCTTGGAGAATCCCTGTCTCTACACGCAACACGGCGCGTTTCAAATCCTTCGCTTCCAACTTGCGAAGCAACCTCAAGCCTCTACTAAAGTGAACTACAAGCTTTTTCCATCAATGGCGTTAAGGAGAAAGATGTTCAAGCTCAAACAATTAATGAATGTCTTGCAGTACCTATTGCACTACTCCACATTTTGTCGGTCCGCGCTCGAGGAGGCAGGTCGTATAAGTACTGCTCAGCAGTACGAGAGGTGAGAAAGGATATTGCTTGTTTCGTTGTCCGCAAACTTCCTGTTCCTGCATAGCTTTCTTTACCATCACTTCTCATAGTCTTTCCTTTACAAGAAGGTGAAGGCTGGTCCTGATCTTGTTCATTCTCTTCAAACTTTAGCGAGACCCGAGCAGAGGTCTTCACCATCACGACCTGCGACCATGAAGTTCACCCAATCCCTGCTTGCTGCAGCCCTCTTGGCTTCAGCTTCAGCAATTCCAACTGCAAGCAAGACCGTCAAACCTCGAGCGGACAACTGCGATCAATGGGGCAGCGTAGTCACTGGTGACTACACCGTTTACAACAACCTCTGGAACAAGAGCGCTGCAACTTCGGGTAGCCAGTGCTTTTCCGTCTCTGGCTTGGCGAATGGAGTGTTATCTTGGGCTACCACGTATGTTCACTTCCTCTGTCGTCTTCTCACTTCATCTAACAATTTCTTTAGATGGTCTTGGACCGGCGGCGCAGGTCAAGTGAAATCCTACGCCAACGCAGTCCTCACTTCCTTGACGGCGAAACAAATCTCTGCGATCTCTTCAATCCCTTCGACATGGTCTTGGACCAACACTGCATCAGGAATTGTTGTCGCAGATGTTGCGTATGATCTTTTCACTTCGTCTTCTGCGTCTGGGGATGAGGAATTCGAGATCATGGTTTGGCTTGCTGCGTTGGGTGGAGCTGGACCTATCAGTTCAACATATGTAAGTGTTTTCTTCTCCTACAAATCTGCTTATTGGTAGATGATTCTGATATCAATCGTTTCCAGGGTGCCGATGGCTCAGCCACCTCAATCGGAAGCACGACCATTGCTGGCATCAACTTCAACCTCTACAAGGGTCCTAATGGTCAGATGACGGTGTACTCGTTCGTGGCTTCTAGCACGGCGAACACTTTCGATGGTGATCTCAAGGACTTCTTCGATTATCTTGTGTCAAACCAGGGATTCAGTGAAAGCCAGTATTTGATTAGTGCCGGTGCTGGAACGGAGGCCTTTGAGGGAAGTGATGTTATTTTCACTACGAGCAAGTATAGTATTAGTGTCTCATAGGTCCACTGCCAACGTCGATACTCGAGTCTCAGAACCTTTTTGCAAGATCGTATATCTTTACTCGAGCTTTGTGCAGAGGCCGCCTTTGATGCTGGAACGATCGTGCATCATGACGAAGGTGGCATGCAGGAAAGGCTGAAACTCAAAATGAGCTACAGCTGTTGTGGCTATGCTGCTCTACAGATCTGCCAGAGATCTGGAGCTTCATGCCCTCTTCGTTGAGTATTCTTCTGTGCTTTCGATGCAACCATAAAATCAGCTTCTGCACCATCGCAAGTCATCATGCGGCTGATCAATGCAGAAACCCTTGAATTCGCTGAGTTCGCCAAAGTTCACTTCTGCAGACCTCCTTACTACATTCTTTCCCACCGCTGGCAAGAGGATGAGATCTCCTACAGAGATTTTAAGAAACGCCGGAGGACAGACAGCCAGGGATACCAAAAGGTGTTGGATTTCTGCAAATTTGCTAAAACAAGGCACGAGAAGAACAGAGAAGAGTGGAGACACTGGTATCACATACGCCTCTCGGAGAATCCGTGCTACATATGGATCGACACATGTTGTATCGACAAGTCCAGCAGTGCCGAGCTATCGCTATCAATCAATTCGATGTGGGCTTGGTATCGCCGCGCCATTGAATGCCATATTTACCTTTCCGATGTCCATGCTTCGGAACGAGGACCAAAGGTGAACGAAGAACTCAGAGCATCGTCATGGTTCAGACGTGGCTGGACGTTGCAGGAGCTCCTCGCCCCTGTGGGTAGTTGTGAACGATTGCTGCTCAACAGCAAGTGGGAAGTGATGGGTGGAATACCATCGAGTTCTGGTACAGGCCCCTATTTGGGTGACTATGATGTGGATTCATTGCTATCGGTTGTCTCAGAGATCACAGGCATTCAGGAGGATTATCTCACGGGAAGTCGATCGATCGAAGAGGCTTCTGTTGCTTGTCGAATGAGCTGGTCTTCTAATAGGTCAGCCACGCTGACCGAAGACGAAGCTTACTGCTTGATGGGCATTTTCAACGTCAATATGCCCTTGCTGTACGGCGAAGGCCACGGAGCCTTCCGTCGGCTGCAAGAAGAGATCATCAGAACTTCCACAGATCAGTCCATCTTTGCGAGCTCGTATGAAAGGTTTCTTTCGGCACTTGATCCATCAGATTTTGCAGGGAGTGGAAACGTCGTTACGAGGTCGCATGAAAGTCACCGTGTAGTCAAGCATATGCCCATACAGCCATTCGAGATGACCAATCTTGGCGTGCGGTTCCGCGCAGCAATCCGGCGCGGAAGACTCCATGGCCAGTATCAGGGTTTCCGGGCGTTCCAACTGAATTGCTTCGAAATGAGCGGCGCCGAAGACACCCTGACACCCATATACCTCGCCTTGTAAGAGAAAATCGAGGAAGATGAAAGCATGGGACAACCGTTGGTGCTTAACAAAGTGGAAGTAATTCGCGGAGAGAAGCAACTTGAAAGGTACTTCCCAAGCTTGGAAGAACCATTAATGAAGACATTTTACGTGGAGTTTTGACATCGGCTACGAATGCCCAAATACGGCACTTCCTTCAAACATAACCGGCATGCCATCGAGCAAATCCAATTCCTGGAAATCCTTGAACATCGTCTGGTGTGCTTCTGAGGATCGATGAAGATCTAGGGCTGCCTTGGAAGCATAGCTTGCAGATCTTAGCATGGCGCAATTTAGATGGACGGATCAAAGCCATACCGTTCTACCAAGAGCCATCTTTCAGATCCATTCTCGTTTGCACCCGTGGCATCTTTGTGGAATTGGAACTGGATACAATCGGGCTCCCTGTCCTTGAAAGAGTGGTAATACTCTTCACTCGTTTTGCGGAACTCGGCAGCGTTAGCATAATGAGCATTCGGATGCTTGTCTCGAGCGTACTAATTCTCCTTTGCCTGGTTTTGTGGTGACAATCACGATCAGCGTGATGTTTTCGTGAGCTGACATGCTGATGGTAGTTGGGCGTGCAAGAAGGTGCTGTCTGGGAGTCGCGGTGTCCTGAGAGAAAGCCGGCTTAAGGGTGTTAACCAACAGCGATAAACATCGTTGCATCACTTGACCAAGCTGAACATTGGTGCTATGTTCAATCCTCGACGCGCAGAAGATCGACAAGCGAGGCTTAAGTCCGGATTCACCAGATGGTGTAGCACCAAAGCCAAGACTGCTGAAGTGGGCGTGCTCGCATGTCGACTCTTCGCTCCAGGACCTAGAGTCTAAAGTGTCGCGTGTGGTTCGAGTAAAGATGGGCGCTGTGGTCATATGCCGCGACTGCGACTCGCCGTATGCCCACACAGATCGTGTCTGCTTTTCCTGAAAATGCTTTTACTTCAAGTCGCGTCTTTTTTCTTCTCGGCTCCACCCAACGCTTGTGCGACAGCCTCGATGCCCTCCAGCTCGTCTCTCCCCATCTTCCTCCCAGCCGCAAGCGAAGCACCTGCAGAAGAATCCGGATCAATGCCAGTCCTCTCTAGTACTCTCCTGCTCTGGCTCTCCAAGTATCGCCTCCTTCTCGCTTCGGGACCATCTTCATCGTCATACTTCGACTGTCGTGCTGCCGGAAGTGACTGCATTGCGTCTTTCAGCTTCTCTAGTAGCTGCTGTAGAGCTGGAAGCTGACTGAGCGCGTATTGCGTGTCCTGCGTCAAATGCTGTGCCTGAGCACCATTCTGCGCTGCGTTCAAGAAACCTAGAGGGGCACTACTTTCTGCTCCTTCCTTCTCTGGCTCGGCACCAATCAATGCGCTGAGCTGTTGTAGCACTGCTGCATTCTTGGCCTCTTCGGCCTTCAGCAGAGTATTCAACTTCGCAGTTTCATGCAGCTTGCGTCTCTGCATTTGTACTGCTTCGGGCGTCGGCACCTCCTCGCTGTTGACCACATCTACACCTTTGTAGTGATCAAGTCGCACCCAATTCGCAAGGTCGTCTTCATGACCGACCGAAAGAATATTTCGAAGCGTGTAGATCTCGAATTTGTCGAAGTCCTTGTCCACTGTTGCGTTCAGCAGACTTTCCAGTTTGACGATTCCATTGTCGATCTCGTTTTGCTTCAACTCGCTGAGCGCATCGCGTCGCGCTTGGTCATTTGGTAATGTAGCTGCAGTTTTCTTGTCCAATTCAAAGCCCAGTTGCTCTGCTGTCGTGCCTGCGAAACCTTCTTCAATCGCGTTGACTGCTCGGAAGACCAGTTCATTCACGGTGTTGATAATGTCGTCCAGTAGTGTGAGCGGAGTATACCGGAAGTGCTCTGTAAGTAGAGCAGTCGTCGTCTGCTTATTCGACGCCATTGTCGTGATATGCGCCCATATTTCAGACTCGAAGTCTGGGTTCTAAAGTCCCAAGAGAAGGACGCGCACGACGCGATTCTGCGTAAACACACATCGGCCCTATCGGCTTTAGCAGATGCAAGAATGCCTTGGCGCCTTGCGACAGTCTGAAATTTGAGCTTCGAGATTCGACCTTGATCGCCATACAAATTGATCGCAAGTCATTACTTTGAGACACCTCCAGATACATACACCAGGCGACGAAGCCGTCCTCTCACCGACCAGGTCAACACTCTCAAATCCGCCAAAATGCCCAAATCCAAACGCGCCAAAATCATCCACACCTCCAACGTGCAAAGGAAACCCAGCAAAGAAGTCCGCGAAGCCTTGTATACAGCCGTACAATCCGCCGTCGACACATACGCTCACATCTTCGTCTTCGACGTCTCCAACATGCGAAACACCTACTTAAAAACCGTACGACAAGAATTCTCTCTCGACGGAAGAATCTTCTACGGGAAAACAAAAGTCATGGCCAAAGCTCTAGGTTCAGGACCAGAAGACGAACACGCACCGGGCCTAGCGAAACTGTCGAAATATCTGCAAGGGAATGTGGGGTTATTATGTACAGATCGCGCGCCGCAAGAGGTGTTGGAGTATTTTGAGAATTATGTGGAGGTGGATTTTGCTAGGGCTGGGGTTGTTGCGAATCGGGAATTTGTGGTGCCGAAGGGTGTGGTGTTTTCGAGGGGTGGAGAGGTTGCGGAAGAGGATGATGTGGCGCTGCCGCATAGTTTGGAGGTTACGGTGAGGAAATGGGGGATGCCGACGAGACTTGAGAAGGGGAAAGTGGTGTTGGATCAGGAGTATGTGGTGTGTGAGGAGGGTAAGGAGTTGAATTCGCATCAGACTGCGCTTCTGAAGTTATTTGGTGTCGCGATCGCGGAGTTCAAGGTTGATGTCAAGGCATATTGGAGTGCGGCATCGCAGGATGTTACGGTGGTGGAGAAGAATGAGATGGAGGAGTGAAAGGTCTGAGACTTCTAGACTGCGGAGAGCGTACGAGCTGTTTCTGGCGGCAGTCTGCTCACTATGATATCCTGGCATGACATTGGCGTTCAAGGACTGGAAATGGAACTCTTCGAATGATTTCGCTCCGACATGGCTTTAGACTTTCATGTGAGATGGGAAAAGTGGGCGCATCGTCATTTCTTCATGCTTTCACGCGATTCAGTACGCTACGTACTGCAGTACTCTAGCGAGGCGTTGGCGGCGTTCATGTAGATACCTCCAGACCAGCCAAAAATCGCTGAACAGTGGTCTGGCACATAAAGCAACCTCGAATATGCATTGCAATTGCACCCTTTCAATGACGCCTTCCCAGTTCCTGCTTTCATTCCATCGCCTGTAGTCACATTGCCCGCATCATAAAGTAAGAAAACCCGTCTACGACTCGGAGGTGATCTTGGCCTTGCCGTTGGTGACCTTGACGCCGAGTTGCTTGGCACGGGCGACGATTTCGATGCGCTTTCTCGACGAGACGGCGTGTGCGATCCTGCAAGCATATCGTCAGTATTTGGGCCCATGTATTCTCTTCAGTGAATTGTCCTTACTCGGCAGCGTAGGTGCGGTTGTGCATAAGAAGAAGGTCCAAGTCACGGATGTTGTTGACGAGGAATGCCTTGTGGCCGGATGGCATCATGTGACGGGTCTTCTTGTTGTTACCGTAGCCAATCTGTATGCGAAATTCTTGTCAGCACCATATCCTCATGTGCGTCTGTCCTCTCAATGCTCCTTCTGTCTTCATTCCCGCGCCTTCCATGCTCTTTCCTGATCTCTCTCCCATCACTTTCAACGCACCTTTGGCATAGCAGCCTGGCCCTTGAATCGTCTTCGGACACGGTTGTCGATACCCTTAGGCTTCCTCCATGATGGGTCGACGCACTTGAAGCGATCGGACTGGTGGCGGTTGAAGCGAGTGGTGTGCTTCTTCACGATCGGGACGTGCTTCTTTGCGGCGACCATCTTTGCGGAAGTCAGTATGGTCGCAATAGTTCAGTGCAGTGAATGAGCGTACCGTGACTGCTGTGGTGTTAGTATTTGGTCCTGGAAAGCGACGTCTGCAACAAAGTCTCGATGCGATGATGTGCGGGAAGCAGCAATTTGCGGTGGAAGCGCCAAGATTCGGCGGCCCGAGCAGTTCTGCCTGAGGTTGCAACAAAATCGGCAGCACGAAAATTGGCGGGCGAGATGGCGACAGCACGACTTTCATTTGCACCACCTTGTGCACGCTTCTGCAGTTCAATATCGTCTAGAGACCTTCACAGCGCCATGTATGCTTAGATGTGATTGTCGTTATGAGCGTCGACCACAGTCTTCGGCATCGAGCTCCCGGCCGAAGTCATCTTGAAGTGGAAGCCGCCGTCTTGAGCCGGCCGACGCGTCAATGGCAATGTCTTTCCCGCTGATGATTTTTGCTCGCCACGCTCATGCTCACATCATGCGCGGGGCCGTCTACTTCTTCAAGCATCTAGTGCGCTCATCTTTTGGTGTCTTATGAGGTGCAGCAAGCGCTCTGGCTACTGGTCCTAATGTTCGCAGCCGTGGACCTCAAATTGCATACCTCAGCTATGCTTGCTCAGCGACAACCACCAACTCCGTATCACAAGGCACTGCGAAGCAACACATTGAGATAGGCTCCAGATTTCTGCCTCTGAATATCTACGATGGAGCGAGTCGAATCGAGACGGACAACAAGCTCCGAATCTGCTGGAACTGAAGGACCAAGCAATGGAGTGTCCAAGGCGCGTACTCATACTGGCTCGACAATCGAGGAGCAGATGGGTAGTGAGACGGAGGATTCTAAGCCAAAGCAGTCTACATTCAGTTCCAGGATAAAGGCATTCTGGTCCAAATATGGAGTCGATCAAAGGACCTACATGACCATGTTCAAAAGCGCGGTTGCTCCGACAATTACTCTGGCTGCATTTCAGGCTACGCCTTGGGCGAACTACTTCACGACCTTGGGCTACTTGTCGATAATCATGACAATACTTACAATTGTGATCATGCCACGAGCGAAGTTCATACAAACGCTGCTTGTGAACATACTGCTCCTCTGCATTGGATGCAGCGTATCACTTCTGGCCATGTATTGCTGTGTACAGGCTAGGAACGGAGATACATCGTCCTACAATTCTTCGGCATCTGCCGTTGCAGGCGTATGGCTGGTCTTCCAGATCTTCTGCATCAGCGTACTTCGTGCCAAATTGCCACAGTAAGTGAAGTATCCTCTTCCTCTGCACAGCTCTAAGCTTTCATGGCCACCATGATCGCAAGCTTGCGCCTCACAGTGACACAATGCGCAACATACACGGAACAACATTATTCAAAACTTCGCTGACACTCACAGGTACAATATTCCTTGGTGAGTAAACCAAAGGGCAGAAGCCCACATTCTGCACACTCCCGTCCAGTAGCCTTCATGTCTCACTTTCGAGCGCCAATCGATTCATCGATTGCAAACGGCTTTTCCTCGCTTAGAACATCCGCTAATGCTTATACCCTTCACTTTTAGTATCATGTGGGCAGTCTTTGCAAACGTAGCGATGACCTACGGACCGCAATGGCCAACCATGGCGTATGCTAATTCGTTCGCACTCAAGCTATTCATTGGCTTCCTCACCGGCTTCGGTATCGGAGCAGGTGTCTCTCTGTTGATATTTCCTGTCAACTCTCGAGAAGTCGTCTTCAAAGGAATGACTGCATATATCGCATCATTGCGTGGAGCTTTGAAAGCTAACCTAGACTACATGCATGCGCTTGAGCGTGAAGATATGTTTGCTGCTCAACCGACCAACACAATTGGTGAAAAGCTGCCCAAGAGCCCCGAGGCAAAAGTCTTCAAGCAGAAAATGCAAGCATTGGCTGCGCTACATGGCAATATGTCTACTGACATGCCTTTTGCGAAACGAGAAATTGCGCTAGGAAAACTTGGGCCGGACGACATTCAAGAGGTGTTCCGTCTTATTCGTGGAGTCATGGTGCCCACCATTGGCCTAAGCTGCATGGCAGACATCTTCGTTCGTATTGCAGAGGATCGAGGCTGGGATAGAGACGTCGATCTTGCGGATGCCACACTGGATGATGCTCACAATGAATCGGAGAAGATGAGAATTGAGGCCATCAATGAATGGCATGAGTTGATGAGACACCTGAGCCAACCCTTCAACCACATCACGCAGACAATTGATGAGGGCCTAGAGCATGTTCGCATAGTTCTTCAGCTTGGCCCAAAGAGGACCTGGAAGACTACTGGTAAGCAAGATGTCGAAGCTGAAGGAACAGATCCAAAGCCTGGAGACAAAGGCTTTACCTCGGTCTTTGAGCGGCGAAGCACTGAGTTCGTGGAAAGCAAAAAGACGATGCTGAGAGGCTGGTGCCAGCTGCATGGTATTGAACTACCCGGAAACTTCTTTGAGGATCCAGACCGCGCCGACTTCGAAGCTCCAGAATGGATGAACGAGGGTATGCTCTCCGATCCTCACAAACGGCTGCGTCGCCAACTCTTCCTTTGCCTGTACATTGAGTTCTTGCTGATAAGCGCGGCGAAGAGGACCCTGTACTTGATTCGGGCAGTCGAGCAGTACCGAGATAATGGAAAACTCAGCCGCAAGCGCATAGTCGTACCCGGCTGGAAGCGATTGCGAAAATGGGCTATCAGCCTCTTCAACGACAATGAAGATGCGCATGGAGACAGCAACGATGACATGACCAGCGAGGGCCATCGAGCACAAGTATACCTGGGAGATGCATACAGGAAACGGAAAGACCCAGAACATCTTCCCCCTGCTAATGCTTTCGAGCGAGGTGGTGAGGTACTTCGCAAGATCGCACATTTCTTTGCGTCTCCAGCGGCAGCTTTCGGTCTTCGAGCTTCCGCTGCGACCATGACAATCGCTATCGTCTGCTACCTGCGCGATACGCAAGCATTCTACACCGAGCAGCGACTGTTCTGGGCACAGATCATGGTTTCTATCGCCATGAGTCCTTCCGCTGGACAATCTCTAAGAAACTTCTTCCTTCGTGCAGGCGGGACGTTCTTAGCACTGATTGCTGCTTGGGTGGCTTGGTATATTGTTGACGAGAAGACCGGAGGAATCATAGTCTTCTATTTCTTGACTATGCATATCGGCGCCTACATCATGCTCAAGTATCCCGCATACATTCCAGTCGGGGTCATCTTCCAAATCACCGTCAGCTTGATGATTGGCTACGAGTTGCAAGTCAGGAAGCTGGGCGTCCAGAGGGCCACTTCTAATGGACAAGCGTACTATCCCATCTACGAGCTTGGTCCCATCCGACTGGCTACTGTCTGCGGAGGTCTTTTTGTGGGCTGGATCTGGACGTGGTTTCCGTACCCCATCACGGAACACAACCAGCTTCGGAGACAGCTCGGCTCCGCGCTGTACTTGCTGGCCAACTACTACTCAGTCATGCACGAGATTGTCCGCCTGAGACTGCGGAACGAGACCGGCGACATGACGCTGAAGGACAGTCCTGGACGTAGGCTCGAGAAAGCTCGCAACAAGCTTTACGCCAAAGCCAACCTCACTCTTTCCAGCTTGAGAGCACAGTCACAATTCTTGAAGTTTGACATCCCAATAGGAGGCAAGTTTCCTCGAGAGCAATACCAAAGGCTCATCAACCAACTTCAAAGCGTCCTCAACTTCATGTCGCTTGTGTCTTTGGCTTCCTACAGCTTCCAGGAGCTGCGACAAGAGGGTGAAGAGCAGCACGGTCTGGCGTGGGTGCACCAATTCGAGAGACTCATTGGTCAAGCAAACTACACTTCCGAGCAAGTGACCACTCTCCTCGTGCTCCTGTCGGCTTCGATAATTGGCGAGCAGCCATTACCGCCATATGTCAAGGTTCCAGAGCCGTATACTCTCGGCCAGAAACTGGACGAGATGGACAACAAACTGTTGAGCGTCAGGCACATTGCTGAACCTGGCTATGCTAGTTTCGCTGTCATACAGCTTGGTACCAGATTTATCCATGATGATCTGCGCCGCTTGGTCGCTGGAGTCAAAGAGCTTGTCGGAGAGCTTGACTTCTCGTACCACATTGTCTCCACCACTGACCCTGACCGCGAGCAGTCGGAAGAGACGCTTGTGTACACGCGCACAAGGACGGAAAGTGGCACCATGGACCGCACGCGGACGAAGCAAGATTGAGCTAGGATCCAGGGGTTGAACGAACAATCATCGACATTCATACATTTCAATCCACTCGAAGCCCTACTTGTTGAGCGACAATCCACGAGCTCCGAGTACCATTCTAGTGAGCACCGTATCAGACAAATTATGGTCCGACAAAATTCGCGCGCCATTTCTGGGCAAAATTCTTGGTAAGGCCGCCGAAATCGCTCAAAATAAACTCTGCGCACAAAGACAATGTAGTGGGCAAAGAAGGGAACATTGATGATCTCTGCCCATCAATTTATACCGCACCCGACACGACGCCGGCGAATCCACTGTGTCGCGGCCACTTTTGCCGGATTTCTCCCGTCAGCTACCCTTCTTGGCAAAGGTGCGACACCGGGTTGTGCCACGTGCGAAGTTACGCCGTTGATGGCAGCATTGGCATACGTCTTAATGCTTGACCTTGTCAAAAAGCTTTCTTCTTCGAGACGTGCTTTAAGTAGGCCAAAAGCATCTGGGTACCTGCGTTAGGTGCGGCCTATTTTCTGACAAGATGGTCAACATCACTTACGTCGATCTGCTGCGACTTGCGAACAGCTTCGACTATGCCAACAGTCTCAACTCGATCACCAATGCATCGACGGACCATGTCTCTTTGTTAGCCTACCATCAATCATTCGTCAACGATGTGATTGGGACAAACTCGACTCAGAAGCTGATTGCTGAGCTCCCTTTCGATGCTTTCCACGAAGCAGGCGTCTACAACCAAGCGACGGGCAAGATCTATGCGACTTCCAACTGGGCTGGCTCTCTTGACAACCCAATTAACGTGACGATCATTGATCCAAAGACCGGCGACATCAGCTTCACTCGATACGACAACGTCGCAGAGGCCAACGGTGCTGCTGCATTCTACCCAGTAGGCACTCCAGCCAACAGCAGTGAAGGACAGCAGATCGTCTTCTGCGATCAAGGCGACATCAATCACCACCGAAGTCAACTCACCGTTGTCAACCCAGCTACAAATGAGACAAAGGTCATCCTGGACAACTTCCTCGGCCGCAACTTCTCCTCGCTCAACGACGTCATCCAACACCCTATCGCAGGAGACCTCTGGTTCAACGACGCCCGCTACGCTTACTGGCAAAACTTTGGACTAGAACCATCCATTCGTCCTCACGTCTACCGCTTTGAACCTAATACCGGCGTCATTCAAGCAGTAGCCGACTCTTACATTGCTCCCAACGGCATCGAGTTCTCTCCAGACTACAAATACGTCTACGTCACAGATACTGGAGCTCAGACTTTCGCAGACGGGGAAAACAACGCTACTTATCCAGCTACCATATACCGCTTCGATATCACTCCTGACGGTAAACGTTTGGAGAATCGTCAGATGTTTGCGTATAGCAGTGTTGGACTTCCTGATGGTATTCATACCGATATCAAGGGTAATGTTTACTCGGCGGTATCAGATGGTATTCATGTTTGGAACAAGGAAGGTGTGCTGATTGGCAGATTCGGTGTTGGAGGCAAGGGCGTGAATAATTTCATTTTCGCTCCTGGTGGGATATACATCATGAATGCGTATAAGCTTTGGTATGTGAGTATTGTAGCTGAAGGGAGGACGGTGAGGAGGGATTGGGGTTTGTAAAGATCCAGACATCGAGAAGACGATTGAGATAGAGATAGATCCACACGAATCATGATAATCGACACTCATATTTGTACACTTCGCTCAGCTACATTCATACCAAAAACGCCACCCCAGCAAACGCAACCGCAAGCGCAACAAACACCGTACTCGACCCTCTGTTTTGCTTCGCATCCGCAGTCTTAGCAATCGTACAATTCCTATCATTCACATCATCAGGATCCGTCATACCAATCGAAAAACTCCTAATCGCAAAAGGTACAGTACTACACTCTCCATCCACAGAATTACAATTCCATTCAAACTTCTCAGCTTTATGTCCCGTCCCCTCATCTTTCACTTTCTTACAATTCTCCCCATTAAACGTGGTAAAAGTCAGCCGACCTCCGACCTCAGGTTCTCTTGAATCATTGGCAGCGTGGAATGTGAATGGGTTTCTCGTCTGTGTGTAAAATACTTGGGAGTAGTTTGCCATGGAGTTGTAGGACCAGGACATTATTGTGTAGTTTACTCCGCATGCTGTTCCGGAGTCACATTCGTAGCCTTTTGTTGAGTAAGTTGAGGTGTTGTTGTCGGAGAATGTTTCGGCTATGTTGAAGCA
Organism: Pseudocercospora fuligena; assembly: GCA_014298035.1. Lineage (NCBI taxonomy): Eukaryota > Fungi > Ascomycota > Dothideomycetes > Mycosphaerellales > Mycosphaerellaceae > Pseudocercospora > Pseudocercospora fuligena. The sequence goes on along the minus strand of JABCIY010000092.1, from coordinate 125,051 downwards.
GGTGGATTTTTCGGGGACGGTGCGGATTGCTATGCTGAGGGCGTCGGTGTTTGTGGTGTTTTGGGCGCAGTCGGCTGTTGTTGTTGTTGAGAAGGTTATGTTCATGAGACTTGCGGAGACGGATGCTCGGGAGGAGTCTTGGGACATGTCGGATTGGAAGGTGGATTGGGCATTGGCGAGTGTGAGGAGAAGGGCAGGTGGTAGGAGGTACAGATGAAGCATTGTGCCTCGCTCTTCGGTTTATTGATCTGTCTCGCTGATCTTGATGGTGTCGCTCAAAGGCTCTCTGTGTTCGCCGCCGCGAGGAAGTGTTTCACGTCTCGGCCCTATGCAGATATTCACGACTAGAATGGAGCTATCAATGATAGCGCGACGTTGGGATATGCTTATACTTGAAGTCCTAGGGAGGCTCTACCCGGCAATTGAGGAAATGAATTGACAAGGTTAGCTCCCATGTCGGTACGTTCTTGGTTTGCCGGGATGGCGATGCCCAAAATACCATCCAAACCTGGTCAATGGCGACTTCGGCGCTATTTTCGCGTTGGGTTTGATCGAAGTAGAGAGAACGACCATCATGCGCAAGAGGCGCAGTCGATGTTCTGTGTTTCAACATCTTGCTCTGAATTCTTGGCTCCGGTATGGCAAAGCAGCTCTTCAGCTCGACATGGTCCAGCGCAGAGAGTCAAAGTGGTCTGTAGCGCGATCACGGTGGTAATTTCATGTCTCTGCAATGATTGATGATACCTGCATACTTTAGAAGCGGAGCTTATATTCTAGAGCATCGAGGGCAACAAAGAGAGTGGTGATTTTTCTAGGCTGCTTAACCAAGACTAGTGGACAACTGTGATGTCTCGAAGTCTAACTAACAGCCTGATCCGGGGGCATTGTGTATCCGCCGGTCTACAGTGTCGTTCTGCATGTGATGAAGGATGAGCTTGAGGTGATGAGTGAAGGAGAAACTGCGAGATGAAGTCGCTGGAGAAAAGTTGGACGCGCTCGGACCAAGCGGCTGACAAAGCTTATTTCTCGGCTAGCGGAATGGAAACCTTTGGGAAGCAGCAGCTCTCACTCCCGAGCATCGAGACCATCCAACTCCTCTTCCCCACGATCCTTTCGGCGCCCCATTGACTGGCATTCACACGTACTCGGCGCATCCGAGCGCAAGGCATCCACCATGCCATCATTCTCCCTGCTCTCAGCCATTTCCCTTCTACCCGCGGCGATATCAGCAGTGACACTTGACTGCAAACACGTTCGCGCCGACGAGGCTTCCTTCAATTTCGAGCCCTTAGGCGGTCCGAAAGCAGTGCATCTTCTGGACCGCAGGCCCCCTTCAATCTCCAATACCACATTTACCATTGACTTATGCAAACCTCTGGAGAAGGACAAGAACGTCAAGTCAGATCTACAATGTCCGTCTGGAACGAGGGTGTGCGGGATCGAGAAGGACTACAATGATGAGACACCAGATGGCTTTACGAGAAAAGTGATTCCGATCGCAGGCCAGTACACTCTCGGGGATGGCCGACATCTAGACCCTAAATTTACTCGACTAAAGGATAGTGCGAGCACTGACGATTCAACGAAGGAAGGAGTGAGGATAGAGCTCCAAGGTGGAATGTATGAGAAAGAGCCGCACAAAGCCATTGTGACCATGATCTGTGACAAGGAGTGGGAAGGTACTGAAGGGTTCGACAAGGACCCCAAGATGATGGGCCTTGACGCATACGGCGCTATGAGCAAGCGGGAAGACGAGAAAGATGGAGATGAGAAGGAGGAGCCGCTGCCGGATTTGGACAAGGGCAAGGCATTACAATACGTCAGCTTTAAGCTCGAAAAGGACGTGCGTGTGCTACGGCTCGACTGGAAGACGAAGTGGGCTTGCGAAGGCGAAGCTGCCAAGACGCCTTCGAGCAGCAAAGGTGGCTGGGGCTTCTTTACCTGGTTCCTGATCATCGTCTTCCTGCTTATCGCAGCTTACATCATCTTCGGCTCGTGGCTGAACTACAACCGATACGGTGCCCGAGGCTGGGACCTGATACCGCATGGCGACACGATTCGGGACATTCCGTATATTGTTAAGGATTGGACGAGCAGTGTCTCCGACCGAATGCGCAATGGAGGCAGTAGAGGCGGCTACAGCGCAGTGTAAGATTATACCCGGAAGGAATGTGCGCTTGCCTCTTCCATAAGTGGTGAGTGTTCATCCTTCGTCCGATGAAAATCGAGTAAAATTGCTGACAGTGTCACAGTTCACTCTGAATAGACTTCTTGTATAAAAGCATACATTCGATGCGCGAGGCTTCAACTTCAACACTGACATATTGCGTACAAGTCGGTAATGTATTTTCTCGCACTCCGCTGTCACGTCCCACCGCCCTCAGTCAATCGCACGATTCTCAAGACTGCCGTGCGCTCCTGCACTTGGGAGAATCTCGGTTGCGTCGGCACTAGTGTCTTCTCTTGACCTGTCTCCGAGCAAGACCGCGAGATCTGCTCCTGCTTCGGATCATGATGAATCCACTTTAGTGCTGATGAATCTGAATAGCGCTTTGATAGCAGCTTTGTGGTCTCTGCTGTACTCAACAGCAGTTGATGTTCCAGTGCAGAAGCTGCAAGACTTTGAAAAGAGGTTGAAGAGCTGTCAGATTGTGAATTGGTGGTGTCCGAATCAAGCAGGCACCTCTGACGAGCCGCAAAGCTTTTGGCGAGATCTCGTCTTGCAAACGGATCCGCGCATCTGCATCGGCGAGAGTGTCGGTGTCCTGAGCGATCGGCCTTGATTCGGGGCTGTAGACGAACAGCGGGAGAACATGGATCGGGGGAAACACTGTCGGCATCGAGGATTCGATGAAGCGAAGGTATTGAGGCGCCCGTCCTGCTTGATGTAGTACGGCATGCATCAGCCCCGGAGTCACCAAACGCTGCGGCAGAATATGACGTGTACGGCCTCCATCGCTCAATGCCATTTACGCTCGCATCTGACGGAGATTTGTCAAGTACAGGAGAGTCCGGATACCATGAAAGTAGCTTCTCCGGTACTTGGGAAGCAGGTGGTTGCGGATGAGCTCTCGCAAGCGTAGCAAGGCATACCCCGGTATCGCTAAAAGTGTCGCGTCAGAAAGAACGAGATCGTTGTTGGTGAACACTCCAAGCGAAGAGCCGATCTAATTCGCCACACTCACTTCTCAAAGACATCTTTTCCCGGGGCGGCAACTTCGTTGATCAGATCGATGAGCGTCCTTGTCTCGCACGCGATATTATCCAGTGCGACCAGCAGTTCTTCGACCGAACTGGCGCAACTTCTGGTACAGGTGGGCCAGGTGGACGGCTGATCATCACCATATGGATGCATTTCTGGTTGCGAGGCCATCGTTCATGCCTCTTCAGCTGGGCGGAGTAATAAATCCACCTCAGCCGAGTCGCCGACGTTGCACATCGGTAGCACCTAGCATGTCTTTGCTGGCTGATTCAGAGGCATCAAGTCATCTGGACCTGACTTCAACAGCCACTGGTTCGTGCTCATCGGAAACCGTCCGCACCTATACGCAATACCAACAACTCTGTGATGACTTGCCTATTGCTTTGATGCTCGCATTGCTTCGCATTTACTATCTGAGGCAAAGTTACAGGTGTATTTCAAACAGCTTTTCGAATGCCGCCGGTGCCTGTCTCGGAACGTACCAATACGTAAAAAGGAACGGCTTATCGAATACCTGTCCTGACTCATCGGTCTCAATGTTAAAGGCTCAAGCTATACATAAAACCTTGAAAGAGGATGGCGCCCCTTGCTACTGTTTTCAATGGTTGAGTCTACCGCAACGACGGGAAGGTTCGATCGCTCCGAATGCGAGGTCGCCGGTCTGAAGAAATGGAACCCGAATCGAGAGTCTATTGCTCGGACTTCTGAATTGCTAGGAAGCGGCGTGAGGCGCTATCACCAATTTCTGTCAGCAACGTACATCAGGGTTGGCAGTATTGGTCGGCATCGGAGCAAATCTTGAGTGGCACTTTCCACCTACATTTTCCGAAGGCGGCCAAAGTTGCGTTGAAAGATTATGCCTACAATCCGCTAAACGAGCGAGGACAATGTAACGGATGAATCAGCAATAGAGCAGCGAGTCCAGCACGACAGCAAAGATGAATCCCGATATCTTGCAAGCCTGTCAACGGCTCATAGACCTGCAGCATGCCCGAGCACATGAGGCATAGCGGAACATGGACCGCAATGCGAGGACGGTGGGAACCATGAAAGCTAGCCTCGTGTACAAGGTTATAGGACTCCGTGTTCTTCGAAATTAGTCATGGTTCAGCTTATCTAAGCTCACGAGATATCAGGCTGTGACCCAGCAAGCAACAGTGCGGCACTTAAGGAGATGGACAAACAACAACAAGTCGGTCTCGTTAGCCTTGATTTGATGGCAGACATGAGCTAGGTGACACATGATTAAGATCAAACCACCAACCGACTCAGCCGATTCTTGTTCGTTGAGTCTCGAAGGCTAGCCAGATGCCTAAAGTGCACTCTGCAGCAAGCTCTCCTTGATGCTCTGTATACGTTCGCATTGCGAGTGACCACGCAAACCTGCAAAGATCTTCGTACTGCTTAACGCAAAACAACTATACCTGCATTCACCAATGGGACGACATCGATCCGCTACGTGTCTGAACTTTCATCGGTACAAGCTATGAGTTTCTAGGATGAGTACAATTACCAACTGACTCAGCCTATTACTGTCCTGTCCTGTCCATCACCAATCTCCATGATCCGTGCGAATGATCTCAGCCCCATATTCAGCAACGGCATAGACCGGTCCAACAAGATTGACATCGGGCAGACGTCCGAAAGTAGAGACGTCGCAGACTCGTAATCCTGTAGTACCGTAGACGCGCAAGTGAGAATCGACCACTCCGCCTTTCTCCTTGGGGAGCATTCGGCATGTGGATGATGCGTGCCAGTTTGGTACCATGGTTGTCTTGGCATATCTAGAACGGAGAGGTCAGTGTCGATTCATACAACGTGTGAGCTGGATAAGTGACTTACTCAAGGAGATCCTCGTCACTTTGAATACCCGTCCCAGGTGAGACTTCACCATCAGACCATTTCTTCATCTCAGGATGTTCCATGATTTTGCGCAGATATTTGACTCCTTGAACAGCCATTGCTTGGTCGGCTGGATCAGCAAGGTACTGCGTGTCAAACAGTCAGTAGACGAGATAGTCTTGCATTCTTCCGGTCATGACTTACATTGGGATCAATAACCGAATCACTCAACTCCGAATTACTTCCAATCTTCACCGTCCCTCGACTCAGCGCTGCAAGATTGCTGACCGTCACACTGATATAACTAGTATTCGGAAGCGGCTGACCATACTTCGTGAAAGACTGCGGATACCAGATCGACTCGTAGAGAATCTCATTCTGTGCTTGATTCGTCAAATTGTGTTTGACGATGTCTCCAGCACCGAAGCTCTCTAGTTCAGCATTAGGGATCTCCTGGAATCCGTTTGTGCAGCCAGAAGGTGCGGACCATTTACTATTCCAAGCAGATTCTCCGCCTGCGTAGAAGGCTTTTTGTTCTTGATTCAGAACGGTGAAGTCGTTGACCATATCGGTTGTGGAAGCGATCGAAGCGAACTCGGGTTTGACGGCGTGGATGACGCTGAAAGCTGTGTGGTCTTGCATGTGTTCTCCAACATTCTCATTTGGGACGACTACATTGATACCATATCGCTCGAGCTCTTCGACTGGTCCGATGCCGGATTGTTTGAGGATGAATGGGCTGTGGAATGCTCCCGCTGCGAGGGTTACTTCTTTTGTACATGAGACGTTGTGGAAGACGCCAGACTCGTTGTCGATGAATGTTACGCCGACCGCGTGGACGTCGCTGCTGGCATTTGTGGTAGAGTAGGTCATTTCTACTTTGGTATCGAAGATGATTCGTGCGACGATTGCGCGAGGAAGAACCACGAGGTTTGTACGGTTCCTGGCTGCCATGTAATACGAGTCGTATGATGAGCTTCGATGCCAATTCTCGTCAAGAGTCATGGTTCCCTGCTTGATGCCGACTGGACTTCCGGAGTTTTGGTCTTTTACTACTGTCACGTTGATGGCCTCGAGTGCTTTCATGAATGAGGGATTGGACGCCACGACCTTGCCTTGAAAGCCGATCTTGAGAGGTCCTTGGGTGCCGTAAGCATTTGGATCCCAGGTCATGTACGTTGCATCATTGGTGTGGTTCGGGTTGCCGACAAAGATGGTACCCTGCCATTCGTCAGCAGAAGACTTGACGATCAACATCCGGTCACGGACTCTTTTTGCTGCTGTCTGGATATTCTTCCAATTCCAGCCTGGGTTGCCTTCCATCTCCCACGAGTCATACACACTTGCACTTCCCATGCCGTAATACAAGCCATTGGTAGAACTGCTACCGCCTAAAGCGCGACCACCTGCGATTACTTAGCGCGATATAGCGGGATGATATTGGTTAGACTGACGATGGTATGCGAAGGTTCGATTGTTCATAGAAGTCTGTGGGGCCGTCTGAAAATTGTAGTCGATTGGACTCCATCCGCCTAGAGCTCAAATTAGCGTAAGAAGACATCTTGTACCCACATGTCATACCGTTGAGGACGAATTGATTGCCACCCGCAGTCTTGTATGTCGCAGCGTCGGTTGGTGGCCCTCCAGCCTCGAAGGTGATTACGGTATGCTTTCCAGATTCGCTCAGTCGGTTGCTCAGCACAAGGCCGGCAGTACCGCCTGCATCTCAATTAGCATTTTACCGCGGGAAACTGATAACAATGACTGACCTCCGACGATACAAAAGTCATACTGCGGCTTGAACCGATCATCACCGGGGGCTCCTGGAAATCCATAGCTTGAAAAGTCGGGCGGAGTGGCAGCAACGTGTAGAAGTAATGTAGGGATTGATGCGATGATAAGCGGCTTCAAGTACATCTTTGCCTGCGTGAAAGCACGTTACTGTGAAGAGCAAGGTTAGGCTGTTATGTGTAGAATGACTGGTCGCCGTGCCAAGTGATGACTTCGTTGGGAGGTGCCATCATATATGCGTACGAGAATCAGCCCAGTGCCATGGCTTCTCACCACACAGCCCATCTCCCGTGGCAGGCTTGACTTGTGCCATGATGGCTCGACCCTTGGCTTCGTCCTGGCAATGCAATGAAAGCCAGAGTGAGAATCCGGGATTTCCGTCCCAAACCAATGACAACATCTTCAAACACACGCCAGGCAGGAAATCTGTGCCTGGGATGAGCTCAGCAATGCCGGTGAGGTTTGGTGCTTCTCAAGCATTCTCTCGGTTGCCCAAGGGTGGGCCAATTTTCCAGGACCGGTACTATAGCCATCCCTGTCAATGCTGACTCCTGGATCCGGAACTGGGAAATCCTGCGCTCGTCTCATGTACTCCACGTGAGACCTGCATCTATCGAGTTATGCTTCACTAGTATCGACATGGCCATCGCTTATTAAGCTCCTAGCCATATCATTCGTCCACGGACGAAGATGTGACCTGCTCGAGGCTGTTGTGGTCACAATGTTCCAAATGAAAGCGCTCATCTACAAATCAGTCGGACATAGCACAGCGCTGAAGTGAGCTGGGCACTCTTGAGCCTTTTGTGCAATACTCTCCAACCTTGGAAACTCATACTCGCATTCGTATTGGCGCGTTCGCCATCATCGCTCGATCAATGCGGAGCGAAAAGCGACAGGCAATCACGAATGACAGGAATTTCGGCATGTGTTAACGTTGCGAAGGCCTTGGGGATGTCTTGCTGGCAGGCTCGTGCCTGAATCTGTCCATATTACCGTCTTTTCCCTTAACTAGGGCCATTGCATTTGACCTCGTCTCGTGCACGCCTATTCGACATCCAAAGATAGATGCACAGGGCCTCTACCTGACACCGCAAGGCCGTCAAGTGTACCGTTCCTTTCGATGAAGTCTCGGTCCTGTTGTATCGACGCGACTTGGCAACAATGCAGCGTGAGGGTCTTTCTGAGCGACTGCCGATAATCGTTTCTGTCAAGTCGTCAAGATCATGGACCGCAACGAACTCAAACGAGCCTGGAATTTGCAGTCTGTCGAACTCGCGGGCAAGATGTGCCAAAGTCAGACACGTCAAAAGCATCTGCGCGTGAGTACAAAGCATCAAGCATACCCACAGATGTCAGTCCATCAGCAGTCGTGGTTTGTTGAGCCCAGCACAGCCAGAAGTCTTGAAGACATGGTAAGCAGTCTTCCTAGTGAAGGAAGGTGTTCTTAGCTGCCAGATCCAAAGGCAGTGTATCGCGTGCACAAGCCCGCAGAGACCTAGATACAGAGGCGGAAGCAGCCTCACGAGAGCGTGCCCTCGCAAGGTACGAAAGAAGGCATGTAACGGATCATGGCGATGATCGAACGACAATGCCGGACACCCGAAGTCTCTTCGCGTTATCATGCTTTGTGGAGACGGAAGAAGCGGTTCAATCACAGCCTTGACTTCGACCTCGGATCATATCAAACGGCGGCTTCCAATATACATGTAAGTTCTGCTGAATGTTTAGCATAAGCTCTTACTGCAACAGATGATTCCACTGATTGTCCTTCATGCTGACTCACCACACACAAGTATACTAGCGGAACTCCGATGCAGTTATAGAAACGGAGATGGGCAGGGGATTCCAAGTTGAGCCATGAAAAAGACCGACAAAGCCTTTTCAAGGTCGGTTTCTCTTGGAGCAAGATAGGAAGCTATCGCCCCTATAAAATGTGGTGGTAATGCTGTAAAGTGTGCGAATATCGTCCTCAGATGTCGCTGAACAGGGCGTTGAGTATCAATCAGAAGGGTTTCGGTCCTGGGCGATTCTCTGCATCCATGCTCCGAGCCGCCGAGTAAGCCATGTGCGAGGATCGATGCGGGTACTTTATCTGTCTGCAATAGCAAAATATGAGCAGCGAGAATCGTCCAAGACTTTTCGCAATGTAAGTCGAAATCGCGGCCGCATGCGCTGGATTGCTCCAAAGCTCATAGGATTCATTCACCGCTGTCGTGGGCCATGGCTTCGTTTGACATCGTTCCACACACTGCAGACACAGAACACGACTCGCCGAAAGCTGGTGAAGCGAAGATTGAGGAGCGTGCTAAGGATGGCACATGCGTGCCCAGAGGCAGGCTTCAATCTCCCGATCAGCAAGACTCGAGAGATTGTCGGCGAGATTGTATGATTCCTTCCATTCTGGCAGTGGGATACGAATTGCTGCAAAGATCGTGGCCCAAGAGAGATCCTGTCTTTTCATACGGTGCGCTTCGATGCCCGCAAAAGGGTCAGCTTTCAGGAGATGTTCTCTACTGCAAGTACTTTTGGCAGCCGTTACCTCGAATCCGCAAGCTCACCGACACTGTCTCCATGCTGCTAGCTGGTGCTGTGCTACACAGCTCGCAATGCCGCTGGCGACCACAGGCTGACACCTGTGGCCGAGATAGATATAGCGGAAGGCGCTCGTGTTATTCACATCTGAGACGTGAAGCTGGGATGACATTCGAGTTCGCGGCCAAGCAGCCGAAAGCGAGAACGACGGACTTTCAATCTCCGACTCATCTTCGCTCTTGCTTTGCTCGAATCGTCACGAAAATGCACCACTTTCAACGTACATGTAACTTAGGTTGCGACCGCTCTCGTCATCGTGAACGTTCAAGCGCGAGATCCATGTCTTTATACGCGCGCTGAGTCCACATCGCAGACTCCGCCGTTGCCGAAACCAGCAGCAGCGGGCTGCAAACTTCAAGGCATCGAACCTCTCATACGCAGAACCAGTATTCCAAGACACGGCGATGTCTCACGACGGTCGGTATCTTGTAGCTACTCAGCCGAGCTTGTTCACGTGGTAAGGAACTATTAAGTGTACGCGCAGGAAGCTTATAAGCACGAAACGCGACCATTCTTGGGTCGTCTTAGTCACAGTCGGTCACCTGAGGCTTGTGACGAAGAGTTCCCGTGAGGACAACCTCGAAAGTATACATTTTACATGCGTCTCATTCTGAATCTCATTCATAACGTTCAAGGGATCTTCGATACAAGCAGACACCTTGATATTGAGACAGCGAAGTCTTGCGACGAACGAAAGCACAAAACTAAACGACCACGACCATTATACCCCAGGCTACAAACTTTAACATACTGCCTGCTCGATCTTATTGGAGAAAACACGCCAGCAAACATGGTCTTCACACCAAGCGTTCTCTTCTTCATCCTCATAATCGGCGCTCTAACAGCATTCGTCTTCATCATCGGATCCCTTACAGATCTGGACGCCATGGACATGACCTTCACAAGCATGAAAGACCAAGAAACCCAACAGATGCTCGACCAAATCCCTCTACCGATTCGAGAAAGAATCCAGTCATTACCAGCTGACGAAATGGACGTCATGCTCGAAGGCTTCAGAGGTCGACAACGCCACGCAGGAACGCAGCAACAGATTGATGAGCAGCTGCAACAGCAACTCGATGCCCACTTGAAGGAAAAGGTGTCGAAGAGACGAGGATCTGATATTTATTCAGTACTGGCGGAATTTCGAGGGTCGGCTTTGGATGGTGATCTGAGCTCTTTTGCTGCGACGTTGTAAGCATGCCAGGATGAAAGTCATACATGGTATCGAGATGAGATCTATCTTGCATTTTTGCTGCGCTTCAGCGATTCGTCAGGAGGGCCATAGACGCTGGTGACCATGGCCATGGCGCAAGAAGTGGGTTTCGGTGGTCATCAATTCTATTAGATACCAATATGCGATCTTTTACTCACACTCTAATGCTGTCTTCGTCTCCCACCGAGACTGTCCTCCCTCTGCTGATGTTGAACATTCTCAGTACCAAAAGCACCAAGGACATAATACCAAGACCTTCGAAGCTGACAACTTTCAAAACCATGTCGGTCATTCGGTTACAGTTTGATAAACCATGCATGCAGTCGATCAGCAGCGCAGAGCTGTAGAGAGTGAGTAGACTTGATACTGCTGCAACCAGAGCTTGTACTCGACATGCGACCAGGATTGTATAGAGGGCTAGGAGCGTTGTTGTAGTAGCAACGATGACAATGTGATGTCCTAATCCCTCAAATGTTGGGTCTTGAGTTACTTCCATAAAGGCTCCCTTTCCAGACCTCTCCTTGTGTTCCCCGAAGTGTCTGCTCGCCATACCACCAGCTTTCTAAATCTGAATGTCGTGTCTATAATTGCCAAGTCCGTAATATCAGTCCTGTGAGGCTAAATCTTCGTGAAGAGGTGTATCTGCGATGGCTCAGGATTCACTGTGTCAGTGGCAGCATTGCTTCAATGTGAATGGTTTTGAATCACCGTGAAGTGAAGGTTTCTGTTTAGAGCTGGGAAACTGTCAGTCGTCGAAGGATGTGTGAGAGAAAGAGAGGCCTCTGCCACAGCGCTGTAGCTCAATTGGTAGAGCAATTCAATCGCAGTCCTGGTTGATCACGAGGCCAATCGATCAGTGGGTTGAGTTTAGGATTCGGGTTCGAGTCCTGACGGTGCTTCTCTTTTTGCAGACAGTCTTCTGCTTTCGCTGCCGTGAACTTGTGGGTTCCATCGTTCACGGAGCCTGAGGCTTTTTGATAGTCCTTCCACACTGCGTCAAGAATCACCATGACTGTTTGTCATTTTCTGGTGCTGTACACTAGCTTACAAGCAGAATCGCACTGCCGAGTTGCCTCCTCAAATCTTCCTTCTCAACATCATGGGTATCTTCAACTTCTCCCCATTGCTCTGTTTGATGCATAACCTCTAATGTTGCAGCCTCGGCCGCTTCTTCTATGCCAAATTTATCCTTTTGTGGTGCGCTCTGTACATGCTTCCATTCGTGACTCCACTCTACAAGCAGCCTTGCGGCTATGAGCAGACTCTTCGTGGCAAGAATGCCTCTTTCTACAGCGGCGAGATCCCATGCTGAGAGACCGTTGACCCAGCTTCGGATCACTTCGTTCGTGGTATCGGATTGGGATATGGGCATTATGCTGTCTTCCGCCAGGACTGGTACGATTTCGACGCCAGGAAATATGTGCGTTGTGAGAAATGCAATTATGGGCTCTGCCATCTCTTTTTGCCTTTGCCGTAACGGCACTTTCGTCTCCTGCTGCATGTCGTCCTTGTTCGGATTCGGTGCCCAGCAGAGAAGAGTGTCTGTGCTGAGATATCGCATTGCCATTTTCACAAGATTCTCTCGAATTTTCGTATCGCCTTGCTTGTCCGCAGTCTCGATATCGATGGCACGGGACGTCAAGGATGTGAGTGGGATGTAATGCTGCTTCAATGCTTGTTGCGCCGACACTAATTGATCCCACTCAAGAGCGATCGATGCGGCAAGTGCTCTTTTGCTCTTCGGCAAGTTGAGCACCTCCCTCGTCGCTGTCCGCACTGGCCGTCCATCCAACATGACCTGCAAGCTCCCATCGTCATTCTCCTTGACCGATACATTTTTCCAGAAGCGCTTCTGCAAAGCAGATCCGGGTTTTGATGGGTCGATCTTAGTATTCTGGGCTTTCTTCAGCACTTCAGCCTGTTGTCGCTTCCAAGCCACTCTTGTCTCTGGAAATGATACATCTGCTTGCGGCGCGGATGGCGGAGGCCCTGCTACAGTAGGGTGCGCGACCGGCGTAGCTTTTTGCGCGGTCGACGTGTGCAGCAAGCATCGCGCGCAAATTGATCGCTGGACGAATTGACGGCGAGCACTCAGCGAAGAGGCCGCCCTCAGAGATGAGCTGAAGAGAAACGGCTCCATGCTAGCCTTTAGCTCGATGAGGCTGAGATGGAGTTCGTGTTGGTGAATCGATAGACAGTCGATGTTTAATAAGCTTGGCAGCAAGATCCCTGTGAAGCCATGCATGAGCCATCGGTGCTCGGTTCTGTCGGCACGACTTCACTTGCAGCCACAACTAACGAGCGCCACCGGCTCTCTTCGAAAGCGCTTGGACACGAAAGTACGACTACTGCCAGGAGAATGTAGGGCTACATTGCTACAGTGGAGACAGGTCCTCCACCGCCACAGCCTGGTGCTTCTATTCTGCTTGCATCGGCGTGATCTACTGGACTATTCTTCTACAGTCAATCAGGGACAGGAAACGCGCCGTCGTGGCAGCTGAGATGGCGGAGCATTAAAGTTGACCGCATTGTGCAGGTGCGTAAACGCCAAACGCCGGCAGGACGAAAAGCATATCCCATGTACCCGTTATGTAAGCCCATGAACATCTTTACACCTGGAGCTTCGACTTCCCTCGGATCGATCTGGTTGTCTCATCGCGTCCAACCCCCGGCCACACGAAAAGAGCGGATCACTTTTTCTTGACCCAAGAGTCTGGTATTGCGGCCCCGAACTCCACCTCATATCCTAGCAGCTTTCTCCGCATACATCGAGCATAGCGTGGGCGGAGTAGGCCGAATGACAGTCTAGGCACGCTGCAGCCATCCTTCCATCGTCTTTCTGCTACTACCCGTTGCGTTGTTTCTCGAAATTGCCTCCTCTCGCGGCGAATACCTTTCCCGAGGACTTGGAAACTTCGGCATGCTGGATGTGCTATATACGTGTTGATATCACAAATCTCTCGAGAGCAGAAACGGAGCTGGACCGCGGGGATCGGGTGGTCGCAGACCGCGAGAGCTGTAGAGTCAGAAATACGCGCTGTCAGAGCGCTCCTGATGTGAAACATGCAACGAGTTGATGGTGGAGCTGCGATACCACCACCGAAGCAATCACAGCAGCAACAACAGCCTAAAGGTATGTTCATGATCTGGAATCATATCAGGCCGTAATTATATTCTATGGACAGTACTAACGACGAGAAGCATTGCGCTTTGTCACAAACTATGGTGCTCCACATCCGAAACGGTGAGTATCAAGTAGAGGAAGAGTGTACCAGAAGCACAGGTCTGACAAGAGCCTCGACAGCCGGCGCATTGGTGCAGCGTGTATGACATGTCGGAAACGAAAGACTGCATGCTCCGGGGAGAAACCCACCTGCGAAACTTGCAAACAGAACAAGCTCGACTGCGGCGGCTATACAGAAACAGCGGTCCCCACACCGAATCGAAAGACGAGCGACGCGAGCCAGCGACGACCACCTGAACAACCCCCGCAAAATGTCGACTTTGCAAAGAGGAGTCCCTTCTCTCCAGAAAATGCGCTATCCAGGACACAGTCAGGAGGAAACGATCTGACGAGAGTCGCGTCGGGCGGCCAATCTCCGCGAAGCTATACAGAACGCCGGCCTGGCTCTCCAGATGGGTCACGAAATGGCGAACCACGTGAGTCGCTTTTCTCAGGCCCGAGGAATCGCATGCCATACTTTCGATGGCTAGGTCCTACTGCCATAATGCCTGGCTTCAAGCAGATGGTTGTGAAGGTCAAGAGGAACGACACAGACCCGCATGGCCGTACATCCACAGATGGAGGTATACGGTCGCCTTCCTTGAACAATCTTCACGCTACCGAGACGCGAGTCGCATCGCTATATTCGAGTACCCCTGCAGCTGTGGATTCTGAGGTCCGAACGCCACTTACTCTACCATTCTACGATACATCCGCAGTGCCACCCAGTGAGCTGATAACCCACCTTGCAAACACGTTCTTCACACATCTTGGATGTAATTACCCATTCTTGCAGAGGGAGCGCTTTCTGCGAGACCTAGAGGAGAAACAGGTCGATCCGGTCTTAGTCGATGCAGTCTGTGCTCTTGCTGCTCGCTTTTCAACACATTCCTTACTCACGCAGGCTGCCGGGCATGATGGGGAGAAGTCGACTCCAGCCGAGTATGGTCACGCATTTGCACAACGCGCAAAGACAGCACTTACAGATACCTTCCCTTGTCCAACTGTGGCAGCAGCGCAAGCGGCGTTGCTTCTGGCTTATAATGAGTTCGGAGAGCAGCGAGATAGTGGTTTGTGGATGTACCTGGGAATCTCTATTCGAATGGCTCAAGACCTTGGTCTACATAAGACAGAAGGCTTGAGGTACATGGGCAAGGACGGTCCAACGCCGAAAGTGGTCAAACAGCAACAACGGGATGCAGCACGAACAGGAGTTCCGTATAAGGAGAGCAGTCTAAGCAGAGAAGATGGCAAGAAAGCGAAATCAGAAAAGGAACAGACCCCAGAAGAGGAGAAAGATGCAGAAGAAACCAAGCAGGTTGAACGTGAGCGTGTCGACACATTCTGGGCGATATTCTTTCTTGACCGCGTGGTCTCCTCTGGCACTGGCCGAAGAAGTACTCTACGTGACAAGGACATCGAGCTGTCGTTTCCTTGCATGAAGCAACCCAACAACAAGTCCGAGTACCCGCCGCCATTCCCTGCGCTGATCAGAATCGTGCATCTATACGGAAGAGTCGCCGACCTCCTCAACAGCCTCAAAGAAGCAACAGACATTACAGCAGACACCCCAAAGCGACTAGCAGCCATGGAGAGCCAAGTCACTCAGTTCTATCAAGGACTCTCATTGAAATTACATTTCGACGCTGTCAATTTCCAACACTACATGAAAGCTGGAGAAGGCACAAACTTTGTTTTGCTTCACTTCTGGTTCCATACTCTGATTGTGCTGCTGCATCAGCCAACTCTTTTGATGACCTTTTCTGGTCGTATGCTGAAGCTGTTTCCAAACTCGCAACAGCTAAGTATGAGTAGTGCGAAGACAATTGCAGACATACTCAGCTACTCACAGCTTATGGACGCCAAAGCTTCCCTCGGAAATCCGTTCACATCGCAACCAATCTACATTGCAGCATGTGCGTTCTTGAGGGAGACTGCCGAGCAGACAGCCACCAGCAATGCCCAAAGTCGCGCGAATAGTCCACACAGAGGGTCGAGCCGAGACGCGACCTCGACGTCAGACAACACATCGTCATCTCATGGCACACCGCTTGATGCCGCTGCTCGGAAGGTCTCTATAACTAGCATCACAAATTCGCCAAACGGAAAGCCCATCGCTAATGCTGCATCTGAGCCCAAATCTCAGCTTGCCAAGCACACTTTGCTGGCAACTGCAGCCAACCAACACTACCAGCTTTGCTACAAAGCTTTGCAATCTCTTGAGACTTACTGGGCTGGAGCGAAGTACATACTGACTATCCTGGATCAGAAGTTTGAGGGCGTAGGTGACCCACTTTTGTACACCGCTGAGGAAGCAGAGAGCTCTATGGAGCAGCCAAAACCGGAACCCGCGTTTACATCGCCCGGATGGAGACGCAAGCTAAGCTGGGGACCATACATCACCAACCCAGCACTTCAGTCGCCATTTTGGCCTCCGAAGGGCTTCGGCCAGGTACCTGGCAGCCCTGGTCATGGCGATCCTAGCAAAGGTGAGCATATTGGAGCTGCGTTGGCATTTTTCTAGCACTAACAGATTGTAGCAGCAATCGGCTGGACACTGACTGGCAATATGGACTCCAATTCCACTAATCTGGCGTGGCATTATGCAAGCGATGCTGCTAATCACTCAAACATAGATCCTCGGCTTAGCTCGCTTAATCCATCTGCATACGAAGCTGCTACTGGTCAGATCGCCAATGTTGAATATCCTGGGCATCTCCGAACCAGCTCCAGCAGCTCTCAGAGGTTAGCGTCTGGACAAGATAACTTGGCCAGGCAGAAGCCACAGCAAAGATTCCCAGGTATACAGAACTCCGACGCAGAGTCGTTGCTTGCACTCAGCTCGCCTACATTCAGCCAACAGGGTAGCGCGGCCTCACCGGCCAATCCGACCTCTTCTGGCTACCAACATCAACCTCACAATTTGCATCCGGGCATGCATGGACTGCCCACAAGCGCAGGTTCTCATGCGAACATGAATGGGGGTATTGATCGTCACGGGTATCCTCCAGAGCCAGTTGGTTTGATGGGCGCTGGCCAGCTTCCTATGAACTTCATGCCTGGAGATATGATGATCGAAAGTCAAGATGTCGACATGAGCATACTGGGACTCGACATGAATACGTGGTTTGACCCGTACTCCACGCCAGAGATGATGCAGCAATTCTACGGCAACAACCATCAACCGCCTGGTGGCGCAAATGGGACGCCCGGGGCAGGGCAGTAATGATAACAGATACAGCCTTTGGCCTGGTTACGGGGAACCTGCGGCAACTAAGAAACGCCTGGACAAGTACCATTCTGTGAAGGCGTGCCGTGTTAAGTCGCTATGTACACACTCTGCGCTCTGCAATCGAGACTAGACTACAGTCTGCGACGCGAAACCCACAGCTTGAGTCGTTTGGTGGAGTTGCGTATCGTGGCACCTTCCCCGAACGCTGGCCAGATGGTGTATTGCTTGAATTGGGCTCGATCTTCTTGTGAGTCACATTTAGCGAGGCGTCTTGGATCTTGGGACACATCTTGCCCTAATAGCATTTGTACGACGTGACGCCCTGTACACATCTGTACATATCAAAACACAGCGATACGGTTATACCAAGACAGTGATGACATAACAGAAAAGCCACCTTCACGGCGATATCGGTTCTAGCCGCTTCTTCAATTGCCGATAACAATTCATACTTCACACATATTCAACATCTCCCTTCTCCTCACTGTCAAGACACTGACTAGCGCAGATCGATCACTTAAACGCAGCCTGACCTCTAGCAAAAACCACCATAATGGCCACCAACTCGACTGCTCTTCGCCAATTCGACGTTTCTCCACACCCTCCAGTGCCAGCCTACACCGCATCACCAGGTTCCATCCTCAACGTCGACAAATCCTTTTATCAGAAAATCCAATCCTCCGACCGCAAACTCCTAGAATCCTATACCTTGCCCATCCGCTCCGGAAAAGCTTGGAAAGCACCCGCAGGCTCCATCATCCGTCTCTCAACTCCCGAAGGCCCCCAAGTCGGAGACCTCAACCTCTGGAACTTTCACAACCCACGCGAGAAATTCTGGGCTGCTCGAACTCGACAACTTCACGCTTCTCATGTTTCGACTTATGATCGATTATGGTCCTGTCTTCCCTACCTACGGCCGATGGTTACTATCATCGCGGATTCTTTAAAAGGTTACGGTGTCGATAAATGGAATGGTCGATGTCACGATCTGCTCGGGACGAGATGTGATCCTTACGTCAACAAGATGTTGAGTGGGGATGATTATGATTTCCATTGTCATTCGAATCTTGTTAGGGCTGTACTTCCTTATGGATTGAATGAGTTTGATGTTCATGATGTCTTGAACATTTTTCAGGTTACGGGGCTGGATGAGAAGGGAAGGTATTTTATGGAGGCGAGTCCGGCGAGGAAAGGTGATTTTTTGGAGTTCTTTGCGGAACAGGATTTACTGGTTGCGCTTAGTACTTGTCCGGGTGGAGATTTGAGTACGTGGGGATGGGGAGAGGGCGGTGCTGGTGAGGAGGATGAGGGGAAAGAGAAGAAGAGTATGCTTGATTGTTGTAGGCCGCTCAAGGTTGAGGTTTTTGAGGTGATGGGGGATGTGTTGGAGGGTTGGAAGCAGTTTGAGAGTCCGAAGTATGGTGGTGTGCATGGCATGGGTGTGCCGTTGGGTGAGAAGCAAGTGTGAATGATGCTTCTCGCCATTGAAAAGCTGCAGTACGTATTTATCCTTGGTCGCCTCCGTTGAGGCTCTGCTCAATTATGATGTTCTCTAGGCTATCCATGTCCGTATGGTCTGTGCTGAGCATGACCCCAAGCTGAGGTAGGGGGCACCTACTCCCTACTTACCATCTCTACGCAGTCCTCCTCCTTTACCGCGTCTTTGCGTCTCCTCTTCGCAATACCTCTGTTACTTTTCGATCACTGGAGCTCTGCAAGACAGTCACTGCGAATCCAAAGATGAATCGGTCTCCTTTGCTCGACTTGACACCTGAGCTGCTGGAAATTGTGATCTCGGACATCCGTTCACCACGCGATCTAGCGAGCCTATGCCTCGTTTGCAAGACTCTGCAACACTTTGCTATGCCGAAACTGTATCATGGTGTGACTTTGGACTTCGATGATCCTACAAAGAGGGCCAACCAGGCTCTGCTCCCGATTGATCATCCTGGTCACAGGCACATTAGGTCTTTGATCTTCAAGTATGGTGATGCAGTGTGGGAAGAAGAATCGAGCTGCCGGGTTCTGGTTCGCCACCTTCTACAAGTTCTACCGCGAGACACGCTTCGGGAGATTGTCATAGCAGATCGACTGCCTCTGGACCAGGAGACGATTCTGATGCTGTTCACGCAGCAACGTGCTCTACGCAGCTTAAACATTTGTAAACTGCGTCCCAGAGAACGCGGAGCTGACGCTGATGACTGGAGAGCCATTACGGCGGCCTTACATCATCTTGAAACATTGAGAATTCCACGTCATGTGGGCTCTAATCAGGAACTCGAATTCTACGCAGCCATCATTGTCGCCTCTCCAAAGTTACAAACGCTAGCGTTCGACAGTGGTATATCTCATGGCTATGTGTTATGCCTTGATCATGTTGATCAAATAAGACCGGGGCCATTGAAGCTTAAGAGTCTGCGCCTTATTCATCAGTCGTGCTCTCCCATCAGAGGAATTCTGGCACATGCTAATATTGTTCAATTGAAAAGTCCTGTTCGGAGCCTGATAGAGAAGGTCTCGTTTCGGAACTTGACGGAACTTGTTCTAAGCAAGTGTCATAACATTGAGTGGCTCCTTGATACCCTGGCCGGGGCCTTGGAACACCATTGGAAAGTGCTCAAGCATTCTTGCGAAGCTTCGTTGGTCTGAAAACTCTGGCAGTCAGAACATCGTATATGGCTCACGATCACGAGTTCGATATGAGATGCCTGAGAAGCCACCACGCCTCATTGGTGAACTTGTACTTGGCAATCGGAGCGGACGAGGAAGACGGCGGATCGTGGGTGATGCCAGCCAATTGCGCAACTGAGCTGTTCACTAAAGCACAGTGCCTGGAACAAGTTGCCTTTACGATGCCTAAAATCCAGGTCAATGTTACTGATATTGATCTTGGATCTGATTACCATAGAATTCTGGTGAGTTCCCGTAGATTCAGAGCCTCAGACCGTTTCATTGACGATAACCGGCCTATAGACTTCTCTGGCACGACAACCTCGCTTGAGAGTGCTTCACATCATCTCATGGCCTGAGATCGGGGCCAGCCTTCCGTCCTATTGCAACATGAAACAGCTCGACAGCTTCGCAACCAAGGTCCTGAAACTCTGTCGATCAGTACGTGAAAGTGGTTCCCGGTCACTCCAGCTGCTTTGCTTCGGCGACTGGTGCAGCCAATTCTTGCAGCTCAGTGCCATTAGTAAGACTCTGGACATATATGGAGAGATTTGCTATGTTCCAGAAGTTCAGAGAACTGTGTGTGGGGTTGAAGATCTTGTAGCGATTCCAACCGACAGCAAAGATGTCCGGTGGACGATACCGGACCTGGAGGACTTTGAGCTTGTGAAAGAGTTCACTGTGGCGTGACCCGCGTGTACCTGGTAGCTTTGTTGCATAATAACAGCATTTCCGAAGCAAGGGGAGATGACGAGCATTGCTGACTTGTCAGCATAAGTCACTTGTGTTCAACCCGATACCAATGTCATCATCATCGAGAGTAGAGCAACTCAGCACCACACTTCTGAATCTCTCGACACAACTCAACCACATTCTCGGGCTTCAAGCCCTTCCCACCATTTCTTGACATCGCCTCCTTCGCAAGTTGCATCAACTTCTCCGGCGGCCTCTTCGCCTCAGCTTTCGGCCTCCTCGTTCCAGATCCTTGCCAAAGACATCTGATCTCCATATCCACCCCACCCTTCCCATCAAGCTCGACCCTCACACTAGGCGCATGCAGACTTCCAAAAGCCCTCAGCACGAATCTGCGGATTCTCATGAAGTTCTCGACCCCAACAGCTTCGCACCAAGCTCCGAAGCCTAGGAGGCGACGTTCGAAACGAAGATCCTGGACCGGAGTGTTTTCCAAAACATCTTTGACACTGAAGTAGAATTCGTTGGATTCGAAGAATATTGGCAGGCTCTCTTTTCGTAACTGATGAGATACTTTTGTGATGGAAGGGAGATGGAGGAGATAAGCTTCTCGTGGGACGGTTACTCTTGCTGCAATGGCTTTTTCTGATGTTACTGCATACTCCAAGATTCCGAGAAGAAGTTCTGTTGGTAGGTCCAGAAGTCTAAAGGCGGTAATGCTGTCCATGCTTTCTCGATGTTGTAGTGGTGTCCTACGTGATGTTAGCCGCAGGTGCATGAGCTCATTGCTTTGCTGCAGGGTTGAGCTTGAGCTTGAAGTCTTGGCAAAAAGCTCAAATGTTTCACGCTGCTGGCATGAAGGAATTCGGCACAGACAAGTATCCCATTGCTTGCTATGCTAGCTGACATTCAATAATATTTTGGTTTCTTACATCTTCTGCTTTTTACGTTCTCCCTCTGGCCAGCATATCCTGCTCTGAGTTGTGATCTTGCGCAGCAAGGCGGCTTTGCGCCTGTTCCTGCACTGTCACAAAGCAGCTTGGCAATGCTTTTTCCCAGCATCGTCCAGAGATGCTGTTCTCTCGCGCACGACTCATCTGATGCGAGACTTATCCTATGCTGCCCTGCTCTTTGGTCGTCCGCTGCCGACTCGTCGGGCCTGAGGTCTGTTCAAGTGACCAGCTGGAATCCAGCTCTCGTCGTATCCTTGCGAACCAGTAGTGACAGCTGGACCATCAGCACCCACGACTGAAACTTGCTCAGCTGGGTTGACTGGCTTCTTGCCGGTGCTGGATCGCTGAGCCCTCTCGCCGCCCTTTCCACCGCGCTTCTTTTGTGGGAAAAGCGTCGTGATCCAGGTGTTGTAGATGAAGTAGCACGTGCCACCGAATGCGGCGAGGAGGAAGAGATAGAGGAAGATGCTGGGAAACGTCAGTATCTTGGTCGAACGAGGCTGAAATTCTGAGCATTGCTCACATTTGTGGATCGAAGAAGGAAACTGGAGCCTCCACGATCGAGACATTCTCCCTGAAGATGGTCAAGGTGTACATCTGCTGAGCTCTTGCGATGACAGCCTGGATTTGCAGAGTCAAATCCTGAGGCTGCATCACAGTCGCGAAGGCGTACGTCAAGGTCTCCTTGGACTTTGCAGGAATCACAGTGCCGAATTTGGCTCCAGTCAGGTTGCGGAGGTTCTGTGGTGGATCCGGCATGCCTGGAGTGTCCAGAGGCGTGAATAGGCCGGCGGTTGCGATGAGGACGTTGATTTCGCTATCCTCGTTGTTCGTGATGTGCAACAGTGCGCGAGTTGGGCGACCATTAACCATCTTGACTCCAAAGATCTCGGCATCTGGGAACGAGACATTGACATCCACCTTCAATGGCAGGTTTGACTTGGTAGAATCGCCAGACCATGCCTTGCCCTCGCCCGCCATGTATTTCTGCATGTCTTCGTAGCTGACATCCTCGATGTTGCCCTCAGTCACATCTTCGACCTGTAATTGCGGCGTTAGGTGGAGGTGGTTCGCATCGGGGGCGGATGTGGCTGTACCTCTGGAGCTTGAGCAAAGACATTGAGTGCCGAGAATGCAGCGACGGCGAGCGTCGTCCACTTGAGATTGACCATCTTGGCGATATACAGTGCAGAGTCTCAAGATGTGCGAGTCAATGTCAAGCTGCACAAGAAAGTGTCTCGTGGCATCAAGTTCAATCGCGGCAACAGTCGGCCCGAGCTCCAGCCTCTCCTTGGCACTGGTCTTGCTAGACTTACTTCCGACATTCATTCTTTTAATACAACAATGTAAGGCCGTATGGCAAGCCTTTGACTATGAGTATTACAGCATCAGCCATGGGATCTCCTTCCCTCGACAAGATCATGTCTTCATTAGCCAGGACTTTTCAGTTTCTTGAACGGAGTACGGGTTTCCGCGTAGGAACTGCGGCAGAGTTGCCATATCGCGTGACAGTCTGTGGAAGACCGTCATGACTCTACAGATTCATAAGGCAAGCGCAAATCAAGCATTCCAGCTATCGTGTGGCATTTGGCGAGACCATCGTGATAGCACTAATGTATCAAAAGGACAAAACATGCTCTTTCGTTGCGTTACAATCTGGCAAGTCGGTATCGCCTGCAATGTGATCGCGTTACATTGACTAAGCCGCGGATTGGAATAGGACAGACCCAAGCCCAAAAAGTAACTGTGTCTCCTTTTTGACGCTCGCGTGTTGGGGCTTCAGGTTGTATCGAATACCCGCGAGCACCAATGCCTGGCCATTCCTCACCCGTCTAGAAATCAATGTTCATGTGTGCCACCATTAATGGAATTGGAGTAGCCAGGTGAAATGTGAGTATTGCCGTTATATATTGATGACTCACCAGCCGAAGCACAGTGCCAAAACGACCAAGCAAGAATCATCATCGTCTGCTGAGCATGGGAGAATGTTTAGCTGCTGAAATAAAACGCAAGCCGAGTCTGCGTAGCAAGGCGTGCAAGAGCCCTCAAAAATATTTCAATCTGGGTATCAAGGGGCTGTCGACTTCTCCAAAGATGGTCTGTCTTCGGTCGCTTCCATGACCTTGCGCTGTCGTTCGTGAATTGACTGTTGTTCCATGTGGAGCGAGACTGTGCTTTCCAAAAAGATAGTTGTGCGTTCTTCTTCCATTCCCAAAATATCATCAGGTGCTATCCTCCATGATCTTCTTGAATTCTTCGACTGTGTAAAGGTCAGTACAGTACTTTCATAGATCCTACGCTCGACTCACAGCTGATTGTCTTATCACCATCTGTGTCGGCACTCTTCATGATCTGATCCACCTCGGCATCCGTCAAGTTGTCACCGAGCGCCTTGAGCATATCTCGGAGCTCCGTGACACTGATTGTGCCACTTCCATCGCGGTCAAACACGTTAAAAGCCTGGCGAAGTTCTTCCTCTGTGTCCACAGCTGTCGCTCGGTGCGACATCATTGTCATGAATTCTGAAGTAGTAGTCAGCATTGCATACTTTGCAGACAAGCTAAAATGCTCGATAAAGTAACGTGAAGTAGACGCTCATACCATTCAGATCAATGCTACCACTGTTGTCTGCATCGACTTCCTGAAGCATGTCTTGCAACTCCTGATCTGTCGGCTTCAGGCCAAGAGATCGCATCACTTCTCCGAGTTCAGCTGCCGAGATCTCGCCTTGGAACTCGTATTAGCTTGGGCTACAAGGCTGTACATTATAGGGCTGATTCCATACCATCGCCATTCTTGTCCTGTGCTCACGTGGTCAATTGGTGCCTGAAATTTCGAACGAGTGAATGACGTACAAAAAGTGCAAATGCGTCTTTGAAATGCTCTTTCTCTTGGGCGCTGAGTTTCTCCATTATGTATGTGTTCCTAAGTTTCTGTTCTGCTGAGATGTCGATGCGAGGTCATGTAGTCGTCTGGAAAGGCTGAAAAGCAACGAAGATGGTCTGGAACGATCAGCCGATTGCCTGTTTGCTTGGCGAGGCTTCCAAGAATAGATTGTTCAGGCATCGCGACTTCATCATCTGTGATCATCTTCATCAACATGCTGGACCCGAAGGTTGATCATGTTACTGCAGCACTTCCTTTAGGCCCCAGTGCTTGGGTCTGCGGCGCCTTCATGCGTGTCATTTAATGACCAAAAATGCTGGCGACGGCTACAAGCTTGGTGAAGCTGTCACGACACTGGTGCCAAAGCTAGGCAACCAGGTTTATCGGAAATGCACCAGCGAGCAAGATCAAAGTTGCTTCAAGGAGTGAATGCAACAAATGCGGGTTTTCATACATTGTCTGATCAACTCTCTCAAAGGACTGGAGTAAGACCACGGCTTTCATGGTACCAAAGTCATCGATGTTTGCCCAGCTGTCAAGGCGCCTCCTCAGAATCCTGGACAGAGACCAACTTGCAATGTTCTACCCAATGGCATCGACAGTCAACGTGCAAGTCGTTGACAAAGACACATCATCGACTTCACGTGATATCGCGCATAGACCGCGATGAATGAAGAACTCTCGCTTTCGGGTTCTGGCTCCATCGCGACGCTTCTCAGCGGCTCTTCATCCTTCGTGAAACACCTCACCGCCGCTAGAACCAGTCTACAACGCTGCCGCCTGTTCCAAGAAGCGCTCTCCTCCAGTGGCGACGACGCCGCGCAATCGTGGTTGTCTTGCGAGAGTCACATGTGACATGTCTCCAAGTTGCTCACTCCACTCTCCGCAGCAGCCGCCACGCCAAGTGACTCATCGAGACAAAGCCAGCACTTTCCACGCCCAACATCAGCGAATTTTCCACACTCATCCATGATAACCATGAGTCTTTTTTTGGTAGAAGCACACAATCGGCGTTCCGGTTTCGGAAAGACTCACGCCTACGGAGTCACGAGCTAATATTTAGGTGCCCAACCAGACTCAATGGACTTGGATATATAGGTAGATGGCAACCTTTTCTACTTCACTCCGACTACAACACACTCTCTTCGGCAAAATGAACGCTCGCTTGGATATACCACTATACGACGTACACATACCTGATCTTGAGATGGGTCAAAAGCAAAACAGAAAGCGAACGAGGCATCGTCCTAGTCGCTCAAAAAGACAGAGCTCGATGTATGCTATGAGCAAAGCAAGTCAATCTGCAATGAATGAGATGACTTCGCATAAACACATGCGGTCGACATCGTGTATCGACACTTGTTGGCCAGCTACTTATGTGACACCACTTTATCAACGACCACAATTACTACGACATGAGAGTGCGACTTCGAGGGATCGCAGAATGTTTGGGGGAGAGGACGACGATACGAAATCAGCGATGGATCTTCGAGGTCCTATGCTGGATGTTGTACTAGGGCTTTTTAACGCCATCGATTATGATGACGCCTTGGTTTAGCTCTGCGTTTCTGGCAAGCATAGCGATGGAGTTCTGGCAAGATTGATTACGACCTTGAGGCATAATCATCAGCCTGCTTCGGTCACCATTTGGATACGAGATACGCTCAGCTCTCAGCTTGGAGCACGAATTTTATGGCACGACTTATACGCCCTCTACGAAAGAGACCATTTAAGGATGGTTTGTAATAAGGAAGCTCGGAGATGAGCTCAGAGAGGCATGAGTCCTTCTTTACTACATCAACTCTCCGCTCAAAATCTATACCACCTTCTCACAGCTCTTCCCGTTCCTTCTCAACGATACCCTCCTCTTTCTTTGCTGAATTGGATATCTCTAGATACTGCTTCTTGTATTTCCTACCTCTTCTTATCCACTGTCTCTTCTTGTCTATCTCGGTCTGTGTCCTTTCTTTCTCCAGTTGCGATTTCGGTCTCTTCTTCTCTGCCGATTCGCAAAGCGGAACCATGGGCTTCGCAGCAACCTCTTCCCAGTTCCTGCTGATCTTGCCAACCTCAAAGTAATCTTTTCCTGTTTCTCCCCTGAACACTTTCTGCCAGTGCTGCATCGCGTTCTCGGCTTCTTCAAGCGCTTTCCCAATCATCTCATATCGGTACTCCCTCAACTGATCTGACAATTCTTCATCGGCGGTCTCGTCAAATCGTGGCACATCTTTTGGAATGAACGTCCATTCAGCACCACGGTAGTCTGGTACGCTATCGTCCTTGAAGCAACCTGTGATATATGCTCGAGCAGCGTCGTGGCCTGCAAATACGTGATATGGTCCGCCAGGTCCATATATCCTACGCCCGGAGCCTCCCGTCACATCGTAGAGTGTGCCGTTGACGGCAAGGTATATTGGGAGCGATTCGTCTGACCCATCGTATGAGAGGAGTTGAGCTTCTGTGAGGATGACTGGTGATTTCTACCGCTCGAAGTCAGCACCATGATTCAAAGCTTCAATACACGTTTAGAGCGCCGTACAAGCTTCGCCGCCAAGGCATTCGGTCGCGACCACCAAGGCCTGTAATTCCACAGGAAGCTATTTCCAGTGACGAAGTAGCTCAGCAAGCAGTTGAGCACGAGCAGGCCTGCGAGGATCCGAAGCCCATCTAGGACGCCGAGTGAAGCTTCCTCTTCAATCTTCGCTTTCGATGATTTGGTATCTCGCTGCTTCGGGTCTGCCGATGATGAGTCTGCCATAATGCTTTTGGTGAGGCGCTTGAATGTGGATGACAGAACGCGAAACAAGGCAGGAACTTCAGGAGTGAGCACTTAGCTGACAGGGAGGACTGCACTACACGTTCGCAACCTCTGCAAGACAGGACTGGACTCCCATGGGAAGAGCCATCGAACTCGCTCTTGAAAAATGTCTCGTGACTGATCAGGAATCATTCAGTTGGACGCGTAGTAGTAAGAGACCAACGGGTAGAACTGAGCTCGAGCCAAGACTGCCTCTGAATGAGGCTAGCGGCAGAAAGATGATGACTTCCTCTTTGCATTGGGCTCTTCCTTCCTTTCGAAATCTCCAATATTAGTCACTCGAAGATG
Source organism: Pseudocercospora fuligena (assembly GCA_014298035.1). NCBI lineage: Eukaryota > Fungi > Ascomycota > Dothideomycetes > Mycosphaerellales > Mycosphaerellaceae > Pseudocercospora > Pseudocercospora fuligena. The sequence goes on along the minus strand of JABCIY010000092.1, from coordinate 97,645 downwards.
AGAGACGGCTGTGTGCATACGGAATGATCATGTGTGGGCTTGAAAGATGCCAATTCCTCGAATTGACCAGTGGCGACAGCAGCTAGACCTCCAAAGCCGCGGCGGGAGAAGCATAGCCACCACAAAACTAGATCATCGTACAGCAGAACTATAAGTATAGTATGGCAGCGTTCTGAAGCCATGCTCTTGATAGGAGACTAAACGCCTAGCACGCAATCTTCAGTGCTTCAACTTCCAGCCATGTCCTCCACCACTTCATCAATTCACGTCCCCTCACCAGGAACAGTTGACCAAAACGGCTACGTTCACCTGCCGTTCAGGATCGCAGATTACCTCGACCAGCCTGGATATCACCCAACTTTGGTGCAGAAGTTACGAAACAAGACGTCGAAGAAAGAAGACGAGGAGCCGAAAATGGTTGCTATGTCTCAAGAGGATTATTTGCGATACTGGGCCAAAGACGATAATGGCAAATATCTGCCGAGTGTAGAAGAGCCCCCTCAAGGACGTGTAGAATGGTTACGATACCAGATTCGAGTTAATGATCAGTGGCGGGAGTGGGGTCAGATCCGGACGCTAGCAACCTCTCCGTGGTCGGCTGTGTATTGGTGAAGAAGGGAAGTAGACAGCGTTCTCATATCTTGAGTTCGACGGCGGTTTGCCGGTCGGTATTCTTCAAGCTAATAGCACAATTTACCTCCAACGCCAATATCAAATGTCCTCCCATTGATATACAGATAAGTCTCAAACAGCCTCCCAACGCCAAGGCTTTCAATGCCATTAAAGGCAGAGCCATACATTCCCGTTCGTTATATTCTTACATGCGCGAGAGCGACATCTCATTTCGTCGCTGGGCCCGATCCGGCACTCTGCTATCATATCGTACAGCAACGATAGACTGCCGTGATACAATCTGTCCCTTGAAGACACAGTCCTGATGCACAGGAGGACGTTATACATTGTACCCCTTCGCTCTAAATGCGCCAGGCTTTCGAAGCAGTAGCGTTATCCTCATGACCTTCGATAAGTACTTGTGGAGATCAACTCGCAATCCAAGCATAGCAGACTTCGTCCAAGGTGCATCTTTCTGTTCTGCTTTGGCACTTTCCAAGAAGCCCACGAGCCATTTCGCCATATTGACCAGACTCCCCAGGAGTGAATCAATGCCTTTCCTGTAGGCTTTGCATTGCGAAGGATCCGAGCCTTCGATAAATCGTAGTAGGTTGTCTAGTGCAGATATACCGCCGCGGAATCTTTCGTGAACGTGATCGAAGAGACTCATCCCAGATAATGTTGTCGTTGGGTCGGGATCAGGTTCTTTTGCAGTACTGAGGCTGCCATATTGAGGTCTCCGCCAGCGGACCGAGGCTTACTGTGCTGAGAAGGGAATCGTATCGAGGCGGCACTGTTTCCATCGTGAGCATGAATGCGAGCTGAGGTTAGTGCGTGATGATAATCATACCTTTATTCATCACCTCAGTCGCCATTTTACTGAGCTTTGAAAGCACTTCTCAACAAAGAAGTAGAAAGGAATTCAGCACAAAGAGCGAGATACCTCACCTCCACCACCAGTGGTCTCCCAACATGATCAGTATGATGCCTGCCCATGAAGGCGACGTCAAAGATATGAGAGAAGCGAAATGATTCCCCAGTCCACAAAGCTTGCCTCTGCGTGCCATCCTCGTTTGTCGCTCAGAACATGACAGCGGCACAGAAAGCATGTGATGATCTGCAGAGCTTGAGAGATGCCGCAATGGGAACGGCGAGTGGTGTCCTGCCGAATTGTCTTGTAGTTTGCAGATCTTTGTGCTCGAATTCCCAGGAAGAGGTGTGTCAATGTCGCAAGCCCGCAAGGATCACTATGCAAGAGTTCGATGAGACATGGAAGATGTAGTATTTTGAGTTCGCCAATTGCGCCATGGTGCGAGTAAGATTGTAAGATTGCCGTTTGCTGCCAGTAACGGTATCGATATTGCCAAGATTTCAACGTCGAAGACGGGTTGTTCTGTGCATTGCAGTAACGTGGTTGTTTGATCGGGATTACATCGCATGGATTCCTGACGCCAGCACGATCGTTTTGTTCTTTTGCGCTTCTCAAACGTACTGCTCAAGCTCTTCCCCAAAACGCAAATGACTCGCGCGAGCTCGAAACACAAGGAAGGTCTGTCTCTGCTTGCGATACATCTTGGGCTGCCCAGGCTGTGACATCCCTTTATCGTGCGGAGACAAGTGAGAGAAGTCAAATGAAAGCATCTTCAGGCACATTTTCGATAGAGTGTCTTTTCCGCCCCACGTCCGACTTGTCCAAAATCAGTCACCTCCTGTGCCCTAAAGAGAAGGATGTTATTTCGCAAGGTGGAAGGGCGAAATAAGGAGGTTGTGCCAATTCTTGGACCAACATCATGCAGTCAGAGCGTAGCTGTGAGAATGCATCGTGGCTTCGATAGAGTCATGCGAGCTTTGCCGCACTCGGGCTATTTGAATGATCGTGGATGAAGAGAGACAAGTCGAGCGGCAAGTGCTGTGAAGAGGTTGGTAGTCGCCGTTGTTCGACTCAGCTTTGACCACTCTCGGCAAAACTCCCAGCCGCGCTCCGAGTTCTGTTCCTCTCGTTCATCTCCTCTCTGAACTGGATGCTGAAGTACTTGTATCAGGCTCAAGACTTCCCAATGCCCACTGACAGTCAAGAGTTCCAAGATCTACACGAACAATTGCAGTCATTCACCTTTACTACGCGAGAAAGCCAAACCAGACCCCGTCTCAGCATCACAGGGTCCCACGACACTCCGCCGGTCGTCCATGGAAGAGACGTAGGCTCTGATGACGAGCTCAGCCATGAGGAAGACAATGCGGGTGGAATGCGTAGCAACAAAGGACTCAGTAAAGCGACGCCGTATCCAACCAGATCATGGTCAGATACAGGGCTATACTATTACCTGCCGATGGGACTCGGAGTGCTGATAGGCGTGGCTATAACTGCGCTGCCATCGTTGCTGAAAGCGCGAAGGCGGTGATAGGCGAAGCAGGTGCTGAGTATCATCAATGGCTCCTTGCTCAGGCTCCAGCTGGCCTAGGGCTGTGGGCTAGCACGGGCTGTGCCGTAGCATTTTCATCAACAGATACAATCTGTGAGAGATGCCCCGAGAGCTTGATTGCTCATTCCTGGTATGCAGCATCCGCACGCGTGATGTCTTGTGGCTTCCCGATTGGTTCACATACAGCACAAAACTTTGCACATCGGCCTGTTCAACCAGCTATGCGTTGACCTTGACACCACCGCATTGGGCCTACGTGAAGGCAAAACACTACCTGGAGACGGAAACGGTATAGGCTGCTGCCTGCCCTGAGCGTGCACAGACTCAAGGATGTCCCTCGTAGAATGCTACGCCCGACGTTCAGCCTCGTTGAGCGTGTCTATTCGTTTGAAGGCGGAGCTGAAAAGATGGAAACCCTGAGGTGTTCAGATTGTGACTTCGCCAGAGAGGCGACGTGTATATGAATGAATTGATGCTCTGGACGCTGAGAATTCAGTTCGACCTGAAGCTGCAATCGAAAATGCAACGGCTCTTCATTTGTGTGTTCGCTACTTTGACCTCTCTAGTGTCTACAGAGACCCAAGTATCCCTTCGCACCATAGCTTTCTCTTGAAGCATGCACCGAACCGTTTGAGCCAGGTGCAGAGGGGCTTAGGTCGCGTCTTTCTCAGACCATTGACACCAGGACCAGGAGGGCATAAGCAGAGAATGCACAAGGCACACTACTGTCGTCTTGATAGATTAGCGTCGTTCAAAACTTTGATAGTCCTTGCGACTTTGTCTCGGACTGAAGAGCTTCGTCTTCATTCGTGCCGTGAACGTGACACTCTCCGAAGAGCTAGCTGCTAATATAATTTGATTTCGGCGACTTCCTGTATTGAGCGTCGATAAGTTCTTGAATAGGTAGGTAAGTCTTTCCATTTCAAACCCACAAATCAGGCTGAGGCCGAGCGCGAAGCCCACATTATTAGAGTGAACAGTCCCGCAAGAAATCAAAGGGCAAAAAAAGTGTTGAGTGCTCAGGACTGATTTATTCTATCAGTCCCAAGCACTAAGTGGAGAAGGTACGATTCGAACGTACATCCAGGACATGCCTATTAACAAGGAATGAAGCATGGGCTAATGGAATTGCCCACCTCTAGTGAGTCGAGGCGCCTGTGCCCTACCGCTGGACCACTTCCCCCAAGGCTCTGCTAAGGCTCTGCTGATTTGCTTAGGAATCTCTGGTCTTCAACCGTATATAAAAGTTCAAAGCTTGGTGCTCTGGACGTATGAAACTTAGGGATTTAAGAGCTGGTCAGCAGCTTAGTGGATGCCTGTGGAGGTACGCGACCAGTGGCCAAAAATCGACGAAGAATCTCAGACTGGTGTTGAGAGGGCCTCCAAACGAGCACATGCAAGTTCTACCTGCATCGAAATGATTCTCAAACTCGATGAGACTTTGAAGCTGACAGCCGTGGACATATCTCGCGAAGTCCAGCGCGCTTGACGATCTGTGATGTGGTGTGCTGAGCGGCCGAGTTGTCGTTGATCGCCAGCCTTGCTTGTTTCCACGAGCGTTCAGGACGGGTTTGAAGGATTCAGGACATTGCCATCAGGCCGGCCCTCTGACTCGGAAGAGATACACATGTAATGTAATGGAGCAGGAGGTATTTCGAAGATTGTCGGACGGGCATGGGCTTTCAGCCTTGTCTTGGCGGGTGACATCATTGTCTCGGCGGGATACGCGGCAGATCGCGTGAGGCAGTGAATGAATGTAAGCAGAGAAATAAGTTCTTCCTGTTGATCCTGCCAACACATATTCGTCTACCTGCGAAAGCACCTATAGGTACCTCAGGTCATCATGGACAAGATGAAGGGCCTCGCCAAGGGCGGGTGGCATCCATCGACAGATAAAGCCATAACCCGAGACAACTGGAAGTCCGATCTGAAGGCCAATGTCGGACTAGGCAAGAAGAAAGACCCATATGAGGAAGCTAGAAACCATCAGTCTATGCCGCTTGCGAGCCTACGAGATCCAGATTCCTTTGGACCGCCGCCTAAGCATTCAGCCTACTACGGCGCAGATGGCACTCGGTCCCCATCTACAGTCAGCAGGACAGGCACTGGACTGTCTACAGCTTCGGGTAATTCAAGAGCTGGCCTAGGCGGTCCGCTAGTAGAGTCTGGTTATGCTGAGCGTAGAAGGCGGGAGGCTGCAGAAAGAGAAGCACAAGAACAGGCAGAGATCGATGCCAAGAAAGCAGAGCCATATCGCATGAACACGTCGGGCTTGCGGACTGATAACCTGCCCAAGCCACCTGTACGCAGGAATGTGGATGCAGGTGGTACGGCAAGTCCTGTTGCCACCACAGGGAGGACAGCATCGCCCGTGCTACCTCCGAGGGTACCGCCAAGACAAACAACAGGGACAATTGCTGCGCCGGCGAGGACGTCTTCGCCGAGTGGTCCAGCTCCTGGCCTTCCGCCTAGACAGAATGAATACCCGGATGAGTATACTCCGCCGGCTCCCCCTCCATATAATGAGGCTCTGAGTGCTCCATCCCCTCAGCAAAATGTGGCATCAATGGCGCAAAGTGTTGCAAGCAGATTCAACCAAAACGGATCTTCTACTTCTTCGTTTCCTGCGAGACAAAACAACGACAGCCCAGCGACCATCAATCAAAGTACCATGAACAGGTTAGGACAAGCTGGAGTGTCCGTGCCTGGCTTCGGAATTGGGTCGAGCAATAATGGCACAAGTGGACCTTCTGCTCAGCAAGTGCAGAGTGCTGCAACTATGGCACATGGAGCCGCAAGCCGATTTAACCAGAATGGTGGTGGTGGGCAACTGAACGAACTACAGCAGCGCTTCGCAAGAATGAATACCGGCGCATCAAACGACACAAGTTCAGCACCTGCATCAGGCTTTTCTGCGGCGGCAGCGCAAAAGCAAGCACCGCCACCTCCACCACCGAAGAAAGCTGGGTTGAATGCTGCAATTCCCCCTCAGCCTGGCGATTCTTCAGCTGCTCCACCACCTGTGCCAATGGGTAGCAAGCCAAAGCCGACTTGACCGGCTTGTCGGTTCTTGTTTTCCGAGTCTGTGTCACTCGGCTACATGCGAAATCTTCGGATCGTCACAGCAATTGAGCTGCCCAGTCTTTTCAACGCTCCCCCCTCATTTGTGCTACCCACTGCGGGTCTAAGAGCGCCTTCTAAAGGAAGGCTGAAAGTGCAGAGCTGAACGCTTGTTCATCCAAGGGTGTGCATGCTCCTCACTGAAGTCAATTGAAAAGGAGCAATTGCAAGCATTGAGCCTGACTTGAAGACTGTAGCTACGTCTGCAAAGCATTGACTTTTGTGCCTGCTTGAACACAATTTTCTTGCTCATACAGGCCCCTAAGCAATACCAGCTTCCGTGATATTTTTTACCGCTGCAATGCCGGCCAACACAGCAATGTCCTGGCGCCTTGTTCAGAGAGCTGCTAGTCTGCAGTCATCGAGGATAGCCACCAGTACACTAAGGACACCGCGCCTTCCACGAGCACTTAGCTCACAGAGAAGCTATGCCACCAATCCACCCGTGGATAGAAAACTCCACAACCCAACGTCTCTGCAAGCTATGCCAGACTCTCTCGAGGGCAAGGTCATTAGCATCACGGGTGGAGCTTCTGGACTAGGCCTGGCCCTTGGAAGACTGCTCGCACAGAGAGGGGCCATACTGAGCATTGCAGACATTACAGAAGAGGGAATCGATCAAGCGAAGGTCGAGCTCGAACAGCTATCTTCGGACTCAACAGTACTTGCACAGAAAGTCGACATCAGGCAAAAATCTCAAGTCGACGAATGGATGGGCAATACTGTCTCTAAATTCGGGCGCCTAGATGCTTCTGCAAACGTTGCAGGTGTCATCAACACGATCGAGCCACCGACTGCTCTTTTCCATGAAGAAGGCGAGCACGGTGCTGTAGGGTGGCAGTGGGTATTTGATGTCAACGTCAATGGTATTGCCAACTGTCTGCGATCTGAGCTCAAGTACTTGAAACCTGGCGCATCGATTGTCAACGTAGCATCCATTGCGGGACTGCGTGCTACACCTGGAACACCGCACGCATACATCGCATCGAAGCATGCAGTTGTTAGACTGACAAGATCTCTGGCACAGCAGTATGGGCCACACGGGATTCGGATCAATGCTGTCGCTCCTGGTGCTATCGATACGCCGATGCTGAGAAGAGCACGGGAGGAAGGGAAACGAGGTAAAGATCAGACAAAACTCATCGGCGGAAGTCCGATCGAGAGAGCTGCTGATCCGGAAGAAATCGCGAAGGCTGTCATGTACTTACTCTCCAATGACGCGAGCTTCATTACTGGAGCAATTCTGCGCGTGGATGGTGGCCTAAATACTTGATAGCGGTTTCTATCACTGCCTGCAATGTGGAGCCAGAAATCAAATTTCTCCGAGATCAAAGGGTTCTGAGCCGCTTGCATACAAGACACTGCCATAGCTCAGCTCGCACACGCGTTACTCTCATTTCCAGATAGAGACAGGAAAGGGTTGAGAACTGCTAAAGGTCAGGTCACGTGTTCAACCTGCCAAGACACGAGATAAGATACTTCCGGCTTCTATCTATTCTTAGACTTAGATATCTACCAACCCTTATAACTATCTTTCTAGAGCTAAAGATAGAGTATTTCCTACTTAAACTAATAGCTATATATCTATAGTATAAGCTAATATTAGTATTATATTTAAGAAGTACGAGTTTTAAAATATTTAAGTATTTAGTAAGTATCTATAGATAAGACGATATATTAGTACTATTAGTTAATTAATACCTATTAGTAACTTATAGTATTTAAGGAATATTATTAAGTATATTATAGAGCTTACTAATAGTTACTTAATTTAGTATAGAATCTAATTACTTATACTAGCTTAATAAGAGCCTAAATTCGAATATCTAGTAAATATATTTAATCCTATAGTAGATATACTAGATACTTCTTAAGATTATATTTATATATTTAAATATTAGTTCTAAGAGCTTTAGAAGATATTAAATATATATATAAGAAGATATATAGAATAGAAATATAAGATCGCGTTTCTATAGCTTATATTAGGAATATAGTAGTTTAACTTTATACTACTTAATATATATATATAAACTAGTAGAATAATATATCTCTATAGTAGAGTTAAATATCTTATATACTATCTAAATATAGATAGACTAGACGAATCTCTATTAGTAGGACTAAATTTAGAATATTAAAAAGTAAGTTTAAACTTTAGAGATTACTATAGTAGTATAGTAGTATAGATACTACTAGTAATAGTAGTAGTAATAATAGTAGCGAAGAATTAGATTAGTTCTCTACTAGAAGTATATATAGATAGTAGTCTTCTTACTAGTAATTATTCTATAATATAGAGCTTAATCTTAGTAAGCTATTCTATAGAGAAGTTCTACTACTAGTACTAAATTAAAATACGCGATTTCTACTATCTATCTAACTAAAATAAAACTTATTTATATTACTATTAAAATAGATACTAAAGAAATCTACTTAGTTAGACTTAATATCCTTATAGGATACTAATAGCTTAATATCTATCTATATAAGTATAACTATAATAGTAGTATAAGCTACTAATCTCTTAGATCTTAAGACTTTTAAAGATAATCTTAGAGATAATAGTAGAAGATAGATTAGCTACTTTAATAGAGAATAATATATTATTACTATAATATCTAAAATATAGCTAGAAGACTTTAATATAATACTTAAAGGAGAGGTAGCTATATAGATAGATAAGGAGATATCTAAATATCTATTAAGAGATTTAATCTCTTAATTCGACGAGATAGAAGTTCTAGTAGCTAAAAACTAGATAATTAAGATATTTAAGGATAAGTTTCTAAAGAAAGTAGATAAGCCTAAAGATAATAGATTAGTAATAAAGAAGATTACTAAGCTAAAGTAGAAGAAAGAAGAATTAATATAGGAATATTATACTTATATTCTAAATCTTTTATATAGAGCTAAGAATAAAGATAATAATACTAAGATAGAAGTAAATAATTTAGTACTAGTAATAGCTATTAACTAGTTTATTAAAGGTATACGTAACTAGAGACTCTAGACTAAGATTACTAATATAAATATACTAAAGACTCTAGTATAGTACTTAGAAAAAATTAAAGATATAGAATATAAGCTTAAGAAAAAGGATTATATTACTAAAGAAGAGAAGCGATATAAGAAGAAAGAAATATATACTAAGTATATCTAATTAATAATAGAAGGATTACTTATACTAATTATACTAGCTAATAAAGTCCGCGAGTTTAATAAAATAAAGGATAATAATATAAAGTAGTCTCTAAAGAACGAGAATAGTAACTAAAATAAAATAATAAAGTCTAGAGTAGTATCTAATAGTAATAATCTATACTATTAGAATATAAGTAACTATATAGATACTAGAGCCGTTTCGTACTAGTAACTATAGTAGATATACTTCGTATATAATCCTTAGACTAGATAGTATTAATAAGCCTATTTATTTCTACTATTCTTACTAAATAGATAGTAGTACTTTCCGCTAATTTAGTAGTATTAGATATTCTTCTAATAGTATCTATCTTAGATATAGATACTATAGTATAGAAATTAATAGAAGTAATAGTAGCTATAGTAGTATTATCTACTATACTAGAGATAAGTATCTTAAGTATCTCTACTAAGCTAGAGCTCGTTCTAGCTATAATATTAATCCTCTAAAGAATAGCTAAAATACTATATAGAGACTCTATATTATATATAAAAGAGATATCTAAACTTCGACTCTATTTAGTTAACCTATAAAATTATTAATAGGTCTATAATTTACTACTATAATAAGGATAACTCTATATACTATAAATATAGATAATATAGTTATATAAGTAGAGCCTATCTTAGATAGTATCTTCTATCTAATTAATAGTAGTATCTCTTCGATTTAGTATATAAATAGAATAATATATATTACTAAGATAATCTAAATCTTTTTAATTAGCTAACTATTCCGATTAATAGATAATAAGCTCTAGATATACTATAAACGCCTCTAAGATAGTAGAAATAGCTAGTTTAGATTAGTAAGATTAGTATAGAAAATAGAATAAGTAGTAAGACTAATAGTAAGGAATATTAGAATATATAGTCTAGTTAGTAACCTAGTAAGGGATACTAAGGTAGACTAGATTATATAATAATAGTTATATAACTAGTCTAAGCTAATACCTTTTAGGTTTAGCTCTAACCTATAGATAATAATAATATACTTACTATTCCTACTTTAGCCCCTACTATTCCTTATAGCTTCTATTATAGTTTATAATCTATTTATACCTATCGGCCCTCCTTAGCTTAATAGGTTATAAGCCTAGGTTTATAACTATAAGGTAGAAGACTAAAGTAGTATAGGTTACTTCTAAACCTATAAGTCTAGTCCTAGAAGGAAGAGGCAAAATAGGAGAGGGAGACTCGAGGTAGACCTATATATATTATATAAAGAAGCTCTATATATATAAGCTATAAAAGAACCTAGTAAGATATACTTACTTAAAGCGTATTAGATCGCTTAGAGTATAAAGGGAATAGATAAGCCTAGGTCTTAAGTACTATTAGATAAGCCTTAGATTTAGTACTTAGTACTACTAATACCCTAACCTATAGGTTATAATAGTTAGGAAGGACTTAAGGAAGTTATTAGCCCTATAGAGTAGGAATCTATACTAAGTTTTTAGTAACCTTTAAAACTAAGAGGCTTAGTAGAGCTAGGGATCTATAACTAAGGAAGATAGCTATCTAGAAACTATTATTTTTAGACTAAAGAAAGAGCTTGTTTCTAGAGTTTATTTAGATTTAATTTATAGAAGAAATTATAGATTAAGAAGGAGGAATTAGTAAAAGAAGGGCTATACTAATCTTAATAAGAGAGAATTATAAATTATAGTTTAAGATAATTAGGATATACCTAATAAAGCTAAAGGTTAAATAGATACTAGATAAAATAGTCCTTAGTATCCTAGTATCTATACTATCTAAGTATATCTTAATAATATTATAAGAATTACTAGACTAGTTAATTAGAAGAGTAAGTTATAAGGTTTATAATATAATAGTATTATATAAAATATTTATCTATATTTTAGAAGATAACTAGGATAAATATTAAGAGCTTAAATATATAAGATATCTATAGATATAGATAAAAGGAAAATATAAGAGGAAGCTTTAGGTAATAGGAAGAAGCTTACTCTAATAGTATACTAATTTTAGTATAGAAGAAGGCTAAATAGTTAATAAAGTATAGTAAAGCCTAAGTAGTATAGCTAGGAAGATAGTATTAATCTCTCTATAGTTTAAGGAAATTAAGACTAAGGAGAGAAGGATTTAATAGCTTTTAATAGCTCTTCTAGAATTATTTAGTACTATTAGGAATAGAATAGATCTAAGATAGGACCTAAGCCTATAAGATATTCTTAGTATCCTAAGAGAAAAATAGGAATAGATAATAAGATAGGAGATAGCTATATTTACTAAGAAAAGAAATTAGGTAGGTAGAGATTTATTATATTTCCTATATAAAGGAAAGTACTAGATTAGAGAATGCCCTAACCTAGATAAGGCAAAAGTAGCTATTAAGCTAAAGTAGAGCTATAGAGTAGTAAAGAAATAATCCCTATCTAGAGCTAGAAGGGGATCTTTACTAGATAAAGAGTAACTTAAAGAAATAGTAAAGAAACTAAGCCTAAGAATATAATCCCTAGAAAAGAGGACTAGGAAACTATCTTCTAAAAAGGCCTATATAGTATAAGATATAGAGGTATCCTCTAAACTATCTTCTCCCTCTAAGGAGGAAGATATAGATAAGATAGCTTATTTAATTATTAAAGTAAAAGGTAAGTATAGGCTATCTAAATAGCTACTTAACTCTTATACTTCTACCTATATAACTAACTAGGAATTACTCTTTAGAGATATAAAACCTCTTAAAAGGAAGAAATAGATTAAGGTTAGAGGTAGCTATCTAATAGCTATATATATTAAGAATATAATTATAGGTAGGAGGAGAGGAAAATAGATTATATTAAAAGGTATTCTCTTTATATCTAGGCTTAGAGTTAATCTTGTCTCTTAGAACTAATTTAGTAAGTAGTTTAGTATTTAACTACTAAAATTTATACTTTATTTATCTAATAGGAAGCTAGTTATCTAGACAAGGCTTTTAGGAGGAGTACTATTTATTAAAGAAATTAGCTAAGATCTAGATAAACTTATATACTAGTATATTTCCTAGAATTTAATAAAAAATAATATTTATATCTTTATAGCCTAGACTAATTAGGATTAGTAGGAGCTATAGTATAGAAGAGTTAGATACTTTAGAGAAGGACTTCTAAGAGATCTTTATAAAGTTACTAACCTAAAGGAAAAAATTCCTATCCCTATAAGATACTAGCCCTATAGAGTATATTCTTTAGCTAAAATAAAGAAATATAGAGGAAAGGAAATAGAGAGAAAGCTAGCTAGACTTTCCCTTATTTTAGTTAATATCTATAGACCTTTACCTATCTTAAGGCTAGGTTTTAAATAGTAGCTTAAGATTATTAATAACTTCTTAAGAAAGAAGTAGGTATTCCTATTAAAGTTAAAAGAAGATATAGTAGATATACTATAGGAATAGAAAAGAAAAGCTAAACTATAATTAGGGAATCCGCTTTAGGTAGTAAGAAGTAATAGGATAAGAGAATTACTTATATTACTTAAGTAGTAGGAGAAGGAATCTAGAATCTCCTACTATATAACTAAAGTATATAACTTAATCTAAAATAGAGTTATAGAAAGGTTAATCTAGATATCTAAGGAATATATTAGGGTAATACTTAAGGAATTAAATATACTAGTTAAATTCTAGCTAGAAGTATTAGATACCTATACTATTATAAGAAATACCCTTCTAAATAGGCTAGATATAGATAGACTTAAGGTTTTACCTAATAAAGCCTTTACTAGAAAGAAACCTTCTATATTATACTTTAAGGTTTAGGGATATAGAGTAGTTATATATATAGATACTAAATCTTAGCTAGTTAGGATAAGGTTAGATAAACTAATAAATAGAGGAAAGGATACTATATTTATTAGATATATACCTAATATATCTAAGATATAGCTATTCTAGGAGCCTAATATAAAGGCTATAAGAGTATATAATAATACTATCTAGTTTAAGGATAAGAAAGGAGGGGATATAACTTTAAATATTCCTAGACTTAACTAGCTAAGCTATACTCTAGCTAGAAACCTAGTTAGTAGACTAGTAAGAAAGAAGAAACTAGATCTAAAACTACTATAAGTTTAGCTACCTCTACTACTAAAGGATAAGGACTAATATTAGGTAATAGATAATCTAGAAGAAGAAAAAGAAAAATATAAATAGTAGGCTCTAAATTAGAGCTAAGAGGAACCTTAGTAAGACAACTAGAATATCTATACTTAGGAGGGGAATTTAAAGAGAAGAAGATTAATCTCTAATAAAGGGTTAAGAGAAGAAAGAGTTTATAGTATAATTATAAGATTAACTATATAGAAGAGACTAAGAGAATTAGAGGATAATAATTTCTTTAAGGCTAAATATTATAGAGCCTTTATCTATCTAATAAAAGATCTAGATCTAAGTATAGATTAGGTAGATAAACTTCTAGAGTATATTTATAAGGTTATATTCCCTACTTTTATACTAGGGATTATATAAAGATAGGAGGTTCCAATTCTAAGAACCTACTAAGAGATAATATAAGATCTAAAATAGGATTATATATAGGAAGAGATAATCTAGAAAGAGCTAATTATACTTAGAAGTAACTATACCTAGGATTAGATAGTTCTACTAAAAGGAGCAAACCTAGTTACTTTAAAATAAGTATTTAATATAAAGAGACTAATTAGTAGAGTAATTAATAAGTTTAAAGTAAGACTAGTTATAAGAAATTTTTCCTAGAAATTTAGGATAGATTTTTAGGAGATATTTATACTAATAGTAAGGTATAATATACTTAGGGTATTTATAGCTACTATATATAAGAAAGACCTAGAATTGTACTAAGTAGATATAAATAATATATTTACTAAAAGTACCCTATAGAAAGATATCTTTATAATTTCCCTACTAGAAGTAGAAATCCTATAAGATATAGCTCTAAAAATCCTAAGGAGCTTATATAGCCTAAAACAAGTAGTAAGAGACTAGAATAAGCTATATATCTTAAAGCTAGAGAAAATAGGGTTTTACTAATTAGAGATAGACCTATACTTACTTATTTATAAGGATAGGAACCTAATAGTTTTAACTTATATAGATAATATTCCTATTATAGTACTAAAGCTAGAAGATATTCTTTAGTTTAAGAAGGAACTAAGTAAGATATTTAAAATTAAAGATCTAGATAAACTAACTAAAATTCTTAGGATAAAGCTTACTAGAGATAGAAAGAATAGTACTCTAAAGCTAGACTAAGAGTACTATATCTAGGAAAACCTTATAAAGTTTAGAATAACTAAAGAAATAGCTTACCTAATCTTATTACTACTTAATAGCTATAAAAGTCTAAGGAAATCTAACTTAGAGGAAGAAAGGTATAATAAGACTAAGTACTAAAGTTAGAATAGTATATAGATATAGCTAATAACTATAATAAGACCTAATATTGCTTTTACTCTTAGGAGACTTAGATTATATATATTAGATCTATCTAAGAGATATCTAAAAGTACTTAGGAAACTAGCTAGGTATCTAAGATTATTCCTAAGCCTAGGTTTAATATTTAGAAGGGAAGGAGGAAAGCTAATAGGATATTTAGACTCTAATTATATAATAGATAAAGCCGATAGAGTTTTAATCCTTAGAAGTATCTTCTTTCTCTATAGGTTACTAGTTTCTTAGATAAGTAAAAAGCAAAAGTTAGTTACTATATTAACTATAGAAGCTAAGTATATAGTAATAAATATATATATAAAGTAATCTTAGTTCCTAGTAGTACTCCTAAGGGAGATAGACTATACTTAGTTAGTAGGAGAATATTTATTTTAGCTACTAATTAAAGGAAATTCTAATATAGTAAATAAAATTAGGCCTATTTAGATTATAGGAGACAATTAGGTAGCTTTAACCTTAGTTAAAGATACTTATACCTATAAGAGATTAAAACATATTAATATTAGCTTTAATAAAGTTAGAAATCTTTAGTAGTAAAGGAAAATTATAGTAGAATACACTCTAATAAAAGAGATAGTAGCTAATAGCCTAACTAAGCTAAAGATAGGGCTATAGTTCTAGGAATTTATTAGACAATTATAACTTATATAATAGTAAAAGGATCTACCTATATATACTTAATATATAAATAGGTACGATCGATACTAGGCCTAAGAATTGAACTTAGTAGATTAGATATACTATACTAATCTAGAAGCTATTATACCTAATTAGATAATAGAAATTCTTAATTAAACTTATATCTTTAGATTAGATTTAAGGACTAACTATTCTAAGTAGGAGTATTAGAATATATAGTCTAGTTAGTAATCTAGTAAGAGATACTAAGATAGGCTAGATTATATAATTATAATTATATAACTAATCTAAGCTAATACCTTTTAGGTTTAGCCCTAACCTATAGAAAACAATAATATACTTACTATTCCTACTTTGGCCCCTACTATTCCTTATAGCTTCTATTATAGTTTATAATCTATTTATACCTATCGGCCCTCCTTAGCTCGATAATTAATAAGATCTTTAAATATACTACGAATCCTCTAGTAGTATTCTATAATTCTAGTATAGATATAGCTATAGTTAAACTATTACTTACTAAATAGAATATTTACTATAAGCCTATACTAACTAGTAGTAAGTAGATAATAGGTACTATTAAAGTAATAATTAAGGTAATCTAGAGATATATTAAGAAAATAGAATCTATATAGCTAGATAGAAGAGGCTATCTAATTAAATCCCTTAGTAACTAGATCTAAGAAGTAATTAATAGTAATTATAACGCTAACTATTACTATATTAAGGATCTTAGAGAATTCTTACTAGTAGAGATTATATTCGGCTTTATATCTAATTAGTTAGAAGATAGAGCTAATCTAGAAAAGATACTAACTCGATATTATCTACTTAATTAGATATTAGATAGTACTACTATCTTACTAGTAGGCTTAGTAGTAATAGTAAATTTAGTAGATACTAAGTAAGTAGATAATATTTAGTATATTATTTAGTATCTAGTAAATTAGAAGATAGTATATATAGTAGTATAGAATATATTAAAGTAATTATTAAGAATAAGGAAAGAGAGGTTTAATAAGAAGCTATTATAGTAATATATTAAACTAGATAATCTCGTATTACTAAAGAACTAATATATCTAGTAGAAGAGCTAAAAGCTACTATAAATAGGACTCTTCTATATTAAAGTCTACTTAAAAGATTTAGAATATAGCTTCGTACTAGAGTTAATTATAAATAGTAAAAAGCTAAGAGATATATATTATAGAGACTACTTATAGAAGTTTAATCTATAGATAGATTATCTTATAGTACTAGATAATAAGACTATACTACTAGTACTATATTATAGCTAGAACGAGTAGACAATTTAGTAGATAAGTTATTATATAGTTCTACGAAGAGTTACTAAGAACGAGGCGACTATATTAGTCTCCTTATTAAGTATAAATATTAGGATATATTTATAATACTATTCCCTCTCTAATATCCTTAGTTCCTTAAGGATCTCTATACTATTATATATTATATTATATTCTATAACTATATTCTATTCCTATAAAATAGTATAGATACTAGTAATATTAAGAATATTAGTAATATAAGTGCCTTAATCTTACTAGTAGAAGATATAAATACTAGTAATACTATACTATTATCTTATCTATCTATACTAGAAGAGCTAGTAGTCTTATACTATAATCTTACTATAGTAGTATCTCTATAGTTACTAGGAAAAATATAAGAATCGACGATATTTATATTTCGTATATAATAGTATACTTCTTAATAATAGTTACTTTTTAGAGATAGATATATAGTTATCTAGAGTATATATTAGTAGAGCGACTCGATACTTCTAGAAAGGTCTTAATAAAACGTTATAGATAGTACTAACTATTAGCTATTCTATAGTATAATAATAAGAACTTTAACTCGAGTCTAGAAAGTACTATAATCTCTTACTATATAAAAGTAGAGTATTCTTATAGTTAACTAGCTTATTAAGTATTATTAGCTTATCTATATAGATCTAGATAGTATTTATTCGAAATCTAGTTCTTTAGTAGTAGTAGTAGAATATATTCTTATATAGATCTTATAGGATTATTATACTAGAAGTCTATAATAGAGGCGGCTAAGTATCTTATTATCTCTTCTATAGGCTCTAAAGTTATATTCTTATATCCTTTCTATTTTACTTTATACTAGACTTATTTTAGTCTAATAGTATTCTTCTCTTTTATATTCTTATTTCGATACTTTTCTATTATATAATCTACTACTTCTTCGACTTTATAGTAGTCTTATTTAGTATTAGAGATCTTATTAGTAATAACTATAATTAGTAGTAGAGATTCTTTATATTAGCTAGATAGAGAATTATTAGTAGTAGACTATAGCTAATTAGTATTAAATATATTATTAATTTTAAGGAAGTTAGAGAGGTCTAGATAGTATATATCTTTTAGTATTACCTTAGTAATAGTATAAGAACTAGCCTATTAGTTATCGAGCTTTTTAGATATTTACTTAGTAGTCTAGTTCTTAGTATAGATAAGGACCTTATTACTAAGTTTATAGATAGAAGATAGAAAGCGCTTTTTATTTATAAACTCGATATATAATACTTAGACTAGTTCGATTTCTCTATATATATACTTATATATAGACTTTATATACTTAGTAAATATATTAGTAGTCTAAAGATCTAGATATTATTTATAAAGAAGAATAGAGAATATTTCTATTATAAAGTTAATATCTATAAAGAATATATTCTATTCTAGATTAGTAAAGAATAGACTAATACTAGTTATAACTAATATATAGTTATTAGTAGTAAACTTAGCTATAGGTAGCTAGTTACTCTAGTTAGCTTAATTATATATATAGAATAAATATAAGTATCCTTTTATAATCTTATTTATATTCTCTAACTATCTATTAGTCTATAGATAATAGGTCGATAAGAGCTTTTAAAAAGAACTAAGAAGGTTATAGAGATACTTCTAGAAAGTAGAAATAAATTAATATCTATAGTCCGAGATTATAGACTTAGACTAGCTATAGTAGCTCTATATATAGTATAGAAATACTTATATATAGTAATTAGCTTTTATAGATTTAACTAGTATTAGATATCGTTCCTTAGTAAGCTAGTAAGTAATAGTTATAATATTAGTATAGATAATATTATCGAGAAGGCTCTTTAACTTAGATAGATCTATTATAAAGTCGATTATAATACTTTACTAGAGGATATTAGAAGTAGATAAAGAATATAAGAGATCTTATAATAGGTATAATAGATCGTAGTTATTATAGTATATATAATAGTTACGGATTAGACGAGCTATTATTTAGACTATATATAGCTAGATAAAATTATAACTAACGAGTTTATAGATTTTAGCTCGATTAGGATATCTAGTAGTAGTAGTACTATAGTAGTCCTTAATAATCTATATATATAGAGCTATATTCTTAGTACTAGAAATAAGAAGACTCTAGATTCTATAGTAGTTAAATATATAGATTATACTATTAATAGCCTTATAGTTCTTATAGTAGTACTTTAGTTTATTAATATATAGAATATAATCTCTATTTTAAGTAAGTTACTAGATAGTACGAAGTATATCTTTATTAATATAGTAGACCTTATAGACCTTATCTAAAATATTCTTAGTCTATTTAGCTTTTATAAGGAAGAGACTCGATAGATTAAGTATTTAATAGAGCTTAATAACTAGTTATTACTAGTACTAAAGATATAGATCTAAAGAGTTAGTTAGTAGATTCTAGATATACTATATTAAGATATTAGGCTTAGTATTAGATTTACCTAGTTAATAGATAATAGTAAAGTTAAACTAGGATAAGTATTCTATCTAGTATACTTAGTACTTAGTATTAATTAAGTAGCTTAATTAATATAAAGTACTTAAAGTTCTTATAGTCTAAGTATATCTTTATAAAAGAGATATTAGTTTCCTCTTCTAAGACTAGTTTAGAATACTATTCTTTAAAGGTCTTAATAATAGCTATAAGCTCCTTATTATAGATATTATAGTTATATTTAGTAGAAGATATCTTTTTTAAAAGGAAAGCTACTAGCTAGAATATATTATCTATATCTTACTAGAAGAGAATAGCTATAGTAATAAAATTAAAGATATTAGTCTCGAGTACTATTTCTAAGTCTAGGATAAAGTAGGCGAGAATTAGTACTTCGAGGAATCTTTTCTTTAGGGAAATAAAGGCTTATTTATAAGCCTAAGTCTAAATAAAGATAGATTTCTAGCTAGTTATTAGATCTAGTATAGAATATATAAGATTAGTTAGTAGAGAGATAATCTTACTAAAACTCTTAATAACTTACTAGTAGAAGTTAGTAAATCTAAGAAATAATTAGATATTCTTTATATTATATAGTATTTTCTACTATTAAACGGCTTAAACCTTATTAGAGTCTATCTTAATACCTTCTTAATTAATAATTAGGCTAAGATACTTTATTTTAGTTATATAGAATTCGTACTTATTAATATCGACTTAGAGACTAGTATTATATAGATACTTAAGTACTTAACTAATATATTTCTCGTATTTTTTAAGTATATCTAAAAAGACTAATATATTATCGAGATAGATAGAAGCGAAGTTATCTAAGTATTTCTAGAATATACTATTAATAGCTACTTAGAATATTAATAGAGTATTATAGAGTCTAAATAGTATTACTAGATATTCGAAAAGACTATATTAGATAGTAAAAGCTATTTTCTATTCGTAGCCTATAGCTATTTAAATATAGTTAAAAATAGTAATAATATCTAGTTTAGTAAAGTATCGTTTACTATTAAGGCGATTAAGTATATATTAGACTAATAGAATAGAATAGTAGCTCTTTATAGTAAGGATATTAAAACTATAGTAATCGATATATATATAAAGATCTCTACTCGGCTTACGTACTATAATAACTAGTATAGTAGCTAATAAAGAGCTAGATTATATTATATTCTTAGTAAGCTATTTATTAACCTATTTCTTAATAATATTATTCTTATAAGTAGATAAGGGATATAGTTATTAGAAAGAAGGTTTAGCTCCCTTCTTTAGATATATCTTATAGTCTATTCTAGAATAATAGAGAGATAGTATATCTACTTCTTAGTAGGAGAATATCTTAGTAAGGTAATAGTATCTAGCTAGAAAAATAATATAGAAATCCTTATCTTTCTAAGTAGATATAGTCTTATTATAGTTAGTAATAATAATAGTATAGATATCTAATTAATCGTCTTAGCTTCTAGATAGTATAAGCTATAGAGCTATAACGTCTATATCTAGCCTATAAGCTATTAATAAGAATAACTATATAGAGATTTCTAGGATCTTAGAGTTCTAGAGATAGTAGTATTCCTACTAGATTATAATAGTAGATAAGGGAAATAGAATAATCTATAGATTTAGTAGATTATACTACTAGTCTTTTAATATAGTATAATTTACTAATTAATTATCTATATCGATACTAGAGAGATTAGTAAATAGTCTATATATCTTATATATTCTAAGAGCTAGTATAGATATATAATTTAAGGATTATAATTACGTAATTCGGCTATAGCTATTATATATAGATCTATAATATATTAAGTTAAACGCTATATATCCTATAGTAAAGTAGATATAGAATTAGTATACTATAAACTAAGATAGACTAAGAATAAAGTTATATTATATATCTATAATAAAGGTAATAACTTATTTATAGTAACTATTAATATTAAGGTTAAGATATATACTATAAGTAATATAGGTTACTATAGTCTATCTATTTATAAGATCTAAAAATCGAGACTAAGAAAAAGAAATAAATAGTAATTAAAGGATACGAATAGTAGTAGTCTTTATAAAAAGAAAAGTAGTATCTAGATTAAGGAAAGAATAGATCTTATAATTATTAACCTTTAATTAAAGGACTATATATAGCTAAATATCTAGTAATATATACTTATTAGTAGAGACTAAAGTAGCTAATACTAATAGTAGTAATACTAATACTAGAAATACTTTTTTCTAGACTACTTTTAATACTTATAGTTAATCCTTATCTATATATTATCTACTAATCCTTTTACTTAGATAGCGAATATACTATTTTTCTACTTAGAATTAGAATTATAGTAACTATAGTAATCCTTATTATTAGATACTTCTATATTAATATCTATACTAGAAGTATTAACTAGAGAGCTATTATTATTAAAACTAGTTATAGGATAGAGTAGGTCCTTTAGATAGTAGCTAATCTTATAGTAATAGAAGTAGCGGTTCTCGTATTAGTAGTAAAGATACTCTAGACTATCTATAGGACTAAATAGTAGTAGACTATAGTATTTCTTAGGCAACTACTTATAAGTAGAAGTACTATTAGTACTAGTACTAGAACGGGAGTTATTATTATACTAATTATTATTACTACTATTATTAGAATAGCGATTACTAGTAGGCTTCTTATTTTTATTACTAGAATAAGGAAACTTTCTATTAAGATTATACTATTTATCTTTAATCTTATAGTATTTCTTAACTAGCTTCTTAATAGTCTTAGATATATTACTTTTTAGCTAACTATAATACTTAAGGTTTAGCTTTAATTTAAGCTAATAGAACTTAATCTTAGGCGACTATTTAATACGAGAATAGAGAATCTAATAGCGGTTATAGAACTTAGTAAAGTTCTTATCCTACTACTAAGTATAGTATATTATATTATTATAAGCCTTACTATTACGATTATATTTACTATAGTAATTATTAAGGAATTTAAGTAGCTCGTCTAGATCTTTAAATAGGTCCTATAGTATATTACTACTAAGCTTAGAAGAAACCTAGATTTCGATTATCTTCTATAGATTATTCTTTAGATAACTATAGATATAGATAAGAAGATTATCTATATTCTAGAAAGTAGTAATAGTAAGCTTATTCTCGAGCTATTACTTCTAGTATTAAAATAGTAGAGAGACTTTATTTCTAAACTTCTCTAGATTATCGACTATTTAGTTAGTTTTAAATATCTTATTTAGATTAGGATCGAATTTAGTTATATTAGTAGTATTAGTCTTATTAGTATAGTATAATTATCTAGAATAGCTAGAATAGCGATTTAATATATATCTATTTTTAGTCTTCTTTAAGAACTTCTTTTTAGACTTCTTATAGTAGTTCTTATCTAAGAACTTATTATCTATAGTACTATTCTTATTATTATTAGATAAGAAAGAAGATAATAATAATAATAAGAAATTAGATAGTAAGAGAGAGTATCTATAATACTAGTAATACTTCTTATTCTTATTCTTATTCTTATAAGATAGTAAGTATAGAAAGTAGAAGTATAAATATAAGTAAGTACTATTATAGTAGTAACGATCTACTAATTAAGAATAGAAAGAATTAAAGTAAGTATACTTAGATTACTTATAATCGCGGCCTCGACTAGTAGTTAATATCTTCTTAATCTTAGTCTTAAGCTTAGTAATCTTATACTTAAGGTTAGCTTTAGTATCCTCTAGCTATATATTCTAAGACTCGTTAACCTCGGCTTAGTTAATCTTAGTATTATATTCTTAGTAGAGCTACTTATAGATAGAGTTTAATTCCTTAAGCTTTTTACTAGTAGTTATAAGGACCTATACGTAGTATACTATATATTAGCTATACTAAGCCTCGGGAGGGCCTAGCTTAGCCTACTCTAGGCTATTCTAGCTTTTATAGCTCCTTCGTACTCTCTCCTTTCCTTTCCTTATCGATTCGAGTATCTTATATTTAGGATAGTTTAGCCTATATATTATAACCTACTCTTATATACGAATCGATCTTCTAATATATAACGAACTATTTAGTAATAGCTCCTACCTCGAGGAAGGCTAGTAAATAAACCGCCTAACCTAGAGGCGAGCTAGAAAACTTAGTAATACTAGATACTATCTCTAAGAGGAGAGAGGGATAATATATCTATAGAAGGCGACGAAGATAAAGGACTAGCTCCGCCTAATAAAGACGGATCTATAGAGGACTAGAGAGAGCCGGTCGATAACTAATCTAGCTTAGACGATAATAACCTAGAGCGATAGATCCTCGTAGCCGAGAAAGAGGCTAAGAAGATAGAATAACGAACTAAACTAGCTAAAATTAAGGCTAGGACTACCGCGGCGAATATAACGATTATAGAACTAGCGGCTAGGAGACCGCTAGCTATTATTAGTCGGCCTATCTTAGGCTATACTATACTAACCTCGACTATAATCCCTAAGACTCGTAATCTAATAGTCTTTATAGGTAAGAGCCGAGTAGAATAGTAGTAATAGGCCGACTTAGTAGAGAGAATCTTCTATAGAAACCTAACTATCTATATTACTAAGCTTACTAAGATAGACTTCGGCGAGGAATAGGTCGATTATAAATACTAGTCGAAATAGAAGTACTATACTAAGTCGCTTAGGATAATCTAATCTATATAGAAAGAAATAAAGGTATATATACTAGACTCGATAAGATCTATAGAGGAAAGGGCCTAATAGGCCTATATACGACTTCGTTATACTAAATAAGGCCTCTAAGACCTATTAGAGCTTATAGAGTATATAAAGATCTAGTAGGACGAGATCGGTAAGGATAGATAGTCTTAATAGATATATACTTTTATAGTAGTACTATATAACGACCTCTAGAAGAGACTAAGTCTTATTAAGCTACTACTAGCTACTCTAATAGAGATAGAGGATAGAGCGTACGAATAATAGAGATATATAAAACTAGTAGAAAGTAGTAGGGCGAAGGGAAAGGGTCGCCCGTACTCCGATACGATCTACGATAATATAGATAAGGATACGCTAGACTATAAACGACTATCTAGATCCTAATAGCGGCCTAATAGTCTATCGAGGCCTAATTTAGATCGCGGACTATCCTAGAAGGCTAACGATAACTAGATTTATTACTACTACTACTAAGAGATAGGCTATAAGCGACTAGAATACCTAGCTCTAAAGTAGAAGAAGTCGGAAAACGATAGCTCTATACTATAGAATACCTCGTTATAGCTAGAGAAGTTTTATATATAGAGAAGTAGAAATAATCCGTAGAGCTAGGCTCTAAAGTATTAAAGCCTCGTAAGGAGCTAATTAGGCTCGATCTAGAGTTTACTAGACTAGATAGGCCTAGGAAGATAAAGGGCTTACTCGATTATAGCGCCTAAGATAACTTTATTAGTAATATACTAGCTAAAGAGCTCGGTTTATATCTAGAGCGTAAGTCTAGTACTCGATATAGGACTCTTAATAGTTAGAGCCTATCTATTAATAGCTACTATTACGTAAAGTTTCTAGCGCTAGATATAAATAGTATAGCGAGAGGATATATAGACGATTTTACTATAGATAGGATTTACGGTTTCGACGTAGTCCTAGATATATTCTAGTTATCCTAATAGAATCCCGCTATTAATTTCTACTACTATATAGCGGTATAGAGAAAACGAAATAGCCGAAAATAGTATAAGTTAGCCCTTATTACTATAGTAACTATACTATAAGATATATTAGATCCCTCGACTATACTATATATAGGATTACTAGCGCTAAATAACCTCTTATTAATAAAGGTTATTCTAGAGTAGTATAAGAAGTACTTAAAGATCTTCTCTAATAAGGATATATTACTATTACTAGATTATAGACTATATAAATTAAGTATCGATCTCGTAGATAGTAAGTTATTCCTATAGAGCCTATTATATAATCTCTCGGAAATAGAGCTAGAGATTCTATAGAAGTATCTAGAAGAGTACTTCGAGAAGGGCTAGATTAGATCTTCGAGAATACTAGCCGATATAGATATCCTCTTTACGAAGAAGAAAGATAGTAGTCTATACTTATATATTAACTATCGGGCCTTAAACGCTATTACTATTAAGAATCGCTATCCTCTTCCGCTTATCTAGAAGTCCTTAGATAGGTTAGCGGGCTCGAATATATATATTAAGCTCGATATACGTAATACCTACTATAGGCTCTATATTAAGAATAATAACGAGTAGAAAACGGCCTTTAGGACCTATTATAGCTTCTTTAAGTATATAGTAGTCCTATTTAGGCTTACGAATACTCTAGGAACCTTCTAGATATATATTAATAGTATCTTATTAGATCTAATTAATATATTCTATATCGTATATCTCGATAATATACTAATCTTCTCTAAAAACGAAGAGGAATACGAGTAATATATCTTAGCGGTCCTTAAGCGCCTAGAACGATATAAGCTCTACTATAAATCGTCTAAATACGAGTTCTATATAGATTCGGTATCCTTCCTTAGATATAAGGTTAGCCTATAAGGGATAGAGATAGAGCTAGAATAGGTTAATACTATACGAGATTAGCTAGTATCTAAATTAGTATATAATATTTATATATTTATTAGCTTTATAAACTACTACTACTACTTTATTAAGGGATTCTCCCGTATCGCGGTACTACTAAACTATTTAACGGAGAGGGGGCCTAATATAGTCTATAGTAGTTATAAGTAGTAGAAAGAGGAATCTCGGGAAATCTATATTCCGCCTAATACGCTTAAGTCGTTCTAAGACCTAAAGGAGGCGTTCTACTCGGCGCCTATATTAAAGTACTTTAACCTAGAAAGGCCTATATAGATTAAAACTAATATATCGGGATATATAGTATTAGATATCCTATACTAATAGTACGAGTTTAAGGCTAAGATATAGTAGTTTCTAGTTATATACTTCTTAAGAAAGATAAATATAGCGGAGTAGAACTACGATATATATAATATTAAGCTACTAGCTATAGTCGAGATATTTAAATACTATCGATACTATCTCGAAGGCGCGAGATATTAGATAGAGCTAATATCGGACTATAATAACCTATAATAGTTTATAACTACTAAGTCTCTATTAAGGTACTAAGTAAGATAGGTAGAATAGCTCTCTATATTTAACTTTAGATTTATTATCCTAGGTAAGCTTAATAGTATAGTAGATACGGCGAGTAGAAGGCCGGACTATATAGACGTCGACTATTCTAGCCGCTAGATAGCCTAAGAAGACTCTAAACTAGTTCTAAAAGCCTTATAGGCCTAGTTAGGGCTAGGAGGCCTAATAATAGATAGAGATATTACTACTAATATTATAAAGATAGTAGCGAAGCTAGAGGGACCCTTTAAGTACGTCTTAGTAGTATAGATAGAGATAGAAGATAAGACCGATATTCTCTAGAGAATTTAAGTAGTCTAGTAGGAAGATCCGATAGCCTAATAGATCTATAAAGCGATCGAGGATTAGTAGAAAGATCTTTAGCTAATAAGATAGGAGGATAGGAGTAGTATACTATAGCTTAATAAGCGTATCTATATACTAGTAGATCTATATAGACTTAAGGTACTCCGAATCTACTACGATAATCCTCTTACGAGCTACTTTAGGTTTAAAAGAACTATTAAGCTAGTATAGAGAGCGTATAACTAGCTAGATATCTAACGATATATTAAGGACTATACTAAGAGCTATAAAGCTTACGGTAGAGCGAAGCCTAGATACTATAAGCTATATAGTAAACTCTATACGGAAGCCCTACTAGAGATATCCTAGAAGGATCTAATACTAGACTTTATTATAGACTAATACTAGACTTCGTTATAGACCTCCTACTAAGTATATATCTAGACTAGATATATAACTTAATCCTTATAATAGTAGATAGATTCTCTAAGATAGCTTATTATATTCTAGTAAGGAAGGATATCTTAGCTAAAGGCCTTATAGATACGTTCCTAAGAGAAGTTATATATCTATATAGGATACCGAAGTTAATTACCTCTAATAGAGGACTAATTCTAATATCTAAGTACTAGAGCTCCTTTTACTACTATCTTAGGATATATAGAGCCCTTAGTACGGCCTACTACCCTTAGACTAATAGCTAGACCGAGCGTTAGAACTAGATAATAGAGTAATACCTATAGATATACTATTACTATAAGTAGGATAACTAGGTAAAGCTACTTAGTATAGCGGAGTTCGTATATAACGACTTAAGTTACTCCTCTACTAGAGCTACTCTATTCTAGATATATTAGGTATAAGACCTACTAAGCGCGAGATAGCCCGAAATAGCTTAGAAAAGTAGTAACTCGGCTAATATAGAGTAGCTCGCTAAACGAGTAGTCGAAACGTAGCTTTCTCTTAAGTAGAGGCTACTAAAAGCTAAGGAAGACTAAGCGAAGTACTATAACTACTACTATATACCGAAGAAGTATATAGTAGGGAATATAGTATATCTATCTATCCGAAATCTAGCTACCGATAGAGCCTCGAAGAAGTTAGACTATAAGTATATTAGCCTATACTAGATCTCGAAGATTATTAGTAATATAGTATATATCCTAGAGCTACTAAAAACAATATTAATCTACCTAATATTCTATATCTTACTACTCGAGCTATATAAGGAGGTAAATAAAGCCGTAAGGATCTAGGATAACCTAGAAGAGCCTATCCTAGATAATCTAGATATCTATATAATTAAGAAGATAAAGGGATAGGATCGCGATAAAAATAGAAGATAGATTTATAGAATATCTTAATAGAGATATAATTCTAAGGAAGATATCTAGAAGTATACTAAGGATATTAGTAGGTCGATAATATATATCTATAAAAGATCGATTAGATAAGGTATAAAGAGATACCGAGGGCGTTAATAGGCTAAGATAGGCCTAAATAGGCTAGTATAGATAGATAGAGATATCCTTCGGATATAGAGGGACTTCTATAGTAAAAAAAAAAACTTAGAAAAGGGATTAGAAGTCTTATTAGATATATTTATATACTATTAACCGAGATATCTTTCTAAATACTATACTAAAGGGACTAAAAAGAAGGCTAAAATAGGCTAGAATAGCTCTATAGAGCCTATATAATATATAAACAAACTAAACTAGTCCTCCTCGGTATTAATCTTATTAGGAGAGACTATAATATCGTCTAATAGACTAGAGAGGGCGCGAGAAAGGATAGTAGCCCTAGTCTAGACCGCGATAGTAGTCTTAACGGTATAGAAAGCGGTACTAAGAGTCTTAATATACTAGAATAGGTTAGAATAGGCTAAACTAGAGTAAGGTAGACTAAGCTTACTTTACGGAGGGTAGTAGTATCCGTAGTACTATCTACTATACTAGGAGTAGGTATTAGATACTTCTTTCTACTCGAACTAGCTAGAGTTAGAGGAATACTCTCCTTATTATTATCTATCTTATACTATAATAGGATTAGCTAGACTAAACTAGGCTAAAATAGGCTTATATATCTTAAAGCTATAGTCGTTACGGATACGCTTAGCTATAAGTAGGCTAGTCTTAGAAGGCGTAGAGGCGCCTATATATAAGTATAGGCTATCCTTACTAGCGAAGAAGGGCTTATCGCTAGAAATATATTAGTAGAGGCTAGAATAGGCTAAGCTAGATATATATACTATCTAATTATATCGTAGAGCTCCGTAGTAGCCTCTTATATAGCCTTAAGAGTACCTTCGTTAGTATTTAGAATAATAGTAGCGTAGCGAGCGGTATTAAAAGTATCGATATAGCCTTAATAGGACTCGGAGAACTAAAATAGGTTAGAATAGGCCTAAAGGGACTAAGATAGGTATATCTACCTTATAGTACTCGCTATTAGTACGGAGGTAGTAGATATAGTACTTTATATAGAACCTAGAGCTATCGACGTCCTTATACTTATCGTTCTAGGGATTCGCTATCTTATAGAAGTTCTAAATAAATTAGAATAGACTAAAATAGGATATTTTAGGGCGGAGCTATATCTAGAGCTACTTAACTATAGTAATATTAGCTAGAGCGATATAGTTAATATATAGATTACTATTATAGATACCGGCGTTAGCCTATTCCTTATACTACTTAGCCGCTATAGTATAGATCGGCGCGGAATAGGCTAAAATAGATCTAGATAGGCTAAGAGAAGCGTACGATAGCGGCGGAGAGGACTTACTATACTAAGTTAGCGTATACTAGTCTAGAATAGGCTAGTATAGGTATCTCTATCTATACTACTAAAAATAGTATTTCTAGCTTATCTTATTTATTAAGATTATAGAAAAGAATTTAGATTAGCTAAAGAACTAATCGTATCCCTTACTTCCGCGATTAGTACTTAAATCTATACTATACTAAAAAATATAGTAGCCTAGATTATATATAAAAAAATCTAGGAAGTAAAGATATATAGAAACTTAGGATCTTAAGGATAACGATCCCTAAAAGGGGGGTAGTTATAAGGACCTATATATAGTATACTATATATTAGCCGTACTAAGCCTCGGGAGGGCCTAGCTTAGCCTACTCTAGGCTATTCTAGCTTTTATAGCTTCTTCGTATTCTCTCCTTTCCCTTCCTTATCGATTCGAGTATCTTATACTTAGGATAGTTTAGCCTACGTATTATAACCTACTCTTATAGTAGTATTATACTTTTCTTTAACTTTCTTAGTCTTCTAGTACTAGTTATTAGTCTAATCTATATATTTCTTAGTAATTATAGTAGCTAGTTTCTTACTAGTAAGATCCTTAAGCCTCTATTTTAGCTTAATAACTATTTTCTTTTTATTAGCTATTTTCTAAGCTAAGATACTAGTCTTTTCTTAACTAATATCGAACTATCTATTAAGAATATTAAGATAGTAAAGAGCCTAGAGATAGTTCTAGTAGATAGTAGTAATAAGGCCTTAGAATATCTTTAGATTAGAATCTAGAAGATTATATAGATCTTTACTATTAAAATAGTTAATATTTTCGATATAGAGCTTCTTATACTAGAATAGAGAAACTATAAGATCTAGATCTCCTTCTTTATATTCTAGAGACTTAGATATAGTATTCTTATTCTTAAGTAGAATATATTTCTTATCTTTCTTCTTATCTTTATACTTAGTATATATCTTATTAAAGAACTAAGCTAGATTAAGATCTTCTAGATAGAGCTTCTTTACTTACTAATAAGCCTCTTATTATTATAGTATTAAATTATAGAAGTATATTATCTTATTCTAAGTCTATCTACTATAGAAGAAGGTAGGTATCTATAGGTATATACCTATCTAAATAGTATCTATAATAAAATCCCCCGGTCCTTAAAAGTCTATAACTATATAGACTTAGAGTCTTAGTCTATTCTTATCGTAAAAGAAAATATTATTCTTAATCTTAATCTTATATTATACTACTTCTCTATCTATATTATATCCTTCGTAGCTATAGATATAAGGTTTAAAGCTCTTTATCGTTAGAGATAGCCTTATTTTATAAATCGTCGGAATTAGTAGTATTCTATTTACCTATAGTATACTACTTAAAGTAGGCTAGTATCTCCTTATTCGAGAGGTTAAGATTTAAGATAGTAAGGAAATCTTTCTCCTTCTCTATATCTAGGTTCTATATAGAGGCGTCTTTTATATAGATAGCCTTTAATATATCGCTAAGAGCGGGCTTTTAAAATAAAATAGATATCTTATTAAAGGTATCGATAATATACTAATAGAGCTTCTTAATACTACTAGCGAGTAGGTTTTTATAGTCGTCTAGGCTCTTAGTATAGATATTATATATAGCCTAGAGGGATTAGTATAGAGTATAGAGGAATTCCTAGTAGAGTAGTTTCTTATACTAGAAGTACTTAGTAGTCTAGCTATCTAGTAGTTCGTTAAGGGCGACTAGAATCTTCGCTATAGTATTAGACTCCTTCGATATATCCTTAGTAAGCTTCTAGATCTTTACTACTAGTAAGATCTTACGCTCTCTAGACTTTAATAGTAGTAGACCTAAGGTTAGAGCTAGTACTAGAGGGGATATTAGTATTAGAGAGTATATCGGCTTCTATAATACTTACTCCTAGAATATAACTATCTTCTTAGTAAAGTTTATAGTATCTCGAATACTTATATATCCTTTCGGAATCTATTTTTCTATCTACTTCGTTACTATAGGTATAAGACGAGTTACTCTATTTTTATCCTCGACTTTATCTAGAAAGACTATCTATTCTTTAATCTTATTATATATCGTAGATAGTAGTATAGTAAAGCCTTCGATATAGATCTTAAAATAGGTACCTTTCGTATTATATAGTTCGAGTTTATCTTTAGACTATTAAGGTCTAGCTTCTTCTATCGTTATTATATAGGAGTTCTTTTCGATATCGATTTCCTCGATATATAGATCTATTATTATAATAAATTTATAGAGCTCCGATATATTAATATGTTCCTACTAATCTTTAGGAAATTATTATAGAATACTAGCGATTACTAGAGATAGGTCGCTATCGACGAAGCTTAGATTCGGTAGACTAAAGGTTTAAGGCTATAGTATCTTCTATAATATAGCCTTCTCTCTTTCGGCCTTATACTTATTATAAGAAGTATAGCCTATTAGTAGGTTTAGTAGTAGTAGAGGATCGCTAGTTCTATCGCCTATATAGTATATAGTAACCTAGATATAGAGATCGTTATCTTTTAATTTAGAGCTCTTAAAGTAGTCTAATATAAAGGTACTATTATTATTAATTCTCGAGTATATCTTATCTTAGAGAAAGATTTCCTAAGATTACTTTACTATAGCGAGTTCTCTACTAAGATACTCTAAGAGCTACTCTATCTACTTATTACCTTTAATATAGTAGATATCCGACTAGTAGTAGTCTAGATAGTAGGCCTTATATATATTCGCGACTAATATCTATCGTTATAGTATTACTATCTTTAAAGAAATATCTACTACTAATATTAAGAGTTAGGATATACTATAAAGTAGCTAGTAGTTTTCCTCGAGTATATCGACTATAGCCTAGATTAGGATATTAAGATACTAATTAGTCTAGTATCTATAGATATTATTATTATAGAGAATATCTCCGTTTATATATTTTATAAAGAAGTTCTCTTTAGAGATATTACTATAGATCTTCGTAAAGATTATATAGATATTAGTAACTAGATTATATAATATCTAAATATAATTATAGAGGATATCTAGAAGATTATACTCCCGCTCGATATTACTTAGCTAATTTAGATAGGTAACTATTATATCTTTAGAATATATAGTAACGACTATAAACCCTACGTCTACTATAAGTTCTATTAGAGCTAAGATCCTCTTTATTAGGTCCTATATATCTATAGGCAAGAGATACTTTCCCGCGATCTATATCTTATTTATAAGAAGCTTAAAGTAGAGATTATATATCGTATTAAAACCCTCTCGATCGATATAATAATAGATAGTATTATTAAGGAAGTCGATTAGGCTCTAGTCTAGGAAGTATATCTTAGGATACTTAGTAAAAGAATCTTTAGCCTTTAGAGCCTTACTTAGCTTTATTTATAATAGAAGATCTTTATTATCGGTATTAGAGGATTATCTATCTTCCTAATTACTATCTCTTCTTCTAGTATCGGAATCGCTAGTAATAGACTTAAGATTAGCGACTAGCTTCTTCCCTTTTATAGACTTTCGCTAAGCTCGATTAAAGAATTACCTAATTTAATTATTAGATCTCTTATTAACTTAGACTTTCTTCGAGGTTCTCGCTCGTCTTACTTATACTTTAGTAAAAGCGATCTACTTAGTCTTAGTAGTAGACCTATAAGTAATAGGCTTAGGAGTAGTAGGCTTAGGAGTAGTAGACTTAGTAGTAGAGATAGCGGCCTTTTTTATTATCTTCTTAGAAACTAGATTATCGTTATTAGTAGATATACGTTTAGAGCCTACGACTTTTATAGTAGCGGCTTTTAGAATTATAGCTTTCGTAGTAGCTTTCTTCTTAGCGGCGGTCTTCTTTATCTTAGTATCTTCTTCGGCTTTCTTCTTCTATATCTCTTTAATAAGATAGTTAGTTTTAATACTAACTCGCTTCTCTATCTCTATATACTTATCCTTATACTTCTTCTAGACTAGTATATTAGGTACTAAGTAATCTTCTCTCGTCTTTATCTAAGTATATACCTTATAGTATTACTAAGAGATATTATAGAAAATTAATCCCTAGACTATCGGTACAAGGAATAATATTATATCTATTAGTAGTTATCGTAGTATAAATAGGAATTAGCCTAGTTAGTAAACGTAGTTAGCGATTATATACTTTAAGTCCTTCTTAATAATACCGAACTCTAAGATCTATATATTCTTATAGCTTAGTTCCTAAGCTATCTAAATATAAGTTAATCTCTATCGCTTAAGTAGATATTAAGGGATAGCTAAAGTATCGTTTTTAGGAATTTCGTATCTAACTATCGATACGATAGATATAAGATCCTTTATAATCTCTCTAGATAGATCTAGCGCCTTTAGTAAGACTTAGAATCCGTCCTAGAAGAGCTCGAGTAGTCTAAGAGTCTAGTTAATAGAGTTCGTAAAGTATATACTATCTTTAGTTAACTAATATCTTAGAGTAGTATAGATAACTACGACGTCTTCTAAATAGTCCTTATATAGCTATATCGATAAGTCGAAGTAGGTAGTATCTCTAGTATAATAGAGCGCCTAATATTAAGGTATACTAAAAGAGGATAGCTATTTAAATCTATATAGGATAGAGTTATTAGAATTAAAGGATCCGGTATAGACTTTATTAATAAGCTACCGTTCTACTAACCTCTATTCTAAGAAGCGGATATCTATACTATAGCTCGGATTTAGAGATACGGCTTTACCTTCTATTATCTATTCTAGTAGATATAGTTCTCTAGTACTCTTAAGTACTACTTTTAGCTACTTATCTAGAGAGATAAAGGATCTATTTATATACTTTACTAAGCCGTACTTATTCTATAGATCGATAAGGGCCTTCGACTACTTTTCTAAGTTAAAATATTATAGTATAACTTTAACTAGGTTTAGGCGAAGTCGGTTAGGGATTATATATATATAGTCGTCGGCGCGTATAGTAGCGCGAGCGCCTATTATCGTTTCCTCTATCTCCTTTAATAGTCTCTAATCTAGATTATTATCGAAGTTATACTTATCTATAAAATTAGTAAAGTTAGGCTAGCTATATATCTTATAAGTATTAGGATTTTTTTTTCTTACTTTTAATTATAAAGTTCGTAATATACTTCTTTATATATTCGGCCTTTTTCTTCTTAATAGCTCTCTATCGATCGTCCTTTTTATTCTTATCTACTAGGCGATACTATAGAATAAGCTTCTCTTTATTTACTTTAGCCTTACGCTCTTCTTTAGCCTTCTTATAATAGACTTATATATAAGTAGCTTCGATCTTATAGTCTCTTAGCTTCTTTTCCGCGATATAGAGGAATTCGTATTTATATCGATTATATTCTTTAAAAAATAGGATCGCGTTAGTATTATAGCTACTTATATAAATATAGTATAAGTAGATCTAGAGGCTCCCTATTAGATTATAGGCTTAAGATATAAGGGTATACTCCTTATAATAGATACCGAAAGCTATAATATACTAATCGTACTTAACTTCCTTAGATATATATAGAATAAGTAATATCGGAGGAGATAAGGCCTTAGCTATATATTTAGTAATCTCGTACTCTTAGCTAATAAGATTATTAAGCGATTTTTAAGCGCTTTAGGCTAGATTAGATATAGTATTATCCTTAAGGCTAGAATAGCTATAATTAATATACTTAAATATATCCGAGAAGGTTAGTATTATATCTAGATATATAATACGGATTAGAGTATCTTTACTAGAAGGAGTAATTCTAATAATCTATTTTAGAGGATCGCTACTTCTATCGTCGCTATCGCCCTCGCTTTCTTCTTCTTACTCTTTACTATTTTCTATATTCTTCTTAGGAGCCTTATTATTTTTTTTCTTAGTTCCTTACTCTTCGCTATTATCCTCTTTACTATTCGCTTCTTTACTATTCGCTTCTTTACTATTCGCCTCTTTACTATTCGCCTCTTTACTATCTTCTTTACTATTTCTATACTTAGCTCTCTTATTAGAATCTTTATTATTATCCTTAGTAGACGTAAGGTTAGGTCTAAATTTTATAGCGAATTCGAGGAGGTCGCTTAAAAGACTATACTTACCTATAAGTAGTCGTAGTTATAACTAAAAATATTCCCTACTAGTAGCTATAATATAAAATAAGGCGGTCTCGAGGTTATCGTCGCTAATTATATCTATATTACCTTCCTTATCGTTATTAGAGATACTTAAGAATAATATCTTATAGATAAAG
Source organism: Pseudocercospora fuligena (assembly GCA_014298035.1). Taxonomy (NCBI): domain Eukaryota; kingdom Fungi; phylum Ascomycota; class Dothideomycetes; order Mycosphaerellales; family Mycosphaerellaceae; genus Pseudocercospora; species Pseudocercospora fuligena. The sequence continues at coordinate 61,923 of JABCIY010000092.1, read as the reverse complement.
TTAGCGGTACGGCGTACTATTACGTTTAGATATATATATAGGACTTCTATAGTAAGTTCGATTACTATAAGTAGGCTTATAGACTAGTAAAGCGTCGCCTCTATCGCTATATACTATATCTCGTTAGTAGAGGTTTTATTAATATTAGGATATAAAGCTAGATCCTCTTTAGTAGATATAGTATTTAAAGCTACCTCTACTACTATCGAGCTTATAGTTAATACTAGTAGTAGAGTCGCGAGCTAGGACTCTATATCTAGCTATATAGCTTTAAAAGCGCTAAAGTCTCGTCGCTATAAGTAGAACTATAGAGGATCCTTAGGAGCCTATATATTTTAGGGCTACTCGTTTAGCGAGACGTCGAATCGATTAGGATTTAGTACGCCGTTAGCTATATTAAGCTACGTACCTCGTATATAGTATAGTTATTACTTCTACCGTTCGATCTTTAGCCTATAGCGATTAAATTCTATAGCTAATAGCTATACTCTAGTACTATACTATAGAGCGATAGTCGGTACTAGTATAGTAGTAGTTACTAATAGTTATTAATATTATTATTAAAAATAGAATTAAAGATAAAGTTAAGCTTAAGAAATAACTATATATATAGTCTAAGCTTCTATAAGTCGCCGAATAGTAATAAATAGTTATATATATATATAGAGCTAAACTCTATTTTATATAATTAAAGTAATACTAGAAGTAATACTAGATATATAGCTAGAAATATAGACTAGATTATATATAGTATAAGGGATAGGAAATAACCGTAAGTCTATTATTTATAAAATCTATTTAATAAGGGTCCTCGAATTCCTAGCTAGATATTCTCTATAGATAGGAATATCTATAGATAGTTATCTAGATACTAATTCTAAGTAATAAGAGGAAAACGTAAGGTCGAGAAAAATAATAGTAAACTAGGGAGGATCTTTTAATATATATCTACTTAAGTATTTAATAGTATAGGAGTATCTCGCTATCGCTATATATCCTCTTTACTTAAATATAGTACTATAGGAACTAAAGCTCTAGCCTTTAGCTAGTATACCTTCTCTACTAAGATCTATATAGAGGCTTATAATAGATCTAGGGTTAGTCCTAAATCTTAGGCTAAATCCCGCTAGATCTACTATATATAGATAGAAGAGTAGGCGGACTCTAATTACCTAAACCGATTACTTATATCTAGTCTTCGCCTACTCTTCGATATATCTTAGCTAAACTAGTCTACTCTAGCTTCCCTACTAGTAGTATACTTATATAGAGGAGAATTAGTAATAGATATAGGGTTATCGGCTTCTAAATCGCTTACTTCTATATAGTTTAGCTAATAGCTACTTCGGCGAGGTTATCGTCTTATTAGCTCGGATTAATAGTATCTACCTTATATAGAAGTATTATATTTCTTAGAAGTATTATTTTCTTTAGTATACTCGCGTTTAATAGTATCGTCGATAGATCTATAATATTAGGCTAAAGTAAGCTATAGCTCGTAGTACTAGATTAATAGCTATATCTAATAAATCTATTTATTTATAAACTAAGCGTCTTTAAATTACTCTATTAGATAGCTATTACTATCTTAGAGCTCGTCCTCGCGTATCTATTCGTTTATAATTAGTTACTTATTACGCTATTTAACTAGATATTCGATCTTGCCTTAAGAGAGTCGCTTATTTAAGATACGTTCTAGTATTATAGCTAGTTACTTAGACTATAGGTCTATCGGTATAGGAACTCGTAGATAGATACGTATAAAAGGATCTTTTATAGGATTTAGTATAGGCTTAAGCTACGCTACTAATACGACCGGATAGAACTTAACTAAACTTAGGAGGTCTAATTTATATACTAATTTCCCTATTCTTCTTTTAATCTTAAAGAATCTAGTAGCTTAGTAACTATACTTCCGATAACTCTAACTATAGACGCGATATCCGTAATATAGTTTAAGTATTATATAGTCTCCTAGTTCGAATAGTATTCTCCGATACTTTAAATTATAGTAGTACTTTATATCTACTACTATAAATACTAAGGACTCCTCTACTATATTATAAAACTACTAGTATAGGATCTCGAAATACTAAGGCTAGAGCTCTCTAAGACTAATAAAAGTATCTATATTAAGATTAAATCTAAATAGTATCTAGTCTAGCGAAATTCTAGTACTTATATTCTTAATACTATCGAGATAGGATATTAAAGAAAGGAGGATATCGGTCTATTAAGTATTAGGATTAGAGGTAATAAAGTACCGGATCGTAATTTCTATAGTTTAATTCGTATACTTAGATTAACTATTAGTCTAGGGATAGTATACGGTAGATATAAGGATTAAGGCTCCGAGAAGCTATATAATCTTAGTAAAGAATTTAGAAAGCTATTTAGGATCGCGATCGTAAATAAATACTTTAGTAATATACTAAGATCTCTTCTAAATAGCTATAAGATATTAAGCTACCTAGATCTCCGCTATCTACTAGTACTTACTAGATAGTAGTATTACTCGCTTTAATTTCTTATAGATAATTATAAGTAAGATATTAAATCTCTTATTAGTTAGAGGGAGGCTAACGATCTAATCCGCTATCTATATATCTATTAGGAGCTAGTATCTTAGATCTATTAGATTAAGTTACTTATAAGACTTATAGTAAGCGGATCTATTATTATTATAGCTAGAATACTAATCGATATATTACTCGAGGTATCGGCGGTAGTAGCGGATATAGAAACTAGCGTTAACGCGATTAAAGGTATAATAAAAATCTATATAGTATCTAAGGTTATAAGCTATTTTAAATATCTCTCCTATAAGACTAGTAGGAATATAAAGATAGAAGTAAAGTAATATAGGGTCGATATAGTAAATAAAGCTATCCTCTTAGAAGAAGCGGATACCTTCTAGCGACCTTAGATCTATTAGCCGGTCTTTAGGCCTATTAAGGTTATACTAAAGCTTATAGGATAGTATATCCTCGAAAGATCGTAGGGAGTTAGATTTTAGTAGATATCTAAGAGTAGCTCTATTATAATCGATCTAAGATTCTAGACTATCGTCGTTTAGAGTAGCGTCGTTAGAGGGCTTATCTATCTATATCGTAAGAGCTTCTCTCTAGTACTTATTACGTTTCTACTAGTATTAGTATTTCTATCTAGTCTAGCGATTAGAGAGCTTTTTAAGCTAAGCTTCCTATTCCTTAATATATACTTATTTAATAGACTTAAGGACTTATAGTAATCTACGCTATAGATAGTCTTCTTAGTAGGCCTTTCGAAGTCTATTCTTAAAGTTATTAGAGAGGGAGATTATAGTTTCTATATAGAGGGAGGGTACGTTTTAGAAGCTACTAAAGAAGATAGGGATTTTATCGTAGGCTAGAAACTTATATCTATCGCTTATATTAAAAAAGTACTCGCTATAGTTAGATCTAAAGGAATTAATTTCTAGTATTACTAAACTAGAAGCTACGATAACTATATCTAGGCGACCTTTACTAGTAGATCTAGTATTTCTTACTAATATAGTATCTCTCTCTCTATAGATAGATATAAGGTTTAGTATTATTATATATATCGCTAGAATCTCGTTAAGTCTACTAGTATTAATATCGTTTTTCTTTAGGGATCGTACTTCTTTAAGTCGTAAAAGGATATTAGGCGCGATATAGTTCCTATCTAGTCTATAGATAATCTCTAGTTAGAGAAACTAAGAGATATATATAGTAGCTTAGATAATATATCGATTTAGGCTCGCGATAGAGATAGTCGTAGCGATTTAGATCTTCTTTATAATAATAGTAACGATACTATAGTCGGTAACTATAATAGTCTTAGACGCTACGTCTACTATATATAATACTCTCTTAATCGCCTAAATAATACTAAAGAGTTCGAGCTCTATAGACTAATATCGGGACTCCGCTTCTATTAGTATATAGCTCGCGAAACCTATAACCTTAAGTCTATTATATAGAAACTATTTAGATTATCTTAGCTAGATTATACTATTAACGAAATCGGAGATTATATTATTCTTATAGGCGATAGACTTAAGCTCTTTATACTCTAGTTCTAGTTCTCCTTCTATCTAATAGTATATAATCCTAATCCTAAATTCCTTAGAAATATCGATATCGATATAGAAAATAGATATAGGATCGAAATACTAGAGGAAACCTTAACTAGGTTAATCCTATAATACTTAGATAGTTTCCTAAGCGAGGATTATTTCTAGGATCTAGATAAGCTTCGCTTTCTTTATTTATATATAATATCTATTTCCTTTAGTCTATATAGTATTATTCTCCTTAACCGCGATTATCTTAGCTTCTTATAAAGAAAGAATAATCTTACTAAAGTATAGAATAGTAGATCTAAAGTATCCGATTAAGCCGAGATACTATTTAAGCTATTTAGCGTTCTTAGGCCTCTAGAGTTCTCTTAATATAGCTAATCGATCTATCTAAATAGTAAAACCTTTACTATCGACTACTCTATCTAGTATATTAATAGAGACGAATCCTATAAAGGCCTTACCTAGCTCGAGACTAAATCTTATTAAGTCTATCTTCTCGAATACTTATAGAAGAAGATTATAGTAAGACTCTAGATCTACCGAGCCGAGTACGATATCGTCGATATATCCGTTTATACTATCTCTAAACTTATAGAGTATATAGTCTAGGATCCTCTATATATATTAGATACTATTATAGTATCCTATTACGGCGATCTTAAGGAATTCCTATCTATAAGTAGTATTAAGTATAAATTTCTACTAGTCCTTAACTATAATAGCGAATTAATAGAATATAGATCTTATATCTATTACGGTAATATACTTATAGCCTCTTAATTTCGCGATAATATCGTTCTATAGTAGTAGAGGATATATATCCTTCTAGGAGATACTATTTAATCCTCTAATATTAATAATAATACGAGGTTTCTAGTAGGCTTCTCTATTCTAATAGAATAACGTTCTCTAGACTATAAATACTAGCTAAGAGAGTAGCGAAGGTTTCTTATTATATTCTATTTTATCTTAGCTATATAATTTATTAAATTACTTATTAACTTCGGTATTATTAGTATCTAATATTCGATATATCTTACTACTAAACTTCTTATTTTCCTAGCCGGATTTAAAAGATAACTCTAGCTAATCCTCTTCTAGGAAGTTAATAGTAGTATCTCTATCTTTCTAAAGATCTAGGAATTATTCTACGATAGATCTAAATTTAAGAGCTATAGACGAGTTAGGATTATCTATATAAATCGTTACTCCTACTAAAGTCTTAATACTCGAAATATCTATATCGATAGTAATCTTTAAGCTTTCGGGGATAATCCTAGATCTATTAGATCTTCTAGAGAGTTATCGCTAGACGAAGGAGCTTCGTTAGCTAGTATATTTATCTTCGGTTTCTAGATCTCTATTTAAGTTTATTTAGATATCGGAGTATTCTTTAGTATATTTAATATATACTTTAGCTCTCTAAATATAGCCTTCTTTCTATATAGATATATATCTAGTAGAGCCTTATCTAACTTAGTCTCTATAGATATAGGATTTATATTAAACTTATTAATCTAATATACCTCGTCGATTTAGAGTTATTATATTTCTCCTAATCGCTAATTATAGGGAATAGTAAGCTATTAGCTACGACTAAGGTTACGAACTTATACTACTAGTATATCTATATCGGCGATATATCCGTATATTATAGCTTCCTTCGATATTAGAACTATAGTATCTAAAATAAACTAAAAGTCTATATCTACTATATATAGATACTCGCGATTCTTTATCTTTATAGATATTATTATTATAGACCGAGGTAGTACTTAGATAGTATTAGTAGACTTAACGATACTATATAAAACGCGATCTATCTTTAGAGATAATACGATCGGTATTAAGATATAGTTATTTTCGGTTATTATAATATAGCCTATACCGGCGTAAATATAGAACCTAGTAGATATTATAATATCTATTCCTAGAAGTATATTATATAGGAGATTCGGTATTACTTATATAGACTATTCGAGATACGCTAGCGCCGGCTTATAGAACTTATATATAAAGATAGGGAAGTATATTAGTAAATTAATCTATTTCTTATACTAAGTATTACTAGCTAAACTACGGAAGTTAAGTAGTTCTAGTAAGTACTAAATATTATCTTATCCTAGTTACTCGAGTAGCTATCCTTAGTCTATTATCGATACTTTATTATCTATATCGAGATAGATATACTTAAACTCTCTAACTAGAGTAAGGACGTAGTTAGCTTCGATAATATTAAAATATCTAAAAGTATAAGCTAGATCGCCTAGTAGAAGGCGAGCCGTACTCTATATAATAGATAACCCTAGATCTATTATCTACTTTATAGAGGTTAGTAGAGAAGCGCGTCTTTCCTCTCTAATACTATAGATCTAGAGTTCTAGGCTATTAATATCCCGATATCTCTTCGTACCTAGTAGTACTAATTTCTTAGTATAATTATCCGCCGAATACTTCGCTATAAAAGATACTACTTTAGTATCCTTTAATAATAATAGATTAACTAGTCTTATATTACTTACCGATACTATAGTTAACTACTACTAAGGAGTAATAGGAGTTTTTAGTAAGATAGGCGGAGCTTAGTAGACCTACGGTTTAGCTATAATCGATATAGCTAATAGTATCTTAGAAGATATAGTAGCTATCTCTAGTACTAGATAGATATAGGGTTTCGTCGTAGTCGATACTTCTAGTAGTATTTCTAGTAATATCTTAGGAACTACTATTACTATCTCTAGTACTCGATAGATATAGGGTACTATTATAACTAAAGTATCTAAAAATTCCGAAAGCGCCTTTAGAGGTATATCTACTACCTCCGATATCGGTAATTTCTACTTATAGATCTAAGGTTTCGCTATATTTATATAAGTTATATTATTATAAAGAATACTATTATAAGATATATTAGTATAAGAGGTATTAGTATAAGATATATTAGTATAATCTATTAGCTAATTACTATTCTCTAGTAGTATAGTAGAGAATAGACTTAGAGTCTAAGGCTACTCGTCTAGTAGTAAGTACCTTAGCGACTTTAAGTAATCGAAGGAGCTCGATATCGTCGAGTATTCTAGTATTTCTAGTAGATATAAGGTTAAGCTAGAAGTAACTAGATTTACTTCCGGCTCTAAGCGTTTCTCTCTATTAGCTCGAGTAGGGAATTCGTCTATCTATCCTTATTATCTTTAGAATAAGCTTAATTAAGATAATCTTAGAAGAACTTATTACTAGATTAGAAAATCTCGCTATATATATTATAGTAAGTCTAGCGTCTATTCTAACGATTCTTTAGGCGAGGTTATTATAAAGAAGATTAGGTAGTAATCTTAGATCTACGACCCTACTATTAGACGTAATTAACTAGCTCTAAGAATAGATTACTAGAAGGGAATACTTCTAGAGTTTATCCGTTATTATTACCTATTTCTTCTTCCTATTCTTAACTATTACTATACTAATTACCTTACTTATTATACTAATCTCTCTAATCTCCTTTAACTATTCTATTATCCTTATAACCTAAGTCTATTATAGGCTCGTAGAAGAAATTAGGCTTATCTATTCCTCTATAATTTATAGGAATAGTATTTCCTATACTTCTTATATTCCTTATCGATAGTCGCTAAGGATTCGAATACTATAAGAGATCTCGTATATCTACTATTCTTTTATTTACGTTTCTAGTATACTAGTTACTATAGATCTAAGATTAGTTCCTAAAGGTTTAGCTCCTAGACTATAATCGCTACTATTAGTTAGGATACTATCGGAAATTACTAAAGTTATTAAAAGGATTATTACTTTAGTAAAAAGGCGTACGTCTAGTATTATTACGAGGCCTAGAGGAAAACTCTAGATCTATAAACCTACCTTCTACTAGTCTATCGTATCTATTAAAATTTAACTTACTATTATAGAAGTTAGAGGTCCTACTACTAGGAGGATATAGCTTAGTCTATATTATATAATAAGCTTATATTATATCGATTAGAGTCTAGTAGATCTAGCTAGTAGTTAGAACTTCGAGGTCGTTATAGAGTTCTAGTACGACTTTTCGATATACTAGATTAATCTAGCTAGTAAGCGACTCTATACTACTCTACTACGTAAGGTATATAATATTAATAATATAAGAACTAATAGAGCGGCGCGTCGCGACTTCCTCGATATAATATCGTTCCGATTCTAATTTACGAATAGCGACTAGTAGATCTAATCGGAACTATATTTAATAAGGCTACTTTCTAGTTTTCGATATCTAGGCCCTTCTAAAGAGCGAAGCGATAAGTATTAGTAAGGGCGTATATATACTATTATAATATAGAATCTTAGAGATAATAGAAGAGGGATAGATATAAGGTTTAAGCTAAGTATTCTCTAGCTTATATTACTATATCGAGTCGAGTAGTAAATGCGAATACGTCGCGGTAATAAGTAGTATTATCCTTATATACTATAGAATCCGAATCCCTATCCTCTCTACTATTAATAAGATCCTTATTAAAGTAACTAATTAACTTAGGCTTAAACTTCTAAGGACTAGAATCTATACTAGAGTACTCCGACGGAGGACTATTATATAGAAGACTATCTCGCTAGAAGCTATTTTATAGAGGACTATAGCCCCGGTTAGTAGGAAACCCTAGATCTATCTAACTATTTCTCCGATATAGAAATTAGTTAGTAGATCTAAGATTAGAGATCGAGTTCTCGTTACTTACTAGATAGGATAGATACTTAGATCTATCTATTCTACTATATAGTATATAGAAGTTAGGCGGCGGTTTAAATATAGTAGCTCGACGAGTAGGCTAACTCTAATTATATAAACTATTTACTTATAGCTAGTTATAGTCTATTCTTCTATTTATCTATTACTAACCTACGCCTCTCTACTATCTAGCTACTATATACTACTAGATATATAGTATAACCCTAGGTCCGGTAGCGTTCCTATTACTATTATTTTAAGCTATTTTATCTTATATAACTAAGATAAGTTAGAGGATAGCTTTCTTTAGCTTATCGATCTTTATATCTATAGCGACGATATTACCGGTATTAGTAGTAGTATTATTATTACTTATAGGTATAGGCTATCTAGTAGACATAGGGTTTACCGATAGATTCTAGTTCGAGCTTATAGCTAGTAGGCGCGGACTATTAAGAAATAGATAGTTAATACGAGAAGTATCGATCTTATATAGGTTCTTAGATATAGATAGAACTAGACTAGTAGCTATAGGTAGTACTAGTCTAGCGATATCCTTACTTCTAGCCTTTATAGCTTCTTTCCTACTATCTTTATAGGCCTCGCGGATCTTATCTTCTATAGATTCCTATATCTCTCGTATACTAGTTTATATAGCTTTATACTCTTTAGCTATTTACTCGATTAACTAAGCCTTTAGGTTAGTACAGCTAGCCTTATATCTATTTAGACTATTCTTAGGAGCTAGTAGATATTAAGATATCTTATTAGCTTAATCCTCTTTAGAGGAGGAAAGAGAACTACTAATATAATAACTCGATATAGAGATTACTATTAGAGGCTTCTTAGAGCTAGGATCTCGAACGGTCGGCTTATAATAAGATCTAAAGTACTCGAATCCGCTAGTACTACTAGTCGGTAGATTAATCGTAAATAGAACGCTCTTACGTCTACTACTACTAGTTACTATAGGAGTTTCCTCTACTATAGCTAAGAGGTCTCGAGTCTTCTAAGTAGACTTAGAAGGAATCTAATACTTCCTTTAACTATACTAATTATTATCTAAAGCTAACCCTTCTATAGTAGACTTATAGTATTCCTCTAGCTAGCGAGTAAAGTACTTACTCTATATCTAGTCTTAAGTTAGCTAGTCTACTTTCTATATAGTAAGACGAGCTAAATTAGGTATAGAAACCTAAGTACTAATAATCTCTAAACGAGTTAGAGGCTTTAGTACTTAATCCTAATCTTCTATATTATTAGTAGACTTAGCGTTCCTTAATACTAATCTTAATCTATAGAAGGGAGCCTCGATAATTAGTTCGTTATACTACTAAGTAATAGTAGTAATATAGTATTTAAGATCTCCTAGAAAGATTCCTATAGGGTACTTATAGAGCTTCGAGAAGGCGAGAAAGTTATAAGTATTAGAGACTAGGTAGTCGTATTCTTCTTAGTTCTTAAGTAATTTATAGTCTTCGAAGACGGCTACTATAAGCTCGATATCTAGTAATACTATATAGACCTAAGATATATAACTAATTCGAGGTCTTTCTATAGTCGTAAGAACGACGACTTTAGTTTAGATTAATAAAAGCCGTTCGGTAGACTTAATACTAATATCTATACTAGTAGCCTAGATCTATAGCTTATATAGTAGTAACGTTAATATCGTTACTCTCGCTAGTATATATAATAGTCGAGGATATAGTTAATATTATAGCTTCGATCGAGTAGTAGATATAGAGACCTTTATTTTAGTAAAGGAATCTAAGGGAGGTACTAAGGATCGTATCTATAACTACTTATAAGCTTTAGAGGTCGCTTCCTTTAGTAAATAAGGGTATAAATAAAGGCGATTCGAGTATATTAGGCGGCGGGAGATAGTAGATTTCGGTATATATTCGAGGCTTCGTAGATCTAAGGTTTACTACTAAGTAGTTATCGTATATAGTATATATACCGACTTAAGTAGTACGGAAAGTTAGTATAGAATAGATCGAGGGGATAGTTCTACGATACTAGAGGACTCTATATTAGCGGATTAGTAGGCGCTTAGTATCTAAATAGTCCGTATAGAGACGGTTAGTACTAAAGGCTAGTTTCTAGTAGTAAAGCTACTAGTTTATTATAGTATTAAATTATAGAAGTATATTATCTTATTCTAAGTCTATCTACTATAGAAGAAGATAGGTATCTATAGATATATACCTATCTAAGTAGTACCTATAATACTTATACTTCCTTTAATAATATCTTCTTTTATTCTATAATCTTAAGAATATTAGTATTTTTCTTAAAAGAATCTAGAATTCTCTAAATATAATAGTTCTAGATCTAGTTCTTATTTCTCTTAATAGTACTATATAGATCTATAGAAAGAATAGAATTACGAATAGCTAAAGTAGAGCTAAAACTAGTAAGTCGAGATATAGTTAGTATTAGAATTAGTTAGTTTCGAGGAAGTCTAAGAATCTAGAAGATTATATAAGAGGAAAAGAATAAGTACTATATTAGAGTAACTATTAGAATATATAGTCTAGTTAGTTACCTAGTAGGAGATACTAAGGTAGGCTAGATTATATAATAATAATTATATAACTAATCTAAGCTAATACCTTTTAGGTTTAGCTCTAACCTATAGATAATAATAATATACTTACTATTCCTACTTTAGCCTCTACTATTCCTTATAGCTTCTATTATAGTTTATAATCTATTTATACCTATTAGCCCTCCTTAGCTCGATAGTAACTAGTAAAGAAATAAAGAGACTAGATAATTATACTAAGAAATAGTAAGATTATATAGTAATCGACTATAAGGGAAATTATCTAGATTTTAATAGATACGAGACTTATAACTAGGTTCTAAGTAATCGAAGTATAGGCCGGTTTTAGTAAGCTTAATAGTATAATATTAGTTACGAATTATATAGAAGTAATAGATATCTATAGTATAAATAGCTAGTATATTCTAGTTATTATATTATAATACTAGCGAAACTAGCTTCTTATATAACTATAAAGACTTTATAGTACTTAATATAGGTTTCGTAGGATTTCGTAAAAGTATAATCTAATACTTATAACTTATAAAAAAGATATAGACTCTAAATATCTAAAGACTATATAGAAGATATTATATTATAAAAACTATAGAAATCGTAAAGATCGTAAAAGTCGTAATAGAAACGCGTCGCGCGTCTTATATAGTATAGTATACTTATAGTAGTAACTTAATAGATATAATAAAATATTATAGCTAAAATAAGTAGATAATTTAGTAAATAAGTTATTATATAGTTCTATAAAGAGTTACTAAGAACGAGGCGACTATATTAGCCTTCTTACTAATAAGAAAGTATAAATATTAGAATATATTCGTAATATACTAACTATATTATATCTATTTTATAAATAGAAATAGAAGAATAAAAAGAAGAATAAGATACTAGTACTAAAAATATAACTATAAGTATATATATATAAGATAATAGATATAAGCTAGCTATCTACTATTATATCTAAGTAAATATATTATACTATAATTATCTATCTAACTACTATTATTATTATATATATAGAAGAATATAAAATATATAGTTTATACTTTAAGTATATATAGTACTATAATAGCTTAGAATTAGATTAGCTTTAAGAATATATAAAGATCTAAAAATTAGAGATATCTACGTATTATAAATACTATACTATATAGTTAGATATAGATAATATAAATATAGAAATATATAATAATAGTAAGTAAGAGGCCTATATTAATAGCTAGAATAGCCTTCTTAGAGAGGGAGAGTAGGAAAGGGTTAAGAACTACTAAAGGTCAGGTCACGTGTTCAACCTACCAAGATACGAGATAAGATACTTCCGGCTTCTACCTGTTCTTAGACTTAGATATCTACCAACCCTTACAACTATCTTTCTAAGACATTCATGGCTAGTCTCTTCTCCTCCACAGCTTTGACGCTCATACCATCGCTCAAAGGTCCAGTGGAGATCGTTTCCTCGACCAAAATAGAAGAGTGTCCACAGCGCAGTCTTCAGCTTTTCCTTGGCATTGATGTTCACGATGTTTAGCCGGTATATGGCCCACTCTGTTGCTTCGCCCACTGCACAGTTGTGTCCAAGAATACCATACTGGTGGAGTTCAACACTATACGAAGAAGAGGCTGTAACGAAGATGATAGATGGCAAGGGGTAGATGGAGCTGTATATAATGCGGATCGAACATCCAATCGAAGTCTACCATCACCATCATTCAAAGCCCCGACCGAGCAGGACACTATCGAATCTCGAAACGCACGTCACCGCCTGAAGCTGAATCCAATGCAACACCTCACCCTGATCTCAACCCTCCTCGCCCTCACCGGTCTCAGCCAAGCCAACACATGCACAGTCTGCCGCGACGGTTTCAGCATTAACCACATCAAAGTCACAGCAGATAACATCCTCGACGTCCCAGGAATTTGCGGTGGTCTATGGGACAACCTTAAACGTTTTTCAGATTGCTCCACTCCTTCTGCGACTTCATGTGGTGGAGGCGAATCAGGAGTTACTGGATCTCTAGAATGGAAGTTCGCTGCTAGCCAATATTGTAATCCGGGAATGGTGGAATCGACATGGTGGGAGGCGACGAAGAATGATTTTGGAGGGATTGAGTGTGTGGAATCGAATACGATTGCGGTGAGTTGTCCGGAGTGAGCTAGTGCGTCTGAGGCGAAAAGCAGTGGAAGGCAACGAGGGTTTGCTGGCTTTGGTTTTGTAGGCGACAGGTCGTTGCATGAGGTGCTAGCTTTTGCTGGTCGTTCAGATATTTGACGCGTACTGGCTTGGCTTGTATAGTTCTTGTGGGGATGGCTCCTAAGCAGAGTTCAGAGCCGCGCTGGTTAGCCTCCCTCTTCTTCATCCCTCCAGAGACTCTCCCGAATGTAATTCATTTGGTTGCCTTCCGCAATGATCCAGTCTGCGTAGTAGTCCTCGAGCAGATTTTCGATCCCGGCGCTCTTCACCTGCTCAACAAGACGCCCGATCTTGTCTGCAATACTCGTGTCGTCCTTCCAACAGCTAAACTGGAGACAATAATCCTGTATACTGAAGGTCACAATGATGCTCCAGCCCTTGTCTGCTCTCACTCTGGGATCTCCGTTCTCCCAGAAGTCCTCCTCTTGAATGACATCAACGTATTCACGATTGATGAGCCTGTTGCACGGAAATGTGACTTTTAGGAGATCGAGTGACGAGGATATCTTTGACTGCAGGGAGCGCAGAATGAATTCTAGGTCCGAAAGGTGACTGTATGTATTAATCTGGAGGCATTTCATAGAGAGTGGCAGGTCAGATATGCTCAACGAACGGGAGTCCCATTGAGATGTGCCTGTCAGAATGTCGGAGTCTAGCTCTAGATATTGCATCCTTTCGAAAGTACGAAGGTTTCCAATGGGTTTGTTGTCTTGCAGTAAGGGCCGATCTTCTTGAGAAGTCCTGATGGTCAGCCTTTCCAGGTGTGCCGAATGCTCCTCCAATGCCGCTAGCAACTGTTCACCATCCAGATTTCCGTTCGGACGCTCGATGTCAAGCTCAGTCAAGTTCTTGCATGATCCAATCATGCAAGTTACGCTGGAAGTATCGACCGTACAATATTCCAGGGTAATCTTGCAAATGTTGCTCGTGCTAGGCAGTGGAGTGGTTACCGAGGCGGATGACTTGCAGAAGGCCGACAATATCACTTCTTCCAGTAGAGGTAGTCGCAAGAGCTGTCTTTGAATGTCGTAGGTCGTACACTGTACTTGCTCGGATGAACTCCGCAGCCTGAGTTTCCTCAAAACTTGGAAGCTTCCATTATCGCGGGCGAGGATGCTGCCTAAGCACTGTGCCAAATTAGGACAGCATGAGCACAGCCATTTTCCTTGCCCACACTCTGCGCGACTGCGTCTGCTGGTATCCGCCAGTTTCAGGTCCAGAGACCTGACATTAGTTGCCAATGCGAGGATTAAAGCATTCTGTGCTGTTGGGCAGCCCCGCATGAGGCTTTCTAGAATTTCAGCATGAAGATCTGTGTTCCCGGTGGATTCCAATAAGGCATTGTGTGACCGGAATTCTCCGAAAGAGGGGGCCTTTTTGGCCTGCATCACATGTTCGCCGAGCCTAAGATGTTTAATGAGACGTGCGAGGTCGGGCTTTCCACAGAGTGTTCGCAAGAACTTTCGCACGATTGGCTTCTTCAACTGGGTGATATCGACTTCCCGGTACAGACATGGCTTGGTTGCCTCATATAATGCCTTGCTGACTAGCGATGTTCTGCAAAGCACATTGAGCCGGTGTTGAGCATGGTTGTATTTGGGAAGTTCTTCGCAGAGGGACTGAGCATCAACAAATTCGATAATGTTGCCAAGAAGTTCCGGAGGCAGCTGATCCAGCGTAAGCCTTCGATCGGCGTTATCTTGACCTGACATCCTTTCCGTTGGTGGTTTGTCTCTGCGCATCTTTCCTCCCATGTCTTGTTCTCGGAAAGGAGATCATCACGTCGCGGTGGTAGGTGCTCAATATGCAGCCAGGGGTTCACGGGCCGAATGCCGGACCAGGCTCGGAACCATCCTTCTGTAGCGTGTGTGAGCTATATTATACAAAGTTTCTAGTGTATCCTCACAGGGCTGGACTCGGTGTGATCTGAAGGCGAAAAGCTATCGCAATCCAGCTTTTGGAAGAACGCATTCGATCAAGCCTCAAGCTCTACCCTAGCCCGCAGACCTCTCTCAATCATCACCTCATGCCACTGACGAACCTCACGATCACTGCAGTTGTCACGCAAGTGCTTCATACCAATGATTATCCAGAACTTGCACCAAGGCAGATGTCTCAAGCCATCGAGGAAAACCTGCTTTGCTTTGGTCTCGCCCTTGGGCCTCCTCAGTTCCCATTTGAACCATAGCATCCACAGTGCCGACGAATGCCTCACACCGCTGTCCATGTCGAGCAGTGCTTTGGAAAAAGTGGCCCGGACCGCGTTGACAGTTGTCCCGTACGTCTCATTCCGATGTATTTCTGAGATGAGCCTATGCGACCACTCAATCGCCGTTGGTTTCGTGGTACTGTGCTTTTGCTCTTCGAACACAGTGCGTAGGCGATCTTGTGTTTGCAGGCGTTGATATACATCGAGCAGAATACTGTTGCTTGGATAGAAGCGGAGGCTGGACTCACACTCTTGACGCAAGACTGCGGGTCTGTATTGCTTTTGGCAATCGAGGTGATACACGATCAGATTCGCCTTGTACTGGTGGATGAGCTCGCGAGTGTCGGATGTAGCGTTCTGCTTCGAGACAATGCCATCGTAGCATTGATAGACGGCGATGGCTTTCGTGATATCGCTATTCTCAGCAAGATAGGCGAGCCACGCCAGTAAGTCAACATAGATAGCAGCAGGCTGGGAATGACCTGAGAGCATCGCACGATCGAAACCGGACTCGAGCTCTCGCTGCATCTTCAGACGTTGTGCCTTACCCTCCGAAGTCGGGACATCGTTGGATACGGGAAGAAGTTCCCGCAGTGCTTTCTTGACATCGTTTCGCCGCACATTGGTCACAAGCCTGCTATGCCAGAGGAGTACCAGATCATCTCTCAAACCGAAACTGCTGCTCATATCTAGCGCAGTCTTCCACACCATGTCAGCTTTCTCGGCACTGGGCATGGAAGCTTCGACCATAGCATAAGCATTATACAACCGCAAGCTTGATGGCTTGCCTTTGAGCAAACGTTTGGCAAGCTTTCGGGCTTCCTCTGGGAAGAGATGCTGTTTAAAGGCAATATAGTACTCCGCCAGGTGATCGACATCCGTGCGCAGTTCACCACTCACCGATCCTGCGAAGGCTTCCAGCACTCTGTCGACGAATCGGGGCAAGGTTTCATCATGGGTCTCTTTTACCAAAGCCTGGAAATGTTCAAAACCGCTTTGGAAGAGACTTGTTGTCGTTTCGAGTCGCGCTCGAAGCTTATCAGCGCAATTCGGCTCGCAAAAGAGAACTGCAAGACCACTAGCAAGATGAGGATCTCGCGAGTGTGAGAGGTCTTGTCCAAATGATGGAACATTTGGTAGGTTCATAAACTTCAGGAATGCGTTTACGAGAGATGCTTTTGGTACATCCAGATCCACGAGACTCTCGCGAATATCGCTGAACATCACATGTCGAAAGGGGTCAGTGACAGAATCGTCATCCATGGTCGCTGGAAGCACGAGGCGGCCCAATAGTCTGACATCCTCGTCTGCAAGATGGCGTATAGACGTCGCAGAGTCTACCATGTTCTTCTGCCCAGTTGGCAGTGCACGAGCCGCAGAAGGCTGTTTCTCATGCGCCCTGCTCCAAGTCGGCGAGTGTTCCTCGCCAATCCTAGGCACCTCGCTGTCCCAGTACTCCTCGAAAGAGGAAATTTTGGCTTTTGACGTAGCTCTGACAAATTCTGCAGGCATGAATAGGTGGTATTCCAGCATGGCCTGCCAGCTCGCAATTGCCAGCTCATCGAAACCGGCATCTCTCAGGAAACTTGTGTAGCGGAGGAACATATACACTGCAGTGGCTCCCACCTCTTCTCGTCGCTGACTGTCGCTCGCAGCTTGGGAGTCATGAAGCAGGCGCAGACATCGGATATATGCAGTTTTGCAAACCTCATAGCGGAAAGAGCGCGAGTTGTCTTGAACAAAGTCAAGATACTTGGTCCAAAGCACGATGCTTGCAGAGCATTCTTTCAAAGCCTCATGCCACTTGGCATCAAGTTTTGCACCATCCCAGATGTGTCGGCCTTCTTCGATGATGGCAAGAAGCAGCTCTTCTCGACCAGCCTTGCTTTTGACGATGTGTTTGGACGCCTCGTTGAGAATTGAAAGGCATAGATCTGATAGCGCTCTTCTTTCCGACGTTGAGAAAGAAGCTACATCGGGAGAGCCATTGGTACGCACAAGATTTGCTTGATGCTCAGCAAGAGCGAGCCAGGCACTGAGATCTGTCGCATTGGCCTTAGCCTGCTTTGACAACACGGAACTTTGCTGGCGAACGAGGAGGTTCACTTCCTCATCGGGCGCCGCATCTGAATCGGACCCTTCCTCCATATCTTCATTTACAGAAGACGATACTGTCTTGGCTTTGCCCTCGATCGAACGGTAATCAACCGTGTCAATTCGCAACCCCTCGGGCGACTCTTCGCCGCGTTTCCTTTTGCGCAGTGCAGAAAGGTAGATGAGATCGTCATTCTTGGAATCTGTTTCAATACTAGCTGGAATGACAAGACGAAGCTTGGTGTTCTGTGCTTTACCAGCATTGGAGATGAGAGCTCGTGGCTGCCTTGCAGACCTTCGATTCGGGTCGATCAGAACAGTTTCTTTCTCGGTGCTGGCCTCGCGATCAATCTTGGTCGCAGGCAGCCCTACTAGGAAGCCGAATCCAACCCGTTTGTGCTGTGGGACGCTATATCGATGAAGGCTACCATACTCAACATTCTTGGCATCACCTCTCCGGTCGATCAGAAACAGGTCCGACTCCTCAAACTCCTCTGGTCTAAATGGCCGCGGAATATCTGAAGATTGGTGCCGATCTCTGCCTCTGTAGTCCTCATCATGTCGATGGTGACGATCGCGGTGATCCTGGCTGGATTTTCTATGGTGACGCTCACTGCGGTGCTGCCTGTGGGCAGAGTCATGCTTCTCGCGTTCCCTCGACTCGGGTTTGATACCTGCCCTTGGACTCCGGTGGCGTGGCCTCGCTACAGGTTCGCGGGTTGACCGGTCGGAATCTCGGCGGTCATTGAAGTCTTCTAGCTTTCCTGAAGTTGATCTCTTCTGGTCAGTCGAGGTATCAGGATACTTGTTCCGCTCAGAGTCGTTATGGGCGCCAGGTGTAGCCAATTTTGGCTTCGCCTTGAAGCTTGTGAACTTGGGTATGGAAGTCATTTTGGCCTCACGACATTCTGCTATCGCCACAATTAGTCTTATGCCACTTGCGAGTTTCCGCTCATACTTACCTGGAGAACGCAGGAACACGCGTAGTGACGGATGTGAATATTATATGGCTGCGGAGCAGAGCTTGGCCCGAACGTCCCGCGGCTTTGAGCGCTGACTGTCAAGGAAGCGAAGCTTTGAGCATTTGATGAATTCCAGCAGCGACGCGCACACTTCGACAGCGACAGCGCTACACTGCGGAGAAGGTGGGAGTGAGTAGCCAGTGTACTAAATATGGCGACTGCTCTCCAACAGCAGTTGGCTGCCATCGCGGCCAACAGCACACATCAACTCGATCTCAAGGCGCAGAAAGCTCGCCATGGCAAATCGCTCCTCTTCGACCCGCGAGACGCTTCGACGCAGACCTTCGATAGCATATACCAACTATGCTTGGAGGGCTTCGAAGAGCTGTGCCAGCTCGATGCACGATTCAGACCGTTTTCCCGAAATCTGTTCAGCGAACAGAGCAAAAGCGAGGATCGCACGAGCATGACAGCCAAGGAAAATGCTGAGCTAGACAAAGTGATAGAGCGCTTTCTAGGACTGCTGGGAGGAAGACTGCTTTTGAAGCCAGCAATGAAGGCGGCCGAGTGGCTTGTGCGAAGGTTCAGAGTGCAAGAGTACAACACAGAAGCTGTGCTCTTCACTTTTTTGCCCTACCACTCGTCGTCCATCTTCACAGCACTGTTGTCTATTCTCCCAGATCAACTGCCGCCGACCTTTCGATTTCTTCACCCATATGTCACACAGCACATTCAGAATCCACCCCGACACGCGATCGTTGTGGCTGCGAGCAGTGTATCCGCCTTCTTCACAGCATTCAGTCAATACGTGCTCAATGTTGCCAAAGCAAAGCATCATTCCGCTCCGCTGCTCGGATTTTGGGCGAGTATTACCGCACAGGCAGTGAATGGTATGATCGATGCTACTCGATCAGGCAGAGAAACGATTCGAAGACAGAAGGAGGAGAATTTGTTGCTGAAAGTTCTGCCCATCCTGCAATCCGCTCTGAGCATTAAAGGTGTTCGGGAACTATACCTCGGATCATGCATGATAATGACGATTATGGCGACGAAGGCATCCTTGAGCGAAAAGGTGCTGAATGCCATGATGGAGGCGGTCGCAATTGGCTGGACTGAGCAAACAGTGGAAGATGGCATTGTGTGTCTTGCGGTCCTGGCTGAAGAGAAGCAGCAACTCATGCTTTCCAAGGCCACTTTCCGTGCGCTGCTGAAAGAAGACGAGCTTCTAGCGACCATAGAGCATATCAGTGCTAAGTACCGTGTTGAGAAACTACTCATGGGCATTGCTGTTAGCGCGATTGATTCGTTGGCACAAGGTGAACGCGCAGAGGCATCGGCCGTTCTGACTGATCTCCTCATATCTGATTCGTTGCCTGTAGAAGGCAAACTGCTGGTGTTGGAGAGTGCCGTAAGCAGAGCTTCCGAGCTTCGTTCTTCTGAAAACGGTAACGTCGGTAGCCAAGCAATAATGGCAGCCGTGACTTCCAGCGCCAGTGAAAAAGAGGTGGCTGGTCTACTACAACAATCAACGCAGAAGGCTGGCATCAATCTCGCTCAACTGGACTCGGACCTTGCTCTGCAGATACAACAGGGCACAAGTGCGGATGAAGATGAAGAAGCCGAGCCTGAACCTATGCTTATCGATGATGGCCCGGAGATTGATGAGAATATGAGCAAGATTTCTTTGGCTGATCTCCCAGCCTTGCCTTCCCAGGACAATTCATTCCTGGATGGCAAGCAGCAAGCAATATTCAAAGAATATGCCTCTGCTTTCAGCAAGGTAGTACCTGCCAAAAAGGACCTTGAATCGCTGCTCAACACATCTGCGCTTCAGAAATCAAACGCCTCGGGACAGCCAAATTTGTTTTCTTTCCTGGCTCAAGTATGGACAAGCGAGCTTCCGTCGTCAGCCAAATCAAAAGCTTTGCAGGTCGCTCGCGATGTCATTGAACAGCTCGTCCAGCAAGATCTTGTGGTCGATCTCCAGGCTCTGATTCCATATCTAATCTCAGCTCTCGCAGATCCTGCACGCTCAGTACGTAATGCAGCAGCCGCAGTTTGCATTAGTCTGGAGGCCATCTACCGAACGGCAAAGAAGTCAAAAGGCGATGCGAAGGTCTGGGCCAAGGCCGAGATCTATGGAAAGGAGAGCTCCAAAGTACATTGGCTAACTCAAACGGATGCTCACAAATTCCTTTCGGACGCGTTGATACCGATCCTCGAAGACTGCGTCGTTGACCAGACCTACGTGGTACAGGCCTTAGCCGACACCATCAATGCCCCTTCCGGCGCCACCAGATCAGATCGCAAGGAACTCAAGCAAGCCTCGCGCACTGCGCTGTTCTCTAGTATGGCGAGTCATGTTGTTCTCACACCAGCCATTCAAGTCAAGTCACGTCTCCTAGAGATTCTCAAAAAAGTCGGCAAGGCGGCCGGCTCGTCGAGGACACAAATCCTGCTCCCTTACATCAAAGATTATCTCGGTCAATCTGCTTCCCCTGCAGATCACGACTTATGCAAGACGCTTGTGTCTAATGTCTCGAGCCGCAGCTCAGATGAGATCCAATTTCTGAAAGCACTGGCATCTGGAGAGGTTAGCTCCATACCGGAGCGCTGTGGCCTCGGCTTCTCACGACTTCGCCATCTCTGGTCTAGCATGAAAGAAGCGGCTCAGGACGATCTCGTTGACTGGTTAGTCTCCTCCAGTCTCGACGTTGGCGCCTTAGAAGAACTTCAAACAGGTGCGACTGAGACACTCAGAGCTTTGCAACTGCCAACCCGCACTCTCGTTCATCTGGTCGAGAGTCTGCCTAGTGTCCCGGAACTCCAGGATCAACCGCCATCAGCCAAGAAACGAAGGACTTCAGACGTTGCAAAGCCTGGCAGCATCGACAAGCAGAAGCTCAATCTTGCCATTAGGAAAATCACGTTTGTTCTAGAATTGGTGGAAGGTGCAAAACCAGAGAAGCATCCTCGATTATTGAAGGGTCTATTCTACCTTCTGAGTGAGCTGCATCACTATAAGAGCTCGCTGGAGTCGGAGCTGGTCTACCTACAAGGTCTGCTGATCAACAACCTGCTTTCGGTCGTCAATGGACTCGTCTCCACTCCATCTAAAGACGCAGACAAATCTGTCATCAGAGCAGATCTAATTGTGGAGTGCGTCAGAACGACATCGAGCACCCAGGTCCATCAAGCAGCCTTGGTCTTGATGTCCGCATTGGCTTCCTGGGCGCCAGATCTTGTCTTGCACAGTGTCATGCCATTGTTCACGTTCATGAGCGCCACCATCCTTAAGCAAGGCGACGACTACAGCGCGCATGTCACGGATCAAACTGTTTCGCAAATCATTCCACCCTTGGCGGCCTCCTTGAAGAAGAGAGGTAAAGATCTGATTTCTGGCGCCGCTGAGCTTCTTCTAAGCTTCACCGCTGCATTCGAGCACATCCCTCTGCATCGCCGAGCTGGGCTATTCCACAATCTAGTGGAGACTCTTGGCGCTAAGGAGTCGCTATTCGCCATTGTAGCCATGCTCATTGAGCGTTACCCGGATGATCCGACAGCACTTTCGTTTGTCTCATCTTTGATGGAAAGATTTGCGCCGTCCACGCAACTGATCGCCGTCCAGCAAGTTCTCGATTTGGTGTTCGACACACTCAAGACGAAGCGAGCACTGTCAGATACTATACTAGGATATGCAGAGAAAAATGTGGAGCAGGCGACTGCTTCGACCGCGGTGCTTATGGAAGGAATGGCATCCACACTCTCCAACGGAGCACTGCGGAAACAGCTTGCTAAGGAGCTGAAGAAGGGAGGTGATGAAGCTAATGCTCTGCGCAACAGCTACTCTGTGATCCTTGAGAAGGCTATGCAGCTTGAGCTTCAGCTCAAAGCCAACGAGCAGCTCAGCGACAGTGCCACGAATGTTTTGACATCGCTGCTCGGACTCATGCCGACTAGCGACTTCATCGAAGCTAGCGGCACTCTCATGCAGGCAGGCTCTGACGAGATTCGTCGCCAGGTCTTCTGGTCATTAGAACAGCGTGTGAAGGCCGCCAAGCGCGGAGATGCTGCCCTGCAGAAGGTTTTCATAGAACTGTTGCCGCAATGCGCGCTTTTCGTCGCTCATAGTCAGCCCGTTCAGACCAGACTCGCTGCGATCAAATGCATTGACTGCATCGCCGATAGATTTGGAAAGACTGATCGCGCATCAGTCTTCAGCGTGGCTCAGCAAATCGCTGGTAAGCACGCGCTAGGCGCTGGTAGTGGAGAGCAGGGTCTCAGGATGACTTCCATCCTCTGCTTGGCCAGCATGATTGAAGTTCTTGGAGATGAGTTCATACCAATTCTGCCAAAGACTTTGGAGACCATCACTCAATACATGGACGAAGCGCACCGCGATGACGAGGATGAGCAAGATACAGAAATGCTCGATGCAGGCTTCAGCTTTGGTCTGGCCGTTCTCGATCACATCCCGTGGATGTTGTCTGGTCAGTACTTGAATCGTCTGGTTGCTCTTGCTGCTGCTTCTGGCGACACGCAGGCACTAAGCTTCTCATCTTTGGCCGCGAGGAAGATATCCGCCGACAGCTTTTTTGCTGCTATAAGAGACACGTGGGAAGAAGTCGTCACGCTGTCGACTAAGCAGGATGAAGATGTAGCGCTCCACCATGTCGGAGCGCTGCGCCAAGCCGTCCAGCATCACACAAGGGCCACAATCTCGAAGAACTTCCAGGTCGTTTCCGAGCTTTTGCTGCAAGCTCATGACCTTCGACGAATCCTCATGGAAGCCGACGCCGAAAATGATACGACCGAGCTTTCAGAGCTGGTGATCGCGACGACTATGGATACAGTCCTGAAGCTGAATGATGCCACGTTCCGGCCGTTCTTTGTACGGTTCAACGAATGGTCTAGCGGTCGCAAAGGAGGACTCGCTTCCACTCTGCGAAAGACAAGCTTCTTTAGCTTTGCTCTCGCTTTCTTTGGGCAGCTCAAGTCTCTTGTGACCAGCTACGCAAGTTATCTAATCGAAGACGCTGTCTCGCTCCTCCAATCTCTGCCGCCGACTTCTCAACACGAACGTGAGCTGCTGGAAATAGTCCTGGGCGCTCTGGCCAGTAGCTTCGCGAACGACCAGGGCGACTTCTGGCAATCACCAGATCATTTCAAACCTATCGCGGAGCCACTGATCGGTCGCCTTCAGCTCGCTGCAAAGACTGATGCCACTCAGCACATTATTCCTGCCATTGTCGAACTTGCTGCTGCTGTGCAGTCGCCAGACCTTCACAAGGAGATGAACCGGATGATCATGGCCTACATGCGTCATGAAGACGCCGCCGTTCGACTGGCCGCTGTCAAGTGCGAGAGAGCCTTGACAGATAGGCTGCATATTGACTGGCTTCACTTGCTTCCAGAAATGCTTGCATTCATCTCGGAACTGCAAGAAGACGATGATGGTCTAGTGGAGAGGGAGACGCTCAGATGGATCCACCAGATTGAAGAGGTCACGGGCGAGTCGCTTGATAGTATGCTGCAGTAACGGCAACTCCCAAAAAGGTGCGCTGCTTTGCAAGTGAACATACCAGCAGAGTCTCTCCAATCTATTAAAATTCCAGTCTCTTCGTTCTGAACCAGTAACTGACCAATAATTTTCTCGCCTAACCTCCTGCTGGTCATACAGCATTGTCTCTCTGTATCGATTGAACTTGGGGCATTCTTATCGACGTGGAGATATTCCGCGATCATTTGTCATAACAGCCAGCGTGAAATGATACTCTGGGGCAATACATCAGATCAATGCCCTACTCTCCGCGGCAGCCACAGGATTCGTCTGTATAGCACTTGTGGGAATCTAGACCCTACGATGATACCCCACAAATGAGTGCAGATCACCTTGATGTTCCTGATCGTGCTGATCACCGCTGATGATGAATAGTGCAAACCTTCTTCCCTTGAAACGTCAGTGGGGTGGAGGGGTCAATGGATATCACGGATAAAATATGTTGGAAACACTTTGCTTCCCTTCGACGACTTACATCGAAACCCATAATCCTATCCACATCGAATCGCAAATATGTCTACCAAGCCATTGAAGCTGTACGGCCACGTCCAGGGACCAAACCCATGGAAGGTTGCTATTATCCTTGAGGAGCTCGGTGTTCCTTACGAGACAGAGTACATGGACTTTGGCGACTTGAAGAAGGAGCCTTTCATTAGCAAGAACCCGAACGGCAGGACTCCTGCTTTGGAAGATCCAAATACTGGAATCACGACGTGGGAGGTATGTCAATTGAAGCCGTCATGTGTTGTGTTGAGCATTGACTGACAAGATCGACAGTCCGGTGCAATCATCGACTACCTCCTCGATGTTTACGACAAGCAGCACAAGCTGAGTTACACCGAGTCACCTCAAAAGTACGAACAAATCTGCTGGAGAGACTTCCAAATGTCCGGCCAAGGACCATACTTCGGACAAAAGGCTTGGTTCACTCACGTACGTTCCACATCCGCCCATTCAAAGCATCCACTAACCCTCACTCCATAGTTCCACTCGGATAAGGGCATCACATCAGCCATCGAACGCTACGGCAAGGAGATCGATCGTGTCCAAAGTGTCATCGACGCCCATCTCACCAAGACCGGTAACGAGTACTTGTGCGGCAACAAGGTTTCGTACGCGGATCTGATGTTTGTGCCTTGGAATGGCATGCTGGGATTCATTCATCCCGACTTCGAGAAGGAGTGGAAGAGCAAGTATCCTAAGAGTTATGAGTGGAATCAGAAGTTGATTGCCCGGCCTGCGGTTAAGAAGTGTTTGGATGAGAAGGCTAAGAAGATGGGTGGTGGTTAGATCGGTAGAGGATAGGTTGGAGTAGAGCAATCAATACAGGACTGTTTCTCGATGAGTGATGACGCATTGATGATATCAGGATCGTCTCTATACAGCGTAGGATGTACATCACTGTCTTTCTGCCAATATTGGAAGTCATAGTGACAACTGAGAACGAATTTCACGAACAAGAACAGTACCGATCATGTCAGGAACAGCACCAACCCACAACGATCCAACAAACACCAGTCGAGGAGGTGGCCTTCAGAAGGAACCAACAGACAGCACTAGAAGCCAAACATCGTTCGCATATCGCATATCCCTAGCTTCCCTATTAAAGCTAACATTCCATACCTAGAAACATGCTCGACGAAGAGAAAGGGGGAAGTGTAGTCGATAAAAACATCGGCGAAGCGATCGACGCAGGAAAGAACCAGAAGCAAGGTCTCACGAACAGAGTCGACGATCTAATCAATGGAACTCCGGGAAGTAATGCGGCCGCTGCAGGTATCGAGCGGAGATCAGATGCCAAGAACGAAGCTGGGTTCAAGGTTGGCGGAGATGTTGATGAGCATGACTTGGCGGCTAGTAAACAGCCTTAAAGAGTTAACAATGTCATACGTGATTCTGGAGCTTTGGTGCTCGTATTCCTACTATGATACTGACCCGTAAATCCGGTAGTTCTGAACTGAACTCAGAATACCACCCTTCAGTTCTCAGCCCTACACCATCATCCTTGTCATATAGATTTATATACTGGACATCCTACTTCCGGCTCCGCTTCCTCACCTCAGCAACAACAACAATATAAACCAGTGCTCACCATGTCCTCAACAAAAGCACGAAAAAGACCAAGACCAACGACAAGAAAAGACCCAGCCTTGCCCTCGATAAACTCAATCCTGTTCGACCAAAACCGCGCTCTCGTGAACGACTACATAAACCACTTAGACAGAATAATGTCAGAATCTTACCTCCGCGTAGCAAGAGCCTGGTTTGAAGACTTTGTCCGTCGCAACGAAACTTCTGAGCAACGAGCGCAATATCAAGCTCTCCACACAGAAGATGTAGAATGGTACGACCACGCCTTTAAAATCCACCGAATCGGTGTTTTGGCTACAATGGATGTCCGAGATTCCTGGAACTATTGTCATGATCCTTTGGAGGCGGAGATTAGGTCGATAGCTTCGATCGAGGGAAAGCCTGGACAGGGTCATGCGGCTGTTATTGAGGTTGTTTGGAAAGGGAAGATGTCAAACGATTTGTTGAGGACGATGGGTGGTGGGGAGGTTGCGGTTAAGGCGAGTGGAAAGGAATTTGAGTGTCATTTGTGTTGTATTATGAGGTTTGATGAGAGGAGTCGGATTAAGAGGATTGATGAGTATTATACTAGGAATTGGGATGAGGGGACTGCTGAGGAGGAGTATCGAGTTTTGAAGGTCGTGGGGACGTCGAAGAAGGATATGGTGAAGTCGTGAGTTCATGGAGCAATGCTGAGATTGCCGTTAAAGGTCGTTGCTGCGACGCCGCGTAGAAAAATCATCCGCGGGCCATTTCTTGCAAGAGGGAATAACAGCGTCGGTGGGGCCTTCGGAAAAGGCTGCTGATCATCAATTGCCTCGATTTCTCATCCTGGGTCCTGATGTAGTTGAATGAAGAAGTCTCGATACACGATGCACGACCTAGAGCTGAAGTGGATTGTTTAAGCTCATCCACTGATCGAATTGACCGAAGTCATTCACCCAGAAAGGATCCTGCAATGTCGTGGCGTTCATGTCCAGTTCCATCAGCCAAGGCATTGTGCCAGTATCCATAGGCTGCGCAGAGGACACCGGCATTGAGCCTTCGTGCGCATCAACGGGTATGGTGAAGTCGCCATTCGTTCCTTGCGTGTTATTTGCTGTCTGAAGCGTGGGTTGGAGTGATTGAGCTTGTGCGGTCGGTGCTTGCGCTTTCGGTTTATCTTTGCGGCCGATGTGGATCTTGCCCAGCAGTGGAATTGTGAGGGTGATTCCCTGGCCGTTAGTCGATGTATCATTTTTAAAGTGAGACCACAGCGCCCTGATTGCTGCTGCAGCTTCGCGTGCAAATTCCGAGCCGACCTGGTTTTGGACGAACTCCATAGTCTGGACCATGCGCTCGACACTTTGCAGTCGATCTTCGCGTTCGCGATCATGGGGAGGCTGGAACACGTGCCTGTCGTTATTCTGTGCCTGTAACTGGCCGTAAGAAGATAGTAGTAGGAATGTTCCCGCCGTGAAGATTTGCATGTCGATGATACGGCATATGAAGAACCCTGCAGGTAGAGCAGTGCGGACATTCGCGTATCGACGGGACAAGGCGTGGCATGCTTCGACACAGCTGATGCGGCTGTAGGAGTATTGGTCGTGGTCGTCGTTGCTCATTGCTGGGTGCAGGTGAATCCTCGCTGTTAGATAGTAGTTCCAGAATTGAACCAGCGCGTCTGCAGAGAGAAAAGTGAATTCCTCCTTCCACCAAGAGATCGGCGTCGAGCTTTTGAGTGATCGAAGATCCTTGTCCATGTTGAGTATCTTTTCATAGATCTCCTCTTGAGTTGACCCGATGGTGTAGGCTTCGTCAAGTTCTTGTACTCTCATGGCAATCCCGGCAAGTTCGAACATGTAAGGTTGAGCTAGGACTGTGCCGGAAGAGTCGACAATCTGCTTGCGCGGAAAGTGATGCCTTGCGGTGGCAGGAGGCAGATTAAACTTAAATAGTCAGTGAGACTCTGCCCGCAACGTTTCGGATGGGTGCCCTCACCATCATCGAAGCAAGTCTATCAGTTGCGCATATGCTTTCCCATAGAGCGATTTTATCGGTGACACCATCAATGAGAGTTGACTCGGCATGAGGCATAGGCCGATGATACCATGCTCTCGGCAGTCCAATTAGTTCTGCTATTGCAATCGTCCGTCGAAGTGTGAGCCAAAGCGTCTTCACCGCGCCAAAGCCTAGCTGCAGCCTCAGATAGAGTACTGTCGTAGATATGCCTTCGATGGTAGAAGCGAGGCCAGTGTGTGCTACAATGGTGTGCTCGACGGCTTGCATTAAATCTTGCACGTAGCTCGCGATATCTTTCCAGCCTAGTACAGCGTCAGCACTGTTCGAAATGTGGCGCTCTGCCAAAATTCGGTCTCTAGTGGTTCACCTTTCTGTTCCAGCGAAAGTACAATAGAGTGTTCTGGGACCTGCCGGGCAGTGATCGCAAATGATAACAGGTATTGAGCCAATACCACCGGGTCTACGTCTTCTCTGAACATCCTCTCGTGCTTCGTGACAAGCTGGTCCCGACTGCCTTGTGTACTTGTCGTGGGGAATAACTGGTAGTAAAGAGACATCCATGGAGGCGCGTAGCTGGATATCGCAGCAACATCCTGTAAGATCCATATCAGTGAAGTCGTAATTTCCAGGCGCAAAGAAGACTGACATCTCTGGTTGGTAAGTAATGTTGGAGCTTCGCTCTGCTCTGGTCGGCATATCTTCTCGAGCACGGCGGTCTTTCCTGCGATCCTTCGGCAAGTCGCTGATCCGGCCCGATCAAGGTGTTGTCGAAGAGGAACTTCAGATGGGAAGGTGCAGTCGTCGTTGGACCTGTTCACGTTTAGCAAAAGATTTTATCAGAGCATGAATTTCAGATGATCTATAATGCACAACTTCAGCCGCACGGGCCTGATCACTTTCACGAAACATGGACGATGAAGTCTCACCATTCACAGTATCAACCTCCGAATCTCCGTCAGGTATGGGCGAGGCAGGTGAGTCTCCCTCTCCGGGGCCAAGCTGCTCAGGCGATATCGATGTGGCATGCTGAGGTTTGTGCTGTACAGATGCGGCAATGTTCGCGATTTGGGCTTCAAGTCGCGAGATCCGATCCTTGGAAGAGACGCGATTGGAGTCCACAGATCGACGAGCATACACCTGCGGTACGCATTCCTTGCCTCGTTGTTTGCAGCCCTGACAAACAGCGTCTGTTTCTGCTTGCCAGATACAGCGAATCTTGCGCTGTCTACCTGAACAGGAATGAGTGAATAGACCACGACAGGTTGTGCACACCAGACTCCTCACATTCAACGCAGCTCTTGGTCCCTTTCCGTATGCGTTTCAGAGGTGGCTCGCCGTCTGGACTGGGCTCCATATTATCGCGACGGACGAAAAGATGAGCTGATGCTTTGTTGACGAGCGGACAACAGGACCAGGTTGCTGTGAGATCGGAGCTTAAAGATACCGCCCCATTCCAGACACGAGTAAGCGGCTGTGGAACTTCAGCTGAAGGAGGACTTGGCGTGGACTGATCGTCCAAATTCCAATCAGAACCACACTTCCACCCAAATCCAGACCATGCCGATTAGGTGGTATCCGCCTGGAAAGAGATAAGCGAAACGGACAAGGTCTTCGTCCGCAAATTCGTCCGCTCTTCCTCTTGCTTTGTTTTGCGACTCCTCCTTCTCCAAAATCCTTACCAATGACCGGTGGTGTATAGCGCCCAGAACAGGCACGCATCTACGTCGGTGTGACTGTTACTCCACCTCATGCCATGTGGCTATGAGATTGTACAACCGTAAGTCCGATCATTGGTGCGCTATGTGGAACATCATACAATGTAGGATCTCTATATGATACTGCCTCCATACTGCCGTGAACATGTTCATCATAAGTGAAGACAAAGAAGTTTCCCTACAAAGCTCTTACTCAAACACTTCACTCTCCCGGGCGCTTGCCAATCGAAAGCAAACCGAGTGCAACGAGAACACATAAGACAGCAAGCAATACACATATTAGCAAGCAGGCATAAAGAGTACTATCGGCCAAAATGTCTAACACTCAACCTCAAGGCGTAAGTCAACCGCCGTTAACCCATGTAAACTCTTCATCTGACAATCTATAGCCTCCCTATGCTCCTCAAATCGCAACCCTCGGCGGCCAGCCCACACCAATCCCAGACGTCGTGATATGTTCGATCCTCATCGCCATCTACGCCGGCTCAGCAGCCGGCAACATATCAACGAACCTACTCAACAAGCGAAAGGGCCACAACTTCCTCATTTCCATGGCTCTCTTCGGCTTCAGCATGGCAAGAATCTTGACCTGCTCCCTACGAATTGGCGTCGCATACCATCCTACAAACGTCTCGCTCAGCATCGCAGCACAGATCTTACTGAATGCTGGAGTCTTGATCGTATACGTTGTCAACTTGATCTTCGCACAGAGGATTATACGGGCGAGACAACCTGAGATTGGCTGGCATCCGGTCTTTCGAGCGTTTTTCAAGATTCTCTATGGATTGGTTGGTCTGGCTCTTGTTCTGGTCATTACATTCATCGTCATCCAGTTCTATACCTTGGACACTGAGCTTCGGCAAGCTTGTCGGGACGTACAGCTTGCGGCTATAACCTACCTTCTGTTCGTCACCGTTGTACCTCTGGTTATCCTGGCTGTGACTTGGTCGCTCAAGCGATCACCTCGAGCAGAGAAGTTTGGTACCAGGGACTCGTATGGTGGTGGAGTCGATACTTGGAGCATGGGACAAAAGTCTTTGATCCTGTTGGTATCGGCATTGCTATGTACGCTTGGAGCTGGATTCAAGGCAGGAAGCCAATTCGAAGACCCAAGACCCAAGAGCGATCCGGCCTGGTACCAGTCGAAGGCGGCACTTTATGTCTTCACATTTCTTATCGAGATCTTGATTCTGTATATGTTCCTCCTCACGAGAGTCGATCACCGCTTTTGGGTTCCAGATGGCAGCAGTAAGCGACGGACCTTCGCCAGAGTTGCGGACGAGGTTGCGCAGAGTCACGCCAAGGACAGCCCAGAACAGACGCAGAGTTCCGCGCGGACATCGACAGAGGCGAAGGAAGAGGTCTGAAACAAGACGAGAGCTGCAGCACTTGTACTTTAGGGAGCAGAATGTCGACTCCAGATTTGAACGGCCTGTGATACCACATTAGCGATATATCAAGATTGTGTATAACGTAGTGTAAGAATATTTCGTTGGAGCGTTAGATTCAGAAGTATTTTTTCCCTGTACCCAATCCGATCAGGTTCATACAATTCTCTTCCTCACTACAACCGGCATCTTAACGGGTCTGATAACAAAGTAGTCCGATGCTTGCAGCTCCTCTCCCTGTCCCAAGTTCCCAGCCAGCTCAAAGTCAAACCTCTTCGCCAGCTCAGGCACAGCTTTCTGCATAACGAGCATTGCCACGTTCTTTCCAATGCAGTTCCTACTCCCCAGACCGAAAGGGAAGTAAGCACGATTCATTCGATCCTTTGCTTCTTTGTCTGGAATCAGCCAACGCTCAGGCTTGAATGAATATGGATCTTCGAAATTATCAGAGTCGTAATGCGATGCCCAGGAGGACATCGTAACGACTGTGTCGGGAGGGAAGTATTGGCCTAGAATTGTGGCGCCGGTTGGAGGAATGATGCGTGGAAGGCCAAGGCCAGTTTGGGGCCAGAGTCGGAGCGCTTCAGTCACGACTGCTTGCGTGTAGGCCAGATCTGATCCTTGGATGTCTCGAAGAGAGACAAAGTCGTTGCTACCCCTGGCGTCCATTTGAGACCGCAGCTCAGAAAGTGCTGCTGGATCCTTGGTGAGATAGTACATGGCCGCAGTCATAGTTGCAGAAGTGGTGTCGCTACCTGCGACGATATTGCCAGCAAGCCCAACCATGACATGATGCATTGTGAACTGCTGGGGATCACTGTCGTTTGCATCGAGGAATTTATCCAGCATGCTTACCGGTCCGACTCCATCGTCCCCCTTCTTGAAGTCGGAGCTTCTTTCTTGCTTCCTCTGCTTTATGGTCTCGAGGGCAAACTTATTGAGATACAGCTTTGCAGTTCCCGATCGTTGAGTCAGCTTGCCCCAGAAGCTCATAACCCAGTAATACGGTTTGTGCAATTCATGTACGATGCCCATGAGTGTAGCATACTTTGCGACCGCTAGCACATTCTTTGCGATGTTTCCGATGTCTTCGGCGTTGTCGAGGTATCCAAAGCGTTTTCCGAACGTCAAGAGACCGACAGCATCCATAGCGAAGCAATGAAGTTCCCAGAGGAGGTCAATCTGTCTGCCCTCATGCCCCTCAAGACGCTTGCAGAATATGTCCAAGCATTCGTCAACGTATTGCTCATACTGAGACACGCTGCTCATAGCATACATGGATGTATACTTCTTCCTTATAGCAGCATGTGCATCGCTCTTGGGCTCGTTGAACAATCCCTTGAAGCCAGGCGGGTTCCAAGCCACATATATTGGCGCCTTGTCGAAGTCCGCTCCATAGCCATGAATAGGCTTGATTGCGTCCGGATCACTAATACTGTACTGGCCAGGCGCATATCTCACGATCTTACTATCGTACTTCCGGTGTAAGTCCACCACATCCCAATTCCATTCCCCTCGCCAGGCACGATACCAATACCACAATCGTGTGATACGAGCGATGGTTGGTCCTGGAACATCCCTCAGTGGGTCTTTCAGAGCAACGAAGATTTGCCACAAAACATAGCTGGTAATCGTTCCCAAGGCCAGATATAGGGTGAATGACATTTTTGCTTTTGCGTTTCATGCGCCCAGAAGTCGAAATGTAAGAAGCTGAGAGTCTGTTGCGTAGACTAAGTCTCGGTTGCCTCGCTTCTGCCCTCGTAAGCTAAAGCAAGCCCTAAAATGAGCTTATTGCTCCGCCGATCAGCACAGCAAACAACGGAATTCCGCAAGGAGTTAAAGCTAGAAGGCTGAAATATCACTCTGGCAGGACACCGTGGTCGATGGCATGAGGCGGCAGCCATCAGCACGTTTCGTTTGACAGGAGGCGTACAGTCCGAGAACCCTTGCAAAGAGGTCCTTCGTCGAAAGAACTCGATTGAGCAGCATTATCAAAACTCGATCAGACTGAGTGAAGGGTTACACATTACTTTCATCATTCAGCTTGTCGTAATCTTCCATTTCAGCCTCGATAAAGACTTTCAGATCACATCTTGTCGAATACAGCAGTTCCAAAGACATTGTGCTTTGGGTTGCCGTGATATCTCGATTCGTCCTTGTCAGTGTCCTCATCTTCATCATGCTCGTTGTCATGCCATAAGTGGCTCTTCTCTGTCTCAGCGCCGTGGACCATGTCGAAGCTGCTGGCAGTGCTGCTAGCACTCGGGCTGCCTGATCTTACTGTGCCGATGTTGAGCGGCGTGAGATTCTCGCCAGCGAGCGAGAGTGGCTGTTCTGGAAAGGCCTCCTGGACATTCGACTCCTTACGTACCTCGCCAACCCACAGTTGTCCGCCGTTTGCCGCTTTTGTACGAGCCACTTCACGTTCTTCAAGTGCGTAGCGTGTGCTTCCAAGACCGAGACTGCGCCGGTGCCACTCGCCAATGAACATGCCTTCAGGATCAGCTTCATCACGGACCTTGGCCCACTGCTGCAGTCCATTGCCCAGCAACTCTTGAACCTGCTCAGAAGAGGTATACATGAAGTTCTTGGCATAATGTGGCTTGGCTCCCATCTTGCGCATCAACCATTCGAATGCTTCGTAGTAGCGGTCTCGACAAGGCGGGTCTTTGAGGTATGCACGGTAGAGTGTGGCGTTCAGATACAACGTCGGACCATACTCGGCTGTGTTGTCAAGGTATGGTCGCACGCGGTCTGGATCTTTTGAAGTATCGCTGACACGGACCTCAATAGGACAGTGTACGTAGAGGCCTTTGCTGCTGAATGGAATCTCATGCTTTTCTCGAGGCTCGCCATTAAGCCAGGCGGACAGACGCTCAATAGCTTCCGGTCCGTCGCTGAGCGGAAGCGCCCACTCGTTCACGAACTGACTGTAAAGGCAATTCATGAGCAGTCCTGTCCGTAGTGGCTCCACTGCTGACGTGCTCTGACCTGTTCGAAAGCCATACTGCATGCCGAACACGAACCACTCCACCCACGGCAGGATGGACGGGAACCAATTTGAAAGTGCGAGCAGATTGTGGTATGTGTGAAACCCAACGGAGCCGCCGTACCAACTGTCCACAGGTGCACGTAATGGCTGGTCAGTCTTTTCGGCGGACCAAACGATAGCACGTTTCATGTATGGCATCCACCACACTCGTGTGTACTCTTTCTGTGTCCAGAGCGTGTTGTCCCATGTCCGCAGGATCTCATTGAGTGGCAGCAACGTCTGTGTCCACTCAATGTTGCATGCATCGATCATCTCGAATTCGACCTCGACGACAATGCCAAGTGCACCTAGAGACACGAGGGCCGCCTTGAACAGCTCCTGATTCTGATCTCTGCTGCATCGCACAGCCTGGCCATTGGCGAGGACTATTCTCAGGCTCCGCACAGAGTCAGAGAGAAGTCCATGCCGTAGGCTGCTACCGTGTGTCGCAGTCGAGATGGCGCCCACAATGCTCTGCTCATCGATGCTGCCCAGGTTTCGCATCGTCAGTCCATGCTGATTGGCTTCATCATTTAGCCTCCGCAACCTGATGCCACCCTCCACCAGCAATGTCTTCTTTGCCTTGTCAACTTTGAGCACCTTGCTGAAGTCGTCCAGGTTCACCATCCAGCTACTACTGCAGGTCAAGTCGGAGGGCGAGTGACCACAGCCAACAGCCACAAGTCTCTTGCGACATCTTCGTGCGAGCGTTACAATCTTCTGGATCTCGGGCAGCGTTCGCGGCTTGATGTAGAGCTCTGGTCGCGATTGAAATGTCCTTGCCCACGTGTAGTGGACATGCTTGTCGGTCGCTCTGAAGGGGACATCAGGGTCCGTCCTATCGATCTCTTGTTGAACCTTCTCCATGTTTGGCAGCTCGATTTCGCGGTAGAACGAGAAAGGCAAAACGCCTATTTACAACAATAAGAAACCGTGATTCGTGTATGTCGTCGTTATGTCGTCGCTCGTCGGAAGGGTCATGCGGTTCAACCGCAGCTGTTGAAGTTGTCGAAGGTCAGCATGGTGAATGACTGACTGTTTGTTTGTCCCAAGGGAGTGTCTATTGCTAGACTAGTGCGGAGCTTTGAATCGCATATGGCGTGAGTTGGTCGAGACGCATTTCGCCTTGGACCGAGAGCTTTCCGATGCCGCTGGATGTGCCTGCCCGACCAATCACATGCCGACGGAGGAAGCTAGAACTACTGGTCATTAGGGATGATTAAATTACAGCATCTCATTGAATAACATGTCATTTATTGATCACGTGGTGCATTTACATATGCAAATATCTTTAGCACGTGATACTCAGGCAGGTGAGTTACCGTGAGTGAGCACCCTATACCATATATCCCCTCTGACCTGAGGCAGATATGGCCCGTGCCCCTATGCTTGGCAGATATCCTGCTGTTAAGACACTTTCTGACATGTTACTTAATGACCAAATGTGGTTAGTATCTTACGACGTCATTTAACAGGATGCATCCCTACTGGTCATAGATCTCTCTCACGTGCATGCTGTAGATGAAGGAACGATCCAAGCACTTCTCGGCACGAGGCATGGTACGCTTGACTTTCCAAGCACCTTTGTTGACCTTTCGCTTTCACAACAATTGGTTCGCGTGATGGAAACGGCAGATGGTTTCGGTCCTCCTCCGTACATCGCTTGCGCCGAGTCAGCAGTAGTCATTGAGCGCACACTACACAGCTCGAACCATGCAGGCGAAGTTCGCATCCAGACTTGCACAGCAGCCGTGTGGCATTCGGGTAGCAACAGTTCCTGCGTTTAGCATAACGCAGTGCTGATTGATGGAGCTGATCACCTTATGCCTTGCCTGGCTGAAGGATTCGTGGTTGTGGTAGGGTCGAGTAGCTACGGAAGACCATAAAAGTCGGACAGAACTCGTGAACTGGACTATGGTAAGTTTATTTTGCATCTCTAACATTATGGCACCACCAGTTATCTTCGGCGACGTAAAGCAGCTACCACCAGACGAGCTTCGTCAGATACTCCAGCAGTGTGGCATAACGCGTATCGACACAGCAGCACGATATCAGAATGGCGAATCAGAGAAGATCATTGGACAATCTGGTCTCGCGAAGGACTTCACCATCGATACCAAAGTCCTCTTTTCAGCACCTAAGGATGCCCATCTCTCGCCCGAGGCCATCAACAAGTCTCTCGATAATAGCTTGAAAGTCCTTGGTCTTGAGCAGGTCAACGTCCTCTACTGCCACGCGCCAGACTTTGTCACCCCTATTTCTGAGATTGCGAAAGCATTCGATGAGCATTATCGAGCTGGGACAGTACAATCTATTGTGTCGGACGCACGAAAAGACGCTCTTTCCGCTCCTTCGCAAAAATGGAATGTCTTTCGCGGCTTACAGTCCTCTCGCTGGCGGGTTCCTGCTAAGCAACTTCACCAAGGAGGGTGTTCAGGGAGGGACCCGCTTCAGCGTGCAGACACCTTTCACCAAATGGTATGATCACGATAGTATGCATGATGCTATCTCGAAGCTTCGGGCGATCTCTGAGCAGAGCGGACTTGGTATGGACGAGTTGAGCTTGCGATGGTTGAAGCATCACTCCATCCTCCAAGATCAGGACATCATCATAATGGGCGCCGGGAAGACGAAGCAGATCACTGGTAGCGTGGAGAAGATGGACAGAGGACCAATGGATGCGCAAGTCGTCACATCATTGGAATCTTTATGGGCAGGCGTGGAGCAAGATGCGGCCGCAATCGTAGACTTCGAACTGAAGCCATAGCATAGCCTTGATCTTGGTAGAATCCCTATGAATCACTTTCTCATTTCCAGCCTTCATTGGCAATACGTGCGTTCGGCTGACGATGAATTCCTCGCCAGTTCGGTCACGGAATACGATATTCCTGCTCAACATCCCACCGTATCTCCTTCTCGCAGCCGACCATCGACGCCTCACTCCTCAGATAGGTCTCGTTATATTCCTGCCCAGGATCTTCCGGCTTCCCTCGCTTACACTGTCGAATTGTCGTCAATCTCAACACCACGGTCCCTTGCCCACCAACATCATGTCCAGGCAACGCAGCTCAATGACTGCTGAGCCAAAACTCATTTCTCACATCCTCATTCGTGGGCCCACTTCCAGCGGCATATCTCTGAAGCAGTGTAAGACCTTCGTTCGGCACCCTCATAGCTGGAACCACGATCTCAACCTGAGCTCGCATATCCATGCGCTTCTCGTATGATGGCAGTACGAAGTACTGCACAATGTCGTACATTAGGCCGAACGTCAGAAACTTCGGTAGATGCGGATGCGGCTTTTCGAACTTGAGCTTCTTGAATGCTCCAGAAGCTCCGAATCTCCCTCGCACTGAGATGAGCATCTGCAGTTCTCGAGGCGCTGGACGGCATGGGATCATTCTTCTCCAGCTTGCCTCTGGACGAGCATAGATATCATTGAGACGGCTGACTTCCACTGGTTCATCGCGCACCCGAGCTGGATCTACAAGCTTAAGCCATTTCGTATCTCGCAATGGGCCCAGAGCACGATCGCAACCCGTGAGCTTGTTCCTGAAGAATTCTGGAAAGTGTTCCTGGAGCAGCCCATTGAATTG
Source organism: Pseudocercospora fuligena (assembly GCA_014298035.1). Classification (NCBI taxonomy): domain Eukaryota; kingdom Fungi; phylum Ascomycota; class Dothideomycetes; order Mycosphaerellales; family Mycosphaerellaceae; genus Pseudocercospora; species Pseudocercospora fuligena. Next base: position 23,736 of record JABCIY010000092.1, on the reverse strand, counting down.
AAAATCTTCCTCGACTTCTGCCACATGATCATGATCTGGCAGTAAGAAAAGTTGTTTTTGCAGTGACTGGGACCTTTTGATCAGATCGTGCCATGTTTTGCAGACACGCTGTGCGAGCAGGAGGTCCTTCTGCGGCAGTTGCTGGAAGACGAAATGGAGGATGATGCTGTTCAGAAGCGGATGCTGCCTTGTCGTCATGTTTGATGCATCAATGGTCTCCACAGAAGTATCGACCTAGGAGAAGGCATCATACACTGTACAGCGATCGTTCAGAAATTTGATGACGGATGCAACATACATGGCAATGCGAGCTGAAACTCGGATGCCTGAGATGTCGCTTGCTTCCAAGCTGTCCGGAGGTGGAAGGTATCGCGAGCTGGCCAAGACAATTTCATCTCATGAGGGTGCCATATCGATTGGGAAGCAACAACAAATGCTGGAAAGAAAGCTACGACTATACAATGCCCAAGCAAAAGCTGATCATGGTCGTATATTGGGAGCTTCATGCCGCCACACATCGAACCGATCCTGACTACGACAGCTGAGCCGGCAACCACTCCTCGAACAACTCTTCCACTGCTCGATCATCACGCTCAATCCCTTCACTCGCTGCTTCCTTTGCATCTTCGGCCACTGACAGAAGACCCGCTGTTAACCACGCCCGATCATCTACATCAATCATCACAGTATGATAATTGAGGTATGCCCAGTCCTTTCGGCCTCCCAGAAAGACACCTCTCTCATGAAGTCCGTCTACAGCCGACTTGATTTGCGTCTTCCAACCATCTTTCTTCGCGAGGATCCTATCCTTACCAGCCTCATCCACATCTCGACAAAGCTCAAACAGCGTCCTTCCCTTCGCGATCCACGGCAACAAGATCCCAGCAATTCCAGCTTTGCCCATCTGGACCTCGTGTTTTCCAACATCGACACAATTACACGTCACAAGGCCCTGGAAGGTCAGAACGCCCTGCAGAGGCTCTAAATCTTGACCCAACATGTGCTCGTAAATACTCAAATGTGCCGCGATGGCATCGAGGGATTGATTCACGACCTTCTTTTCCGGCATGTGCATAGCACTCTGCTCGCAAGCCTTGAAGTAATAAATCTTTCCGTCCGGCGCCTGAACTTTATGTGGAGGCTGTCGCCAATCTTGATCTCTGTCGAGAACCACGAGATCGGTACTGCGGAACTTTGGCAGGTCGTTGTTCGGTAACGGATGACAATCCTCAAATGGAGCTGGAGCCATATTGTATGCGCCTGTGAGCTTCGGACCTTCACCGACGACCCTTTCGACTTGGACAGCGTCTTTGCCGGGAATCGCCTTGATCCTCAATCTGTACGCTGGACAATGCAGGTAATTGTCGAGTGTGGTCCAATACTCTTTCTCGGGCGCCAATTCTTTCAACAAGACCATCGACGTGGATATTACCAGATCGCAGAGTGGATGCCATTGCCTTTCCGTCAATTCCTTCAAGGACACTTTCTTGTGATCATGTTCTTGAATGAGTGGTTTCCACTTCTCGTAGAAGGAAGTGCCCCTGATGTCTTCGCCTTCGACATCGATCCAAAACCGTACACCACACCTCCAGAAATGGATGAAACATTTCTCGCCTTTTTCATCGTGCATTCCACCACGAACGATGTGTGGGATGCTGTCAAAGTAACGGATTGCAGACATGGTGCAAGCACTATAGAATGATCCTCGAAGGTTCTGGAGCGATACTTCAAATGCTATCTCGACCAGACTTGTTATAGGCAACAGCCTTTCTCTTGGCCGTGCCACCTTCTGCCGATCATCCGGATCCTTCCCGCAGATGCAGCTCATCGAGGAATAGCTTGCATGCACCTTCAAGCTGCCTTCTATTCTGATTTCATCTGTGCTCCAATACCTCTATTCCTCAAAAACCAATAATCCTCCATCGCCTCATCAACCCGCTTCCTCAACATCTCCGCCCTCTCATCACCAAACTCGGCCCTCCACTTCACCATCTCAACATCAACATCAATCCCCTCCGAACTCTTCCCGGACACAACCGCTTCCGAATTAGCCAAAGTATCAACAAAAATATCCTCCCTAGCATAAACAACATCAACCTTAGTCTTCGCCCACTCATATTTCATATTCTCAGGGTCAAGCTCCAGCTCCTTACAAAACTCTGCAACGGCTTCACGATTATACATCAAATCATCTGAATCCAGAATCACAGGTTCCGGAAGATTTGGATTATTGTGATAGTAGTCGTAAAGTATTACCATCCATCGATATCGTAGGATCAAGTTCATGAATGTTGAACCGATTCCGCCTGTTGCTTCGAAGTATTGTGATGCGACTCGGGTTGTTGAGGGGAATGCTAGAGCTGGATGGCGGATTAGGAGGACGGGGATGTGGTCTTGTAGAAATGTGTCGGAGAAGATCGTTGGGTTTGATGGATTCGTTGGAATCTTGCTTTGATCTGGTAGCCTCCACCAATCTGCCTCGTCCATCTCTGAAGTCTTCTGGCCTGGATGTAACCAGACATTATGTCCAGCCGGCGAGATCAGGAATGCGAACGTGAAGGAACTCATCACTCGTTTGCCCTGTTGTTCGAGGCGTCGAACGTGGTCTTGCCATTTTGGCCAACAGTTCTTCCAGGTTTCTTTTAGAGCTTTGCAGTCTTCTGAAGCTGACGAGAGGGTGGGCTTTCCGGAGAGCTGGATTGTCTGAGGCACGATTGCGTCGACGTGTTCCATCACTTCGATCATGCTGAGCTCAGGGTGACCGGAGAACATTCTCATGAAGAGATGGTGGGCTGCTCGAGGGAAGTAGGCGAGGAAGATCTTCCTTTGCTGCTTTCCGAACGCATGGCCATTGGTCTCGGTGCAAGTGCCGGTCATGATGTCTCGGTCTAAACTGGTAATTTTGCTATGAAAGGCTTCGATATAGCATTTTCTAATGTCAATGTCAGTCGTATTTATCGAATTACCCAAATATTCCGCTCATCAACAAGTGCTGACACGAAGTGGAATCTGGAAAGTTGAAGGATTCGCCGTCAGTTTTAGGGTGTCGGCAAGAGCTGAGCGCAAGCTGAAATTGGAAGGAAGCTACAGTCCCACCAGCTGAAATCAGGAACGGGTATCTCGGAACGACTATACAACTGCTCGTAATATTCTTCTTGGAGTCCAATGGCTATCTTCGCTCATCGGGACTGTGCTCATCTTCAAGAGAATCCCCATCCAAAGTTGAATCGTCGCTGTCTTCCTCGCCACTCCACCTAGTAATCACAAGCCATCTAATCTTTTGAGTGTGCTTTTCTTCCTTACTCGCTTTCCCAGTCTTCTTCTCAGCTTTTCGTTCTCTCTTCGCCAGACGCTTGTCTCGCTTTCTGATCTCCTTGTCCTTCTCTTTCTCCAGTTTCTTCTGCTCCTTCTCCCAATCCTTCTCAATCTTTCGACGCTCTTTCTCATCTCGCTGCGCCTTTCCCTTCTGCATTTCCCGAGTCATCTCACGATGCTTCTTTTCCCATTCACGATCAATCTTACGAATTTCCTTGTCGAAGTCTTTCTCGTCTTTCTCCAGATCTTCTTGACGCTTTTCTTCTTTTGAGATTGTCTTCTCCAGACGCTTGTCGTCCTTCTTCTGTTGTTTCTTGGCTAGACGTTTCGCTTGAGCATTTCCCATTTTCTTGAGTAGGTTGTCTGGCGATCCTGCTTCAGGGACATCGAAGTTCAAAGGCATCACATAGCCTTCGAGTGCTCGAATTCGACGCATCCTAACATCATTCTGCGAGATCTGGATGTTGTCCGTAGAAGCTGCTTCGCTGACAGCAGTGCGATCTAGATCGTCCTCGTCTTCCAAAGGCGGCAATTCGAGTCTTTCAGCGCCATGTCCCACGTCCTGCATCATGTCTTTCGTCTTCCTTACATGAAGCTGTAGTCCAGCAGGATGGAACAAATCGGCATTGACAGCCTTCACAAATGCCCTCGTCCTCGCAAAAGATGTCGCAGCGCTGCCCACGCCAGCAGCAGTCTGCACACCTATTCCGACCCACTGCACGATGTGCACTCCATAAAATTGCTGCATGATACCGCCGGCCAGACCTAGGCCTTGGAAAACGGGATTTGCGACCCAGCACTCGTTCAATCCGTCAAGCACAGTCAAGAAGTCGGACTCGGAGATATCATGTTGCTTTAGCTCTGGTGCATAGGCTCGCAAGAATGGGCTGTAGAACGCTCCTCTGAAAGATTTTGTGGTTTGTGGTAGCACGATCGGTAAAGGCAGCTGGCCATCGTCTCGATACCGTGACGATACATTTGAGGGTGCTTCATTGAGAACTGGTCCGAGCTGTCTGGCCTCATTTGATACTTGAGGCATAGCTGGATCTGTGATGCTGTATGCTGGAGGGGGCGCATCGCAGGCATTTTGGTCCGATTCAGATCTTACTGGCAGAGTGTCTTGTCCTGCATTTTGAGGTCGAGCGGCACTTCTTAGAAGCTCTGGAGCTTGAGCGAATGTTTGCTCTCGCAATGTTCGATCGTGTTGGATTTGAGCATGCGGAGCTATGGGTGCTTGTCTGTTGACTGGCTCCTCTGAAGCATCGTAGAAGATCGGCTGTGTTCGAGATCCTGTTGCAGCCATACTGAACAGCTGTGTCGTGCGACACTGTGGAATGCAAATTACCTGAAAAATGTAAGGATCAAAAAGGGCGATGATTGTGCATATGGCAATGCTTGTTTGTATCCTGGAGGATGGGTTTCATATACAACTTACAATGCTACAGTGATCGTCGTCAGCCACATCTCTCACGATAGTGGTCTTCCAATGGCAGTGCCATTGTACCGAGCTCGCCTAGGTATGGGGGGGCAATGACCGCCAAGGCAGTGCTCAGCTGAAGCCTGTCCGCACGTCGTGTGCACGTGTACCGGGCGCCGGACTGTCAAAAGAGAGGTGATGCGGCTCGGGAAGATGGACTCGTGGTTTTGGCTCCTGAGCTTCGACAAAAGCTTGGTGGTGCCAAGAGGAGTGCAAAGACGTCGAATCTGCAGGGCAATTGCCGCTTTGGGTATGCCGAGAATCATGCAGCTCAGCAAATCAAAGCAAGCAGAGGGGAAGTGCAAGTCCAAGTTCGTGAAAGATCGATGTTGCTGCGGTCTTGATGATGTCGAAATGCGCCGATAGATACCGACATTTTCTAGAGCAGCGTTGAGGGCTCCCAGGAATCCGGTTGCCTACGATGAACAGGCTATCCATCGTGCTCCGATAGCACGGGTGCCCCGAGCGATCTCGCTTCCTGTCTAGTGCGAAACAGACATTTCTCGTTGCAGGTCTGGGAAAGTGGAAGAATGCTCACAAATAGCGAGTCGTATAAACGCTCAAATAAAAGCCCTCCGTAGCACCACGACACCATTGCACCATAATTACAGTCCCCAAAGATCCAACACAAACAAATTCGTATGAAAGTTCACCGACTGCCTAGCGAGAAGAAGACATGCCTAAGCTGGCTCAAAAGTTGCGTCGTAAGATCATCAATCTTTAAGCTTCGCATGGGCAGATTCGTCGGGGAAGCGAATGCTCCTTTGCCAAGTCGCGCTGGTCGGTGTAGCTGTTCCTGAGGCAGTCTGGTTCGGCGCCCGAAGATCGTCGGCAAAGGTGGCTCTTTTCTGATCTGGACTATCAGAACGGGGCGAGTCGTCGTTCTTCGACTTATCGCCGCTAGAATCTTGGTCTTCGGTGGACGACTTCTTGATAGTATTGCCAATTACTCTTGCGTCCATTGGCTGCGAGATCTCTGGACGAGAGCCTTCGCCCATACTACTGGCCCGTCCGTTCCTCTCGCCTTCACGATTGGGTGCAGAGTCAGGCTCGCGACTCTCGCCAGCTTCCTCCTCACTCAGACGAAACATGTTCTTGAAGCTATTCAGGATGAACCCCATGGACGCAGATACGCTGTTGGATGTTCCTGTTGACTCGCCTACTTCGCTGGTAGTGGGACGTCTTCGTCGGAAAGAGCGAGCCAACGATCGGTCACTTCCAGCGTTGTATTGACGAACCGGAGATGTCTGCCGCGATCGAGAGCGACTGGTGCCACGTGAGACAGGCTCGGAGATAGCCATGGATATCGTCCGTGGTAAGTGAAACCCGAGTTTTCCTAGGGGTACCGATAATCCGTGGCAGACGATCGAGCAGATGCAGAGAAACCACACGACTACGTTCAATGTTTCAGCTTCCTGCGAGGCATCCACGCGCTCGTGCCCTTCATATTCGACCTCTCGCAAGAATTCTCGCGCAATGTAAAGATAGAAAATTGCGCTGACACCGATTGGACCAAACCATCCAGTGAAAGCAGCGTGCCGCCATTCTTCAATCTGATGGATCTTTTTGTGCGCAATGAGAATGAAGGGCAGTCGTCGTAGAAGTAGGACCAGTATGCCGAGAGGAATGAGCCGGTAGATTGGGATCACATTGTTGTCCACGAAACTGTGCCATGGACAGACGGCTCCGAACCACATGAAGATGGAGACATTGAGCAGCATATCGATGGTGGGCTGTAAAGAATCGTCCATCGTCTCCACCCTGAACCAATCATCCCAAGTGAACACGTTGCCAGCGATGAAGCATGCGAGCACGTCGTCAGATCCAACCAGGCCGACAGTGCCGACGATAAACAGCTACTTCTTCATTAGTGGAAGCTCTGCAACGAAGAGTGTATTTGGGCTTACTGCTAAAGTGATTGCGAAGACGAGAAAGGACTCTCGATCAACATAATGTCGTTCCTCGGCCCAGTGTAGGAGCTCCTTGGCCAGCCATCCTACCAAAGCACCATAGGCTACAGACATGATGATCACATAGGCCCAGGTGTCGTAGAACCACAAAGCAAAGGCATGGCCAACTCCACCATGCTGGCCGAGGCCACCATTACCAGCGTACTTGAGTAAATAGAGGCCCAAGAAAAGGAAAGGATAGCCCAAGCCATCATTGGCACCAGATTCTGCGATGATGATCTTCTGAAGCTTGGGTGGGATGTTCTTGTCCGCGAACTTGCCTTTGACGATGCTGTTGGACAGAATCGGATCAGTCGGAGTTACGCAGGCACCAGCAGCAATGGCCATGACAAAGTCAATATTTGGAACAAGAGCCCAGACCAGCAAAGAGGTGGTCATCCACATGGAAATCATGCCTGGTCCAAGCATAATGGACAAGCTCTTTTTCTCGGTCCATAGATACTTGCTGGGCAGCTGAACGCCAGCCAAGACTAGCTGCACACCAAGAACAAGGCGAGTGAAGTACAATGTGATAGTCTCCAGATCAACCTCATTATTGTTGGCGTAGTCCAGAGGGCGGATGAAATTGGCAGCATGCGGACTGAAGATCACGCCGGCAATGGTGGAGATGAAAGCCTCGGAAAGATAGAACTTCTCCTTCAGCAGGTACGATACCAGCCCAAAGACCGTAATAAATCCTCCCAATGTCGCACAAACGATGTTGAAGTTGACCAGTGAAAGGGTAGGCATCTTGAGTAGAGACAGAGCCAATCAGACGCTCTTGTGATAAGTCGATATTCCTTCCTGTTGACCAGGCTTGCAGCGATACACCAGCCTGGACACGCTGTGTTATTGCCGCCTCTTTCTGCGCGCGTGTTGTGCTGCTCGCGCACAATGTAGATAAGTCCCCAGACGGGCCTCGGCGAGTGTTATTGTGGTGACATTGGAATAGTTCGATGCGGTCGAAGTCGCACAAGTCGCCACTTTGTCAGTGGTTTCGAGTGAGGTAATGTTTATCCTGCGGTCGCGGGTATGTCTTTGGTATGTACAGAGAAGAAGAAGAGAGAAGAGAGAAGAGAGAAGACCTTGCCCCAATCGTCGGTCAAGAGGCCGTCATTGCAGGGCTTAAGTTTTGAGCCAAGTCCCTCAGCCAAGCCGAAGCCAAGCCGGTGGAGCCGACAGCGACATCTCTTCTTCCCTCCCGTGAGCCACCCAAGCATCACTGACGATATGACGCGACAAATGCACATGACTGCCATTATGCCTAGAACATTGTCACCCAGCAGCTACCCGATGCCACTGCCAAACAACTAGGGTCGTTCCTACGCGATTAATATGCCAGATCAACCTTATTGTGCTATTCAATAAGTCGCGCCATGCAGATTCTCAAGCGAAAATCCTTGCCAAAGGCCGACCTTTGCCGAACACAGGCGGTCTTGGTGTGCAACGACTCCTCGAGCAGTGGCCTTCCTGATGGTCATGGTTTCGCATTGTTCCCTTAAGAGGCAAAGCCAGAATGTGAAGGAACGTTGCTGCCATCTTGATGTTCTCGGTAGACGATAAGCCGAAGAACACCCGGGTCACCAGTATTGAATCTACTCCGCGAAGGATCACAAGAACGCCTGGAAAATGCATGGCGCGACTTATTGAATAGCACAATATGATGCTGATGGGCTGGAAACAAGATAGTAAGGGTAAAAGAGCTTCGAAACAGACCCCGCAAGGCATTGAGCCACGTTTAAAGGACGAGACTTCCTCTGGAGCCGCGGGAGATCAAGCAAACACGCTACAATGAGCGCAATTCTTGCCGATTGAGAAACACTGATGGACAAGCGTAGCCTTCTTGGACATGCCGACAAGTGAAGCTGCAAGTGACGCCTGTTTGGAAACGGCTTTTGGTGATCATTTCGTACACCAGAGATTGGCTGCAACCTCGCGCTACATGATCCATACAACACTGCCTATATCATGCTGAGATACTTACTGTTTCGAGGACTGCCTCCGGAAATGGCCTGGATATTATATTATTCCATTGTATAGCCTACTTCACAGGCCTTAATGCTGTTGACTTGTGATAATCTAGAACTCCGCGCACATGGCATGTGCAAGCGCAGCGCTCACTTCACAGCTTCGAGTAGCTCACAAGCGACTCAGTTCCGACTGCCACATGCTCGCAGTCCAGCCAGCCCTACAAAAGAATGCGCATGTCCTTTTGACTTCTTCAACACAACATCCACCTAACATATCCACCGGCTACATACAAGAACGCCATCTATCATCGGAAGTCCGCAACCGCAGCGCTTCGACCGATCTTGGATCAACGCCAGCATACATTCTACATTCGCGTCGACCGCATCTTACAGCACATCTTTGTAAGTATGCGCTTATCTATTTGCTCCTATGCATAATGCTAATGTCTCGAATGCAGCATTGTCGCCATTTTGCCTCTTCTATTTGTTTGATATCTCACCGCCGCTCTCGAAATGTCGCGCCGCTCCTCCTCAGCTTTCGAAGGCGACGACCAGCAGCGGCCCGCGAAGCGCAACAAGTCCATACAACCTTCTGCCTACAACCCTTTCTCCTCATCTGCGTTGCGATCATCGCCTACCCCTCCGACATTGCCAGGTCAAGCGGCTGGAGCTGGCACGGGCACATCATCTACAGCTCGAAGCTCTGCACCTTCTTTTGGACCTCGAAAATCGCGCAACATTCCTGAAGTCATCTCATTAGAAGACGATGAGATTGACATCGCACCATTTCGACGTCCGACCCCATCTGAAGCTGTCAGAGTCAAGAATGAGTACTCTCCAAAACGCAAAGGCTCTACATCGCAAGCACGCGGCCAGGTCAAGCACGAGCGGAGCACCTCCTCTGCTTCTCTCACGCCACGCGGATCCCGACGCTCTCAGAGCTCCACAGATACCCGAAGCTTAGAAGGCTCCGAAGACACACCAATCTCGCTTGAAGACTTCGATGATGATGATTTGGCAACGAGAATGGCCAGAAGCCCGTCTGCGCCGTCCGAGGGCCTTTTTGTGTCTCGAGAAGGAACTCCAGTCGATCAAGATGCTAGTAACGGAGATGGTCGAAGTGCTTCTTCGACACCAGCGTCCCAGGCCGCCACTCCGACTGAGACTGCAGTCGTGCTCACCGCTGAGCAGCAAGAAGTCGTGAATGCCGCCCTCCGAGGTCGCAGAAATATTTTCTATACAGGTGCAGCAGGATCTGGAAAATCGACAGTCCTCATTGCGATTCGAACTGGCTTGTGCGCCAAGGGCAAGCGAGTGGAAGTCGTTGCGCCTACAGGCAGAGCAGCTCTTGATGTTGGTGGAACTACTACTTGGAGCTTCGTTGGATGGCAGCCCGACAGTGTGAAACTGCCGATCCAGGAGCTCGAGAGACTGGCCGAAACACGTTTCGTCCGACAGCGGATGCGGGAGATTGATGTACTCATCATCGATGAAATCTCCATGGTAGAGAATCATTTCTTCGGACGCCTAGACCGCGTGATGAAAGCTGCGCGCGATGATGACGGCCCCTTCGGAGGAGTGCAGCTCATCGTCACTGGCGACTTCTGTCAGCTGCCACCGGTGGAGCCGTTCCAGCACTGCTTCCAGTGTGGATATGAGCTGCTCCCCAAGCTCGACTCCACGCAGTATGTATGTGGGACACACGGCACCTTCTTTGACACCGACAAATGGGCTTTTCGCTCAGATGCTTGGGAAGATGCCAACTTCTTGTGCTTCCACCTCAAGACCATTCATCGGCAAGAAGATGGCTCTTTCCAGTCCATCCTCCAGAAGATTCGATTTGGCAATACTTTGACAGAAGACGAACGCTTCCTGCTCCTCAATCACCAATACGACGTTCGCAATGCCACTAGGCTCTTCGCGACCAGATCCGAGGTGCGGAGCATCAACAACTCTGAATTTGACAAGCTTCGCGCGCGACCAGTAACATACCATTGCCTTGACCACTGGAAACATAACAGAGAGCACACACATCTTAAATACAAGGGCTTGAGACACAACGACGGTACACTGAAAGCTCTCAAGGATCACCAGTACGAGCCCATCGTTCATTTCAAGGTCGGCATGCGTGTAATCTTGATGGTGAACATTGACATCGGCAAGGGCCTGGTCAATGGTAGCCAAGGCGAGATTGTGGCGTTTCTGAAGCATCGCGAAGAGAAGCTTCCCAAAGCTTCAAATCGTCCCGACTCCTCTGTGCGCATGAGTGACGACAAGCAAGAGCGCAATGCGACAGCCGGCGTCCAGTCTCTTGGAGGAAAGTATGCCCTGCTTCAGTACGCACAAGTGAAGCAATTCATTGCTGATGACAAGAACCACGACAAGGTCTGGCCGATTGTGAAATTCGACAAAGTCAAGAAGCCCATTGCGGTATACGCAAACTGCCGCGTGCGTGCACTGGGAGACGATGAGCCGTATTCTCTCATCGCTCGAACACAGATCCCACTTGCACCAGCTTGGGCGATGACTATCCACAAGTCTCAAGGCATGACGCTCAACAAGGTCACTGTTGACGTCTCGCGTACTTTCGAGCAAGGCCAGGACTACGTTGCTCTCTCCCGTGCTAGGAATCTGGAAGGACTCAAGATCGAGGGAGCTGGCGCCGGTTGGACTGGGAAGGGCTGCAACGAGGAAGTGAAGAACTTTCTCAGAGAGAAGTTCCCCGAACTCGACATTGAGTGATCGACCACAAGCACGGTCTACTACTATCGCTCTATGCCGACTTGCTGATAGTGAATGATATGGATTGAGAACATACATCATTACTTTACCTTCTCTTCCATGACACCTGGCAGTGCCAGGTCGAGAAATCAGCCGACATCTTACTCGAGGCTCTGAAACCATTCTGCGAATGTTTCGAGGGCGTTATACCGAGACCCTACAAGTTTCAGGCTTGATATGTCATGGATAGCATACTACAACTACACAATAAAGGCATTTCCAATGCTGGTAATGCCGCACAACCCTTCCTTCATTCTCCATCTCTCTCACCGAAATCGCATCTCACACGAGCCCAAACCTTCTCATAAGCTCCGTCATCGTCTCTCCATGCCCCTCACACTTCACTCCACAATCTCACTACCCCGCGACATCTCTTGCCGAACAAGCTAAATTGTTCTAGGAAAGTACCTACCAGCGAAAACGAAACATCTAAACGCCAACAATCATGTCTGAACATTTCACACGACCATCCCGTTCCTTGAAAGGCAGAGTCGCCATCGTCACCGGCGCCGGTGCAGCAGGCATTGGCATCGGCAATGGACGCGCAGCAGCAATCCTCCTAGCCGAAGCCGGCGCTTCAGTGGTCTGCGTTGATCTGAAAAAGGACTTAGCAGAAAGCACAGTGCAAATGATCCAAAAAGAAAATCTTGGAGCCGCAGTCGCAATCGAAGCCAACGTCGCAGTCGAAAGCGATTGCAAAGAAATTGTGGATGTTGCAATGTCTACTTATGGAAGACTGGATATTTTGGTCAATGGAGTGGGCATTGGGGGAGCGAGTGGGACGGCTGTAGAGGTTGATATGACTGCTTGGGCAAAGGGTATGGAGATTAATGTTGGGAGTATGGTTATGATGAGTAAGTATGCGATTCCTGAGATGAAAAAGAATGAGGGACAGTGGAGGGGGAGTATTGTGAATATTGCATCTGTGGCGGGGATTAGAGGTGGAAATCCGCATTTGTTGTATCCTACTAGTAAGGGTGCTATTGTGGTGAGTATCAATCTTAATGGTAGAATATGGAATGCTGTGGTTTTGCTGACCGAACTTTGAACAGAATATGACCAAGGCGATGGCTTTCCATCATGCTGAGGAGGGTATCAGGGTAAACTGTGTTTGCCCTGGTATGGTCTATACGCCGATGATGTATGCTGGTGGCATGTCCGAGGAAGCGAGAGTGGCGAGGAAGAATCGAAGCCTATTGAAGACTGAAGGCACGGCGTGGGACGTCGGCGCCGCGATCCGATTTCTGGCTGGCGACGAGGCTCGATGGTATGACATTCTCCTCTAGATAAAGAGGTTCGTTCTATGCTAATAAATGCTGTTCAGGATGACTGCTGTTATACTTCCTGTAGACGCAGGCGCTACCGCTGCGACCGCTGGATCCGATATTCCTAAGGAGGCGAGCATCAATCCTGGACCGTGAGTGTTGTGCTGAGAGTGCTAACCAGTAGCGTAAGCTTCTTGGAAGTGCCTGGGACCAGTCCATAGAAGATAAAGCTCTCGCGAGTCAAAGATCGAAGCCTTGAAGATGCGATTGATCTAGGACGTGAAGTCTTGTAAATGCGCGTTGGTAAGTGATCAGCAGTAAAATTGAAATAGAGTAGCATTAAGCTATCTGTAGGACGCCAACGGCCAGAGGGCTTGTTTCAATGGAGTTCCTCTTGTACTCCGTGGAGTCATGCTCGTGCATCTTTGTGCTCGTGGGTATCATAAATCAAAATGCTCCTTCATAACTCCATCAACGCCAGCAAACAGATGACAGCTTAGTATGGCTGAGAGTGCTTGTTCCAGTTCTGATCATCTCGTCGCTTTTCCACTGTGTCACGGTTGTCAGCCACGTGCACTCACACTGGGTCTTAAATGACATACACTTGTGAAGTCCTCGTTGCACTGCCGACAGCATTGCCCATAATGCCATGCCGATGTTGATAGCAGCTTCAGTGACCTTGAAGGTGACTACCGCTCCGGAAACTTTGACAATATTGAAGAAGAGGTTGACGATGCTGTTTGGGTCTTTCGTAGAAGTCAGCAAGATTCTCCAAAGCACCTCCGATTGTGACACGTACTGCTCCATGTCGCCTCAATTATCTCGCCAGAGACATATAGGAAGACCAAAGAAGCCAGTATGCAGACTGCGAAGGTTGGCAGGTTTGCCGTGTCGAAGTATGCTACAAGAACGCCCTGCTGGACGGTAGGCGTTTGCGCTTTGGTTTCGGCGTCTTGCTGCATCTTGATGTTGTTCTTAGGTCTTGTAGGTGGGTAGTAGTTCGATGTAATTGGTCCGTGTAGTAGTACGTCTTCGTACTCAAATGCTCTACTAGAAAGAAGGAAAAAGGGAGGCGGGAAGGAGCACAATTATACCTATCCTCCTGAGTCGTGCTTGACAGCAGCTGAGGAGTCTTGACAAAGCCCAAGATGCATACCAAGCGCCTCAATATCGACTTCTGCACGCCTCAGCTCGTAGAACACCGATGGGCTGAGGTGTCGCCGGCTTCCATTGTGCTTTCAAAGATTGAGAGCCTGTCAAAAGGAGCCACTATCTTTGATAAGATTCTAGCGCTCGCGCCAGAACCGCGTCTCTGGCTCGCGAAAGCTGTATAAGGATAGCAGCTCTGGACATGCAGTGCAAAAGCAGTCAAGTGTTGACGGTGGCTTGAAAGTTTTGTGCGTCGAATGGTCGAGCCACGTGTGAAGCAAGTCCGTGCCCAAACCTTGTCGTGGCTACCCCACCGCTCCTCTCCTCGATGCCTTCCCTTCCATTTTGTTCACAACAATGTATCCTGGCTGAGCAAGAAGCAGGCGAATGGCACTTCTTCGTGTGATGGAGTGAGTTCATCTCAGTGCTTTCGCAGATCTCTCCTTCTACACCAAAGCCGACACCGTTGGAAGCGAGGAATCGGAGAATCGACTTGATGGAAGTTCTAGCGATGGCTTGCAGAGTGGCGTGAGTCCCATCCGGAGTGGCCGCCGCCATAAAAAGAGACAATGAAGCGCCCACGCGACCAATGGCTCGCGGCTCTTCGCACTGTGCAATGTATGCAGTCCTTGGTCAGCGAACTTTCACGGAGCATTCCTGTCTTCGTCCGCTCGACAGTCAAGAGAAATCATTAGGTTGATCTGCGAGAATAAGACAAGCAAGACCATATGCTCTCAAAATGCTTCAAGATCCTCGTTAAAGGATCATCGAGCAACCATTGTTGCTGAGCTCGTTGCCCTCGTCCGGAATCTCCACCGGCGCAGATGTGCTCTCTTGGTCTTGGCTGTTAGCTCCACCCGGTGCTCTGCGCCCGCGACCACAGGGACCGTTTGCATTGACCAAATGCAATTTTCTGAGCTTCCATGAGAGGCAATCGTCCAAGACCGGGCTGAAAAACATCCTGGGTCTCAGAAGCATGGGGTGTTTTCACGACATTGTATCGACAAGCACGTGCACCGTGAATTAGCGCGACGTCAAGGATGACGAACGCGTCTCATCAAAGCGTAATTCTTCGCGTCTCCTTTTCTCTTCCCGGCGGCCTAAACGTAGCACTAGACGGATACCTCGGTATTTAGAAACCTCGCGATTTCTAGTTTCTTAGTATCTTAGAACCTCGCGATTTCCGGTTTCTTAGTATCTCGTATTCTTATATATATATATCCCTTAAATAGTAGTATTTAGCTATAGTACGTAATCTACCGTACTATACGTAATTCGGCGTATTACGTTACCTCCGTATCGCCGATATCGTAATACTTAGTAGTAGTAAGTATTAATATTAGCTATTAATATTCCTTCTAATTTCTATATAGTATACTATAGACGTACTATAGCTAAAGCTACTCGAACTAGATAAGATATAGGTCGAACTATAAACCTAGAATAGGGACGATTTATATATTTAATAGTAGCTACGGCTCCTTATTCTATAGTAACTATAGCTTAATAACTATCTCTTTACCTATAGTATAGCTATCGTATACTATAGCGAAATACTAGAGGTTTATAAGTTCTTAGAATCTAGGACTATATCTATACTTTACTAGACTATCTATATACTAGTCTAAGATACTCGATAGGAAGGAGAACGTTATAGTAGTAGTATATTTTACTATAGTATACGTTCTAATATACTATAGTAAAAGACTAGAAGTATACGTATTTAAGGCTAATTTAAACTATAATATAGGCGCGATATATAGTTATTAATAGTAAGGAGCTAGTTCTATAAAATATCTCGGTAATCGTAATCTATTTAGCTATAGTATATAGTATATATACTATACGGAAAAAGTAAAAGAACTAGATATCTAGTAAAAGAATATAGCCCTTCCGAGATTCGAACTTAGGTTACTCTAGTATAAAAGAGATATTCTTAATCGAGTATAACGTAAGTATATAGATTATAACCGCCCTCGCGTATTATAAGCTTAGGACTCTCGGCCGCTACTTAGTAGCGGCTATAAACCCGAGCCTCGAGAGGTAAGCCTATAAGACGGTCCTCGAATAGCTATACTCCGATACTATACTATAGAGTATAATAAACTACTATACTAAAGAGCCTAGTTAAACGATAGTAAGGCTATAGTCTAGTTAGATAATAGTAAGGCTATCTAGTCTATATATTAATAGTTATTATTTATAGTATCTTAGACGGCTTAAATAGGGCTTAATATTCTAGCCTAATACGACTTAGTTAAGTTAAGTCGATTAAGCTACTTTCCGCTAAACCGCGCTAGTAAAAGTATTTAATACGATAACGACGGCTTAGCCTTAGTATTATAGGGTTTACGTCCTAAGAAGAGCTTCGCTTTAGTTATAGTACTTATATAAGCTCGGTATTAGAGCTCTTTAGAATAATAAGATATCTTAAAAGCTTTTACTATAGTATATAGGCTATATACTATAGCTAAATACCGCGAGATAGTAAATATTTAATTATTATCCTCGCGTAGCTATTAGGACTAAATTCGGTTAGTATATCTCTAACCTCTTACTAATTTCGATATAGTATATAGTCCGCGTACTATAGCTAAATACTACGATACTATAGGACCGCTATCTCGAATATATCCTTAAAGATTAATAGCCGGCGCTAATCTAATATCGATATATAGCGCTATTAGTATAAACGATAGTATAGCGGCGTAAGATACGAATAGTATCTCTCCCGCTCTATTCGACTAGAAAGCGTTTAACTTTATACTAAAGCTAGATAATAACGAATCGAAGGCTAGTATATAAGGTAAGCCGCGCCTACCGCGCCTAATACTAAAGAATATATCCGGTATTTCCTCGATATCTTAAAAGCTTTTAGTATAGTACCTATTTAGTATACTATAGCTAAATACTACGAGACTAACTACTTCGAGTCTAGTTCTAAATATCGCGTCGGATAGGTCTTTAAAGACTAAACTCGCGTAAAAGTTAATACTAAGATAGACTCGTAAATTCTTAATCGTACCTATTAGGACTATTATACTAGTAGTATCTATAACCGTCGCTATTATAACGCGTAAACTAGCCGACTTTACGAAGATCGATCTCGATAGTACCTTACTAAAGTTAATATTAGTAAGTACTATAAAGGAGATTATAAGAAAGATCGATCTTAATAGCGCCTTACTAAAGTTAATATTAGTAATTACCGTAAAGGAGATCGTAAGAAAGATCTACTAGCTCCTATTAGTAATTACTATAAAGGAGATCGTAAGAAAGATCTACTAGCTTATTATAGTTTCGCTAAAGTTAATATTAGTAAGTACTATAAAGGAGATCGTAAGAAAGGTCTACTAGCTTATTACGGTTTCGCTAAAGTTAATATTAGTAAATACTATAAAGGAGATTATAAGAAAGGTCTACTAGCTTCTTATAGTTTTACCTTCTTATATAAGTAAGCCTACTATAAGAGTATTTCCTAAGGATTATTATCGAGAAGGAAGCCTATAAGAATAGCGATCCCGAGTAAGATACTAACCTCTATTTAACTAAAGAGTAATATAGGTATCGAGATTTAGCTATAGTATAGTATAAGCTATACTATAGCTAAATACCGTTATCTCTACTACTTACTTAATTATAAGTAGTAAGTTAGACTAAAAGTTATATACTTCTTCCTATTAGTAATAGATAGATAGATCTATAGAGTATATAAAGAGGAGGTACGAGAGTAGTATAAAAACAAGATCTACTATAACGATATCGAGCGATTATAGTTAATAAAGGATAAGATCTACTACGACGATATCGAGCGATTACGGTTAATAAAGGATAACGTCTACTATAACGATATCGAGCGATTACGGTTAATAAAGGATAACGTATCCGAGTCTTTATAGTTCGAGGTTATTTATATCGCTATAGAGTACGAGAAGTATAATATAGCTTAGTAAGCGTATCCTAATAAGGATATACTCTATTATAGTATATCTACTACGAATCTTAAAGCCGATACCTTCGTAAGTATATATATATATACCTACTACGAGCTAGTAATAATCGGATTAGTCTACTACTAGGCCTTAATATATAGAGTAGATAGACTAGCTTTCTATACTCCGCTAATCGCCGGCCGTATTATTATAAGTATATCTATAGTAAAGAGTCTACTACTAGAAGTACTCGTTATCGTATTAAGTACTTTTACTAGTATAGTTTAGCGGAAAGTAGCTTAATCGACTTAACTTAGTAGTCCTTTATCCTTCGCTTCTATCTATAGATTTATTAATTAAGCTATTATTAGTATACTATAGTAAACTAAGAAGGACTTCTACCTATTTATTAGTATACTAGCGAGCTAAGGAATAAGAATACTAGAAGTAGAAGTAGAAGATTAATATAGTAATAAGATTAGTAGAGCGAGAAGAGAGTTTATTTATAGTAGTAGTACTACTATATCTAAACGCTAAATAGAAGACCTACTAAGAGTATAAAAACAAAGTAAAGAATATAGCCTATTATATCCGAAGGCTAGTAAATAGTAAAGTAAAGTAAATAAAGAAACAAATAAAGAAGTAGACTAGCTACTATATCTAAACGCTAAATACCGAATACCGAATACTATTAGTAAGTATCGTACGTCTTACTACTATATTTTAGGTCTTACTACGCGAAAAAGTAATTAGTCGTAAGTCTAGTTTACGCGGCGATACTAACTATAACGAGTAGATACTAGAGTACCGATAGTAGTAGTATCTACTATAGAGTAGTAGCGATAATTATCGATCTAATAATAGTCGTTCGTAAGCTACGACTTACGGACGTAGCGGCGGTAGGTAGATATATAGAGCTTACTAAGCCTATAAGCCGGATCTTAGATCTAATCGGCGTAGTACTAGTTTCCTAATATATCTATAGGCCTAGGTATACGCGCGTTCTCTCTCTACTAGATCTATATACGATAATTAGCTATTCGTTTATTAATCGATTAGTAAGTATAAGGATTAAAGTATACTATAGGATTAACCTCTACTAAACTACCTAGTATTAGTATAATATATTAAAGGCCCTATCTAGTAGGGCGGCCGTAGCGGCGAGGAGTTAGCGCGGTAGTAGTAGCCTTATCGTCGTTATCGTTATCGTCGTTATCGTTATCGTTATCTTCTTCTTCGTCGTTATTATTATCGTCGCTATCTCTATATAATTATTAGTATATCGCTTAACTACTCGATAGGACTACTAGATAGATATACTACTCTTAGGCGGGCTTATAGTACTACTCGGTATTATTATTATCGCTATATATATATTAGTATCTAGATTTAAGCTTAGCGATAAGTCGGACTTATATAATAGATAAGACGTCTATATCCTCGTCCTCGTCCTTATTATCGTCGTCGTCGTTATCGTTAGTAGCGGTAGGGCTATTAAAGTAGTTAGTATATTATTTATCGATATAGATTAAAGAAGAACTTATACCTATAGTAGCGGCGGAGGCGGTAGTTATATCTACTATCTACTATATAAGTTAGTATCTTAACTCGAAGACCGATTAAGGATTAAGGATTAATATATACTTACTACTACTATAGTAGAGGAGGCGGCGGAGGTATCCTCGTATAAGTTAGTAAGTTAATCCTATAAATAGAATAATCGAAATACCCTTACTATACTACTACTACTAGCTATATCTATAGCCTAACTACTACTAGTACTATAGTAACTCGTACTACCTTCTCTCGTATAGCGGTAATCTTAGAGTACTTAATAGTATAGCGTATATCGATATAGTAAAAACTAGGAGCTAGTTAGCTATTAACTACCCTTAACTATTATTAAGTACTATCTAAGAATATATATACTCTATTATTTAGCTAGCGTAGCTAGTTCTAACTCTATATAGAGCGTAGATCTTTACGCCGACGACTAGACTATAAGTATATTAGTATTAATCTTACTAAATACTACTAGTAGCTAGAATATATAATATTACTTATAGGATCCGAAGGAGGACTAAACTAAGGAGCTATCTTTATTACTTTCTATATCGTTAATATAGTTCTTATATTTAAGATACTATTATAGACGAGGATAAGAGGATATATATAATATAGAGAAAGAAGGAAGAAGAAACGAGAGAGTACGGTAGAAGATATATAGTTATAAGAGCCGTAAGGATAAGGTTTAGGATTATCGAGTAGCCGTACCGCTCGATAATAGTAATAAAGTAGAGTAGTAGTAAAGTTAGGATAGTAAAGTCTTCTTCTAAGGTAAACCTATACCGTAAAAGTAATAGATAATAACCTATAATACCTTAACTTAGGTACTATAGGTAATTCTAAGTTAGCCGCTAGTATAAAGTTTACTCTAGCTAGAGAGTAAAGCGGAATATACGAGAGGCTTTCTAATTAGGCAACGATAGTAAGTATAAGAGTAATACTAAGCGCCTAACTCGGACTAAATACTAGTCGCTAACGAGGTATACTATAGCTAATTCGAGGATTATTAGGCCTAATTCGACGCCTATATTATAGGGCTACTCTCTAAGGCTAGAAGGAAGGAAGCTTATTCTATAATATTAGTAGGGCTTTAGCTATAGTACGTAAAGTATATACTATAGTAAAATACTATCGACGTCTCTTAAACTAGAAGGAGTATTATAGCCTTATATCGTATCGCTAATATATATTTACTAGAGATATCGAATATCGACTTATTATCGAGCCGAGTATTATTGTCGCGGAGATCTTCTAAGCTTAAAAATAGTTAGATTAATACGAAAGTTAAATAGGAAGAGAGTACTCGATATATAGAATCTCCGCTATCTACTATATAGATCGGTACCTTACGTCGTTATAGTATCGTAGTATATAATCTATACTAGTATACTAAAGCCGGATTTAGTAGTTTATTCGAATACTCGATTAGAAGCCGCGCTATATATATATATTATATATAGTACCTATTTAATTATATAGGTAGTCTATTATAAGGTATACGCTACTTACTATTACGATTATCCGGTTATTCGGCTAGTATACTATACGGTATATACTACTTACTATAGTAGTTACTTAGTTACGCTTACTATATAGATAAGTACGTACTTATAGGTAATAGAAGCAAACTTCTAGTCGAAGAGTAGTACTTATTAAGGCTCTATCCTTATCTTTAGCGAGATATACTACGAGATATTAGTAATATACTATTAACTAAGTCTATATACTATATACTATATACTATATATTAAGTATAATCGCTATAATCGCTACGATAAGCTCTTAGAACGATAGTAAGAAGGCCTCTAAGAAGCTAGCGCTACTTAACCTATAGTAGCTATTATTTACCGAGCGAGTATAGCGGCTTAATAAGGAAATATAGCGGCAAGTCTACTAGTAATAGGTATAGCCGACGAGTACTAGGTCTTAAGGAATAGCCTAAGTAGTAATCGAGCGAGAGGCTACTAGTATAGAACGAGAGAAGTTTAAAGTAGTATAGGGATATTATCTAGAGTAGATACCTCTACTAATATCGTCTAGTTCTATAGGAGGCAAGAAGGATAGTAAGAAGGGCTAAGTATCGAGGATTAATACAGAATATAGTAGATATTAGTCTTATTATTTAAATAGTTCTAGTTTTAACTTAGTTATTTAAATAGTTCTACCTTTAATATTAGTTAGTTAAATAGCTTAAGTAGCTCCTAGTTTAAAGTAGCTCCTAGTTTAAAATAGCTTCTAGTTTAATAATTATAATAGCTTTAAATTTAATATAATACGAATAGAATATATATACTTAGTACTTAAAATAAGGCTCCTTCTAGGTATTAGTAATTACTTAGCTAGGCTAATAGTTTAATTCTTATCGTTTAATTCTTATTACTTAAGCTTATTACTTAAGCTCTAATATATCGGTTAGTATTATATATAGACTATTACCTTATCTATATAAGCTAATAGAGCTTAGTTATCTAATAAAGTAGTATAAGTCCGTATAGTATAATAGCTAGTATACTAGGTAGTTATTAGATAAAATCTTTATCGTAAGATAGGATTAAGCTCCTAGCTAGGACTTAGCTAGAGATATAGGTTCGAATCCTATTACGGGTATTATAACTACCTAGTAGTTATATTTTTGCTTTTTTTAATATAGCTAGTACTATATAGGTAATACTATAGATATTTCCTTTTACTTATTAAGCTACCTAGGCTAAGCTAAATAACTTAGTACTTAAACTAATAGTATAGTTATAAACCTATATAGAAAGTAGCTATATATTAAAGATTCTTAGTAGAAAGTAGCTATATATTAAAGATTCTTAGTAGAAAGTAGCTATATATTAAAGATTCTTAGTAGAAAGTAGCTATATATTAAAGATTCTTAGTAGAAAGTAGCTATATATTAAAGATTCTAGCTTCTAGGCTAGCTATATATTAGAGATTCTATATAGAAGCTAGCCGTATATTAAGTATTCTAGCTTCTAGGCTAGCTATATATTAAAGATTCTATATAGAAAATAGCCGTATATTAAGCTCCTAGCTTCTAGGCTCGCTATAGGATAGAGATTCTAAGTAGAAAATAGCCGTATATTATATATTCTAGCCTCTAGGCTAGCTATAATATTAATACCCTACTTTTAGACTAGCGGTAGTATCTAGATTTTAAGTCGATTAAGATACTTTCTAGTAAACGGCGCTAGTAAAAGTACTTAATACGATAACGAGTATTTCTAGTAGTAGGTATATCGGCGCTAAGTACTCGACGATAGCCTCGTATAGATATACTTTATTAGTATTACTCGGTAACGACGCGGTATTACTAAGATTGCTTTTAGTAATATCGGCTACTTAGTATATAATATTATATTATAGAGAAGTTTCTAACGGAGATAATATATATAGGATTTAGCTATAGTACGGTATACTATATACTATAGCTAAATCCTACGTATATCGATTAGATAATAAGGCTTATACTATATATAGCTTAGATCTATTTTTAGTAGAGGCGGTTAATATTCTTATTATACTAGCGTTCCGTATATATATATATATATCGAAGTAATATTCTAAGACTTTTAAGATAGCGGTATTTATCTATATTATAGTAATTTATATACTATAGATAAATACTACTATCTCGATACTCTTAGACTAATATTATTTCTTCTTCCGCTTAGGCTTTAACTTATTTATCTAATATCGACCTCTAGGATAACTTTAGTTAGCTCTTCGGCGCGCTATTATTAGTAGTAATAATATTATTATTAATCTTCTACGCTCTACTAGCTTAATCCTCGTCCTCTTCGATAAAAGTACTATATCCGAATATATTCGCTACTACTATTATATTTACTAATCTTATAGTATCGTTTTAATAATAAAGTAGTTAGAGAATAGGGTATCTTTATAGTTAAGGCGGCTATTAGTAGACGATATATATATATAAGCGCTATAGGCTCTTAAGTATTCTAAATTAGCGCTTCGTTTATTTATTTACTTATTTATTCGTTTATTATTTACTATCGTTACCGAAGTAGTAGAATATAGACTATTCTATAGAGATAGGAGCTAAAGAGAACGACTTTTATAAATAATATAGTTACTATAGTAACTAACCTTAGAGTTACTAGGATTATACTAGGATTATATAACTATTAGGAAGATAGAAGATCTCGAGGAAATAGGCTATTTAGAATAACTTTATATTTAGACTTAGGTTTATAATCCTAATCCTAATCCTACTAGATTACTAACCCTAAGAAGCGATATAATATATCGTTAAGATTATCTCTTCGCGCTCGCTAATATAATATAGATCTCGTTATCTAGAAG